>OY540805.1:16805437-17405437 GCA_961205885.1 Ptychoptera albimana
AAAATCCCATCACCAGAATGATAAAGAATTTTCTTGTTAACTTCAAGAGCGCTGATATATTTCTTTCATGGCTGAAAAAAAAAAAAAAACTACAAAAATAATTTAAATAAAAGTACAGAAACCACGACAAATTAATTATTAAATAGAAAGATAAAAAAAAAAAAAATATATATTTTTTTTTTTTCTTAAAAGCTCAGCTCTAGAGTAAAGTAAAATCATTTGTCAATCGGAAACAAAAACTTGAAAATTTCTTATTTCCTCTTTAATAAATAAATTGAACAGAAAATGGAGAGAATTATAAAACAGAAAAAAAAAAATAATAATAATAATAATAAAAAAAAAAATAAAAACTTAACTACAAGACTCGATAGTCGGTGATTTTCCCTTGTGCATTCAGTAAATTCATTTTTCCTTCATTATTTTATTTTGCATAGAAAAAACTACTACGAATGACTGGAATAGAATCTTCTGTGGTTAATAAAAACAATAATAACCTGGAAAATGTATAAAATCATCTTTATACAGATCTGGATATATAACACCCACAACTAAAAGGGACATAACGACAACACATTTATAAGAAATAAACCGCAAAAAAAAAAAAAAAACAGCACAGAAGGAATAAAAAATTTCCGATAACACAATAACAGATAAAATTGAATTTGATGTTGCCTCAATCTCTTTTCTACCTTAAAATAAAAAAAAAAAAAAAAAAAAAACGGAAAACTTTACTAAAGACACATCTGGTGATAGAAAGAAAGAACAAAAAAAAAAAAATAATAATAAATAAAAACTTTTATTGGTTTTTCTATTTATCCCGACCAAAAGAAAAAGGACAAATTTTAAAATTTTCTGTACACAAATTTGATTTGCGTTTGTGGGAGATTTTCATCTCTTTTCATTTATTGTTCATTTTTTTTTGCTTCTTCTTATTAACACAA
Source organism: Ptychoptera albimana (assembly GCA_961205885.1). Taxonomy (NCBI): domain Eukaryota; kingdom Metazoa; phylum Arthropoda; class Insecta; order Diptera; family Ptychopteridae; genus Ptychoptera; species Ptychoptera albimana. The sequence goes on from OY540805.1 coordinate 16,806,379, forward strand.
ATATACTTCAATGCTTTAAAATTAATAATTATTTAATACAAAAATAATTTTATTTACATAGAGACAAAGGATAAAATGCTTAAATTGTAATTAAATTAAATTTTTTTTTTTTTTTTACACAACAATTATTTATTCAACAAATTATTATTTTAATAATTATAAATAATTAAATAATTTTATGTACACAATACACTTCTGATTGGTTATTTACTCGTTTCACTAATAATATTTATCAACAAATGTAACTAATATAGTTATTTTACAAAGCTGTGCACAATTTTTTTTTCTTTAAGTAAAAATGCTACAATGTGTAAAAGAATCCTTTTAAAAAGTTAGTGGACTGTGAATATAAAAAAAAAAAAAACAGAAAATTGGTAATATTTGTATTTACTACAAAAAGTAATAAAATTGTGTTTAAAAAAAAAAAAGGAAGCTTTCTTTGTTTGTGAGAAGATTTTTTTTTTTTTTTTTTTTCAATTTATTTTTATTTCAATTTTCATCTAATTGTATTTGTTAAAATAGCATAATTGTACTTAAAAGACCTTTATCAATGTTAATATACGCGATAACTGCTTTTACGACTCTCTTACAACATTTTTTTTTTTTGCTTCTTTCTAATAATAATTGTTATAAATAAACTTAATTAAACCCTTAAAAACAATTAAATATTTATAAAGCATTAAAAAATGTATTTTTTTTTTTTTTCGTTGTTTGTTTATTTATTTATTTTCAAATAATCAAAAGTTAATGATGTTAATGAACAATAAAATATTAGGAAAACATCGTTGGATTTTCCACCAAAGAAAAAAAAATAATAATAATAAATAAATAAAAAAAGGGCCAAAAGCACAAAAATTTATTTCTAAATGATCATTTTAATTATTTAAAATAATTTACATAAATTTATTTATTTTTTTTTTTTTTTTGTATTTATAGAAAATGCGAAAATGAATAGAAAATGTCAAAAAACAACAACAACATTGAAAAAGCTCTGTATTAATCCTTGAGAAATAAATTTTATTTCGTTTTATTTTTCTTTTCATTCTGCTCATTCTTGTGTTGATATTTTTTTTTTTTTTCTGTGAATAAATTCTTGTGAAATTTGGTTCTTTTAATTTTTTTTTTTTGTTGAATTTCTTCAATCAAGATGTAAGAAAATTAAATTAAATTGAATGAAGTTCTTATTATGTTTTCTTTCTTAATAAAATAATTCTTCGCTTTGGCTTCTTTTTCTTTTTTTTTTTTTTTTTTTTATTTGTTATTTTTTTCTTCTTCTATTATTTGGAACAGATTTCACATTTTGTATTGCTTTCGTTTAATAAAAGAGGCAAAAAAAAAAGCACAAACAAAATTAATAACGAAAACGATTTGAATTATATTTCTGATATGTTTTTAAATTTTTTTTTATAAGCAAATAATACAAAAAGAAAAAATTTTCTATCATTTTCACAGTAATAAGATAATAATGGAATAAAACTAAAGTTTCATTCATCAAAGTTTAAGAGAAACAACATAATAAAAAAAGTGTCTTTGGAAGGACGAAAAATTGTAACAAAACAACGAATTAAATTTGTTATTAAAGTAGAAATGAAATAAAAGCTCAGTTTTGTATTTGTTATTAATAAGGATTGGAAGGAGAAGAGAAACATTTCGTTACAGAAAATTGTATTACGTTAATATTATTAATCTTTTTAATTTTCATTTGACTTCACGCGCATTATATCATTTCAATTTTATTTTTTTTCCATTAAATTTCATCTCATCGCATCTACATATTTAGAATTTTATTTTATTTTTATTTATTATTTTATTTTTTTTTTTTGTAGCTTTTTCTCTGACATTTACATTTATTTATTCTTGGCTTTTTACCTTCAGACTGTATACAAACACAAACAATTTTATTTATGCTCCTGTACTTTCGTTTATTTTTTTATTTATTTTGCTTCTTTTTTTTTTCTCTCCATTTTTTATGTTTATTCCTTACAGTTTTTCGGTGTTGTATGGTTGTTATTACATACCCTTACTCGGGCTGTGATAATTGTTTTAACAGTCGCTTGTCTAACAAAAGTAAAGTAAAGTAGAAATTTTATTTATAGGTTTGTAGGATTTTGTTTCTATGTGTTTAATTCAATTGAGTTAACTTTAGAGTGATAATACTAAGTAAATACAACACAAAAATGTTTTTATCCTTATTTTGTTTATAATAACTTCTTTTTTTTTTATTTTTCTTTTATTTAAAATCATTCAACTAAAGAACAACAATCATTGGATTTTTGTTTATCTTTATCTATTTTTCGGTGTTTTAAATGTTTGTCTCGCATGTTAAACATCACGGTGCCATTTACAATAAAAAATAATTTTTTTTTTTTTTTCCTATCCTATTCGTCCTAATTTTTCTTTTCTTTTCTGTCTAATAAAATCTAATGTGCGGTTTTAACATTTTATTTTGTTTTTTTTTAGATTTTTTTTCGATTAAAGTTTTACGGTTGAAGAAAAGCTTAACCGTAAGGAAAGGAAATTGGATCAAAATTTACGTATACGTTTCCGTTATTTTATTGTTTCAATTTTTTCTGAGTATCACATATCAAAATTTGATTAATTAAAATAAAATTCGAATACAAATTTGTCTGTCAGAAATTAAAATTTTTAATTAATTAGTTTTCTGCGGTTTCTTTTTCTGTGTGCTTAAATTAAATAATGATGTCATCGAATCATTATTATTTTTTTTTAATTAAAATATTTCTATAAATGCCATTTCAGTAGAATTATTACATAAATAAAATTATAATTTTAATAGGCGTGGATTTGATTTAAAATCACAAGTTTTAATAAAACTTTCAATCAGATTTAAAATCAGTTTATTTTCAAATAAATAAAAAAAAAAAAAACATTTAAATCTGGAATAATATAAACATCAATCGCGAAAAAAAAAAAAATTAAATTAAATAATTAATTTAAATCCCGTAAATTACAGTAAATTAAAAAAAAAAACCGAATCGAACTTGCATAATAAATATATTGCGATGGTGTTTATATAGCAGGATAAAAATAGATAAAATAAATAAATTATAAGGGAAAATAAATTTTTAATTATTTTTTATTAAACAAACCTGAAAATAAAAAAAAAAAAATAAAAAATACCCTCGTCTAGATTAGATTAAAAAAAAAAAAATATTTTTTTTTTTTTCATATTAATAAATAATGTTTTTTACGGGTTTTTTTTTTTTTTGCTAAAATTACGTTTTTATTTCATGAATTTATTGTTATTTCTTTTAATTTTTAATTAAAATTATATATTTTTATTATTGGATTCCCGAAAAAAAAAAAAAAAAAATTTTTTTTATTGTTTACTGAGGAAATTATATTGTTATCTCGAATGTGCAAGCATTAACAAAAAAATAATAACAAATTCGTTTGTCAAACATTTGTATAACGTATAAATGATTTGGTTAGAGGTTCTATTGATGTTTGTTGTATCCGGTGCAGGTATTATTGTTTTAATTAATAAATAATTATTTGCAAAACTAATTAAAAGTTTAATTTATTAGTTTTACGTAAAGTTTCTATAAATAATCAAATATTTTACGATAAATATTGATTTATTCTGAATTTATTTTTATCTGAAATTTACTTGTTACATGTGTGTTTAGTGAAACAATTTTTTATTTGAAAACACAACAAACAGTGTTAATAAATAATTAATAAATTTATAAGAATAAACATTAAAATTAATCATCATAAATAATATTCAATAAATATTTTTCGTTCAATGGTTTTTAAAGCTTATTTTAAACGAAAATTTATTTTTTTTTTTTTTCTTAAACGTGACAAAGTCATATCAAGGTGATTCCAATAAAATATAATAAAAAAAGAAAGTAAAAATAACAACATTAACATTAATGATAACAATAATACACCAAAAATATCACATTGAGATTCGATAAAATAAAATAAAATGTATTTCAAAATAAATAAATAAAAAAAAATTCTATATAAACTTTGAGATGAAGAGAGAAGTTTTCTCCAAGGACCTTATGTTTTATTTACGTACGTTGTTTTTGTTTGGTGGAAAAATTTTCCAAATTTTTATATGTGAAAGACAACCAAGAAAAAAAAATGTTTCTAAAGTTCAATTTGATGAAAACAAAAAAAAAACCTACAAACAAAAAGCACAAAAATAGCGAAAAAAAATAAAATGATTTCTGAGAATAATAGAAAATGGTTTTTTCTTCTATTAAATTTTTATTACAATACAAAATACACGAAACACGATGTGAACTATAGAAAACAAGACTTTTTGTTTTTTATTATTTTTTTTTTTTGTTTAAAGTTATTCTGATTTAAGTGTTAAAGGCGTTAAAGTGTATATTACAGCAAGTATTACAACATATGTAGGCAGCAACTTTTATGCCCAATGCTTAACATAAAAATATATATAAAAATAAATGTTATTTACGCTAGAGCATTGTTTTCCCTTAACATAGTACTAAAAAAAAAAAAATTAATTAATTACAAATTGTTCAATAAAATATTAATTATTATGGTTGTTGAATGGTAAATTTGATTAAAATCTTGTCTGATTAAATACAAACAGTAGAATCTCAGTATTTTTGTAATAATTAAATAATCTCCTATTAACTTTAGATTATAGTTTGAAATTTATTTAAACTTTTTACCATAGCTTTTAAGTGCACGATTAAATCAATAAATGTTTTCATTGATGTCAAAAGTTTATCTTAAAATAACTATTATATCGCAAACTTCATATATTTATTGACACTTTTCCTTAATTCACAAAGTTTTCTAATATCATACATTTACTGTAGATATTTTATTATAAAATAAAAACTAAATATATTGATGAAATATTTTGATTTTAACTAATAGTAAATGCGTAATAAAGTAACAATAAATAACTAAATTAACAAAATAAACATTTATATAGCGTTGGACATATAAATAGCAGTTTCATGTTATCCAAACATTATTTAATAAGTACAATAAACAAACGCTACAGAATAATCAAATAAAAGAAATTTAATAGAATAATCAATTTGTATTTAAGAAACAAACAACAAATAATATGTATTCAGTATAGTAGAAGAGATAAGAATTGCAGATGAAGAAAACACGAAACATAAAACATATATATATATATATATATATATATATATATATATATATATATTAAAAAATAGACGTTGAAATGTGTCAGATAACGAAAATGGCTATGGAATAAAAGAAAAGTAACTTTCAATGGAAGAAAAACACATAAAAAAAAAAAAAGAAAAGGAAAAATGGAAAAATAAATAACGTTTATATTTTTCTCTATTTTTTATTATCATATTATTATTATTATTATTATTATATTTTCTATATTATGAATTAAATATATATAAATTCGCATTTTGTACTCCAGACAGTTGATTTCATCTGTGACATGCATGAATGTGGGAGTAAAAAAAAAAAAAAATAATATTAAAATAATAAAAAATATATCACGCAACATAACATGATATGTATGTATATCGTTTTGTTTGTTTTTCTTGTCTATTTTTTTTTTTTTATTTACTACCAGAAAAACACAGGTTTGTCAGTGTTCTTTCTTATTCCAAAAAAAAAAAATTTATTCATTTTTCTAACAAAGAAATAGAAAAAAAAAAATTGATAATATAAGCAGTACGGTTATCATGTCAACTAAACATACCTTTATTGTTGAAGCGTACATAATTACTAATTGCCAATTATTTATGATGCAAAAATATAATATTTTTAAATTCTTTCGTAATATTGTGATCAATATCATACCAACGGGAATCATCATAACAAACATTTTTCTGTGGTATTTTACAAAAAACAAAAAAAAATTAGATAATAAAGTATGTTTATGCATTACAATGTTACAGGCAGCTTAAAAAATCATAAAGATAAAACTTACAGAGTACAGTGTACAAAGAAATCACTTATCGCTTCCTGCTTTAAACTTCAACACATGTAAGTGGTTGAATGAAATTTAACGACTGTATTCCACCTACAAGTATTTCAATCTGAGCTGCATTTATTAATTTTTTTTTTTTTTTTGTATAAAATTACTATAATAAGTAACACAACACTTTAAAGGCAAATCAAACACGACATTGTATACATATACATTGTATATTTATATTTGTTTAAACAATTATTATGATCTACGCGTAGAGTAAGAACAATGTGTAAGAAGCTGTATACTTGTTAAACATTAAACAAGCTTTTCTTCAATTATTTTTCCTTTTCTGATATCAATAAGTTACTTACTTACTAGCATGCATTTAAATATATATTTCGATTGGAGACAGAAACAAACAACAAATAAATAAACAAAAAGATGGTAGGAGGAATAAATAAAGAAGATAATAGCAACAACAGCATGTGAGTTTATATTTTATTTTTATGAAAATGGTTTCTATAGTCTCTATGATACCTTTGGGAATCTTAAAGTTATACATATCTAGTGAAAAAAAGCTCCATCCTCTTGTTACCAGAAATACAGTTTGTTTTTTTTTTGTTCTTCTTGTTATTTTTTATTTATTTATTTTTCATAGATGTGTATAAAAAAAAATGTTCTACCCCCCTTTTGGCTTTTTAGATGATATTTTTTTTTTTTTTTTTTGTTATCATATGATGGCTGTTCAACATTTATGCTTCCAACATACAAATCATAGGTTACATACTTTAGGTTTTTTATTATTATTTTATTAAGGTTAAATGACTTGAATTTATTTGAACTACAAATGGCCATATGATATAAAATCAAATCTTAAGACTCTCCCTTACATATTGTTCCGTTGATACAAAAAAAAAAAAAAATGGAAACAAAAAGTTAAAAGGTAGAAAAATAATAATCTTATTTATTTATGATTTATTTCCCATGATTTTTTTTTTTTTTTTAAATTAAGTAAGTGATTTATTTGCTGAAAATAATCAAATTTACTTTTATTTTAAAACATCATTAGAAATGTGCTAAAGAACTGAGTAAAGTTCAGCATTTTAAATTATTTCAACGACAAAGTTTCGAAAGATAGCAGTAGTAGTGCAGCGTTATTAATTATTAAAAAAAAAAATTCTTTTTATTCTTTATTTCTATTTAAAATGCTGATTAAAGAAAATTTTACATTTACTAACCAAACGAAAATTAAAAAGAAAACAAAAAAAAAAAAACTAACTAACGAAAAAACACGAAAAAAGGTAAAACCAGCAAACAAAGTTTTATACAATAATAAAGTTTTATGTGTGAAATTTCATCACACATATGAATTTAATGTCAGCATCCTGTCTTTTTTTTTATTTTGTGTGGTTTATATTTATATTCACATATTTATTTGTATATGTAATAAAGAGTTTTTAAAAGAGGGTGAAAAATTATTAAAGTAAATTTATTTCATACCGGGCGGCTCCACTGGGTACTTTTTTTCTTTTTCTTTTTTTTTAATATTTTTATTTTATTACTGTCAGTATTATTGTCATAAATAATGAATGTTCATGTGCTTTATTGTAATAATTTTTAAAATTATATTTATTTAATTTATTTATTTTTATTTTAAAGTATTGCTAGACGTGATAAAAATAATTGGGCTGCTGTTGCTGCATGGATTTTGGAGATAGTTAGAATATTGAACAAGCAAAGTTGTTTTTCATTAATTTTGGTAAAATTGAATTTATGTTAGGAGACATAAAAGTAAACACTGTTGCGTTTATGTATTTTCAAATGATTTTATTTTATTACTTTTTAATAAAAGCTTTTAAATCATAGCTTAATTAAAAAAAAAGGAAATTTGCTGATTTAACCATAAAGAAAGAATACAAAAACAAATATGGGGAAATGTATCTTATAAAATACAATAATTATGTTATATAATATGTTTACCACAGAACATAAACACAAATGATTTCGGTAAATATGAATTAAGTTTATAAAAAAAAAGAAAAATGGAAACTTTGTGAAAGCTTTCTATTTTTCTAATGTTTTCCTCAAACTGTACAAACATTAAGTTTCCGGTTCTATTACTAGCAACTGTTTCCTGCAGGCGATTTATACAAGAATATATTTTCAATTAAATTTCTATACAAAAAATTAAACATTTTACTTCAATATTAATTATTATTAAAATTTAAAAATATAAATTAATCGATAATTAAACACAGTTGGTTAAACAATAACTCACAGATTACGAAAAAAAACTTATTTTAATAATAATAATTGATTTATATATAAAAGTTTTCCACTTGATCGAAGCCTTGATTACCTTAATTAGACCTTAATTGATTTTAGGGGAAGTACTGATGATAGATACATCAACTTATCTGGAAGGTCAACAATATTATAATTGTTATAAGTCAGTCAAAAAATTCTAATTTTTTTATTTAACTCATTTTATTATTAATTTATTTAATTCGTATATGATATAATAAATATAAAATAAACTGATTTTATTATGGTCTCTATAGTACAATTTGTATTTAAAGTAAACATGTATTCGTTTGTATAAAAATTAAATGAAAAAAAAAAAAAATAAAAAACCGAACTTTAATATTAAAAGGATGACTTAAAATAATTTCTGGACATTTTATGAATACATAACAATGTTTACATTACATATAACATTATATGAAATAGATTTATTAGGGTGCAACATTAAACGGATGGACAGACCTTTTAAATTAAATAAATCACATGAATATATACTTTTATGAATTTTTAATTAAGATTAAGTAGACTTATAAAGAGAATTTTAAGTAATAACAATAATGATTATAATTAGAAATTATTGTTCTTCTAAATACTTTAAATGTTTTTCTTTTAATTAAATAAATAAAACTTGGTATTTATATATTTATAGTTATATAAATTTTTCAAATTGGCTACAATTAGAGACTGAAAGTTTGTTTAAAAATATTAAATGCTTACCAATCCATTGATTCGCACACCATCGTTCAGTTCAACTGATACACAAACAATATTTATTTCAATTGATAATATTAAAACCAGGATAAAATTTCTGTTAATTATTTATAATTGTTAATTAAACTAAACTAAACTAAATTTTTAACGCACTAATAAAAAACGGATTAGAAAATAAAAATATTGTATTAATTAATTTGATTATAACAAGTTAATAAAAATTTATTAAATAAATAATTGAATACGTTGATTATATCTAAATTTAATAATCAAATCACTATGAAATGCCATAACAATAATCATTAAAAAAAAAAAATTATAATAACAACAAAGAAAAGCAACATTTCTAGCTATAATAACTAATAGAAATAAGCTTTTTTGTTTATTAAAATAAAGAAATTAATATTAAAAAAAAAAAAAAAAAAAAAAAACTTAAAAAATTGATGATGAATAAAAGATAATCACATTTGTTAATAGTAACAGAGAGTGGTTAAGAGTTTTTTTTTCCATTAGAACAATGAGGAGAAAATAAATAAGATAAATGCGTAAAAATGTTTCCTTTTCACAAGCAAAAAGAAGAAAACTGCTATGAGTTGGGTTTTTGGTTATTTTGTATTAATATTATAAACATTTTATAATATGGTTTAATGTTGTGTTAATGTTGATAATATTATTTTGGATAATTTGTTAAATTTACCCCAAAAATATATATATATATATAAATATTTAAAAATTAAAAGCAGAGAAACCAAAAAAATAAATACATAGAATGTAGAAAGCTGTACGAAATAACATAACGACAACCTAAGAGATATAAATTTAATAAAATGTGTGAATTAATTTTATTTAAATTAATTATTTAAATTTACTTTCTTTTCTTTTCATTTGGTTTTTTTTTCTGTTTAATTAATAAAAATGTTCTAAAAATAATTATGTAACAGAGAGAAGTAGTTCTAGAAGCTTTAATAAGTATACTTAAACAACCTTTTAATTTAAACCTTATCGGTTATACGAACTTTTTTTCATGATAAAATCGTGAAAAAAATATATATTTTTTATTTATTTATTTTTATTTAAATTTTGTGTATATTAACATAATTTTATTTTATTTATTTTTTTTTTTATGTAAGTTTAATCCAGAATGATTTAAATTTTAATACAAAGCATTAATGTTCTTGTAGCATTATTGTGTGTTCCGCCTTAAATTATAATAATAATAATAATAATAATAAAGAGGCAAAAATAAAATCCTTAATCTAATAATAATGGTATCCATTTTCTTATTTAGTTTGTTTTTTATCTTTTTGCTCCTTTTCCCTATTTTTTTCAAGAACCATTCTAGTTGCTGTTTATCCAAACATTCCATGTAATTGCTTACCGGGCTACACAGCTCATTACATTAAAGACGCGGTCAACATGTTATAATTTTATCGCAAATTTTTGACATTTTAAATAGCATAAATAATTAACGTAACGTAAAAACGATAATTTAAACGTTAATAATCAAAACAAATTTATTGCATAAAATAAAACTTCTTGAACGTAGCAAAAGTAATCAAAAGAAAAAAAAAACCCATTACCATTAAGTATAATACTTTCATTAAATTAAATTAAAAACACAAACTGAATTTAATATAACTAAACAATAAATATTGAAAAGCTTTCTTAAGTTATTTAATAACATTAAAAAAAAAAAAAAAAAACCTTTGTTTATACATTGGTCGTTGCTTTAACATGCTGTGTGAAATATTTATGCGTCTGGCTAATAATATTATTCAATTTTTTTTTCTTCTCTATTAAATGTTAGAGAACAAATAAAAAGCACAAAATAATTGATTTTATAAAACGAAAAGCATTAAAATGTTTTTATTTAAAAATTTTCGTTTTTTTTATTTTTTTCTTAAATCCGAATTTTCTCCTACATTCTGTAATTTTTTCGTTTTTTTTCTTTACAAAAATAAATTTTTCTTGTTATTAATATTAATATTAAGCATCTGTTGTTAAAAGTAGCTTTAAATTATATGCTTTTTTTTCTTTCATACTTCTACATTCTTACGTAACTATCTGTTTATTGAATCGTAGCAGTAAGTGTGCTATAAATTATTGCTGTGATTATAATGGTTTTTTTTTTTTTATAGCAAAGATGGAAAATAAAAATGTTTTAAAAATCTACTGGTGCACAGATAACTAGATCACTAAACGTCATTCCTTGTCAGAGAAGCACCTTTGTTCAAGCGTTGCTCAGTGTTATTGACCGATTTTTTTTTTAACAATAAATTGCTACCAGGGATTAGATTCTTGATGTTTGTGTAGATTGGTAATTCACTTGAACTTACAAATAAAAATAAGAAAACTAGAAATCAAAGTGCCCTTAATCACAAAGAAATCGTAAGGCAATGATGTAAGTTTGTAGTGGAAAATAAAAAGTGGCCGTCAACGTAATTGCCAAAAGAACATAAATTTAATAATATTCTGTCTTTAATTTAAAATAATTTAATTGAATTATAAAGCTTAAAATAAAAAAAAAAGGACGAAGAAAATTTAAATTTTAATGTAAATACGATGTTGAAATTCCTTTTACTATATATAATTAATTAAATAAATTTAATTTCTTTGAATTTGTAGAAAAAAAGCTTTTTCTGCATTGAAATGCCATGTAGTATTTGTATTATGACACATCCATGTGAACCAAACTCCCTAACTAACAAGAATATACATAATTAATTAGAAAGTAAATTTACTTTTTATTACGTTATTATAGTTAAGCAACTATCATTTGTTTTTCATTCATTATAAAAAGTCTTAATTGGACAACAAAAATTAAAAAAAAAAAAAATTATCTTCAATTAACCCCGTCCTATTGATTGGATTTTAATTAAATACGATTTAAGTACAACAGCCCAAATGGAAAATATATTTACAAATATAACAATTGGTATTACTATTATTCCCAATGGTAATCAGTGACGCCTTAGCATAATTTGATTTAAAACAGAATTTATTTATACGAAACATTATTATAGATTTTGTTGATGCCAATACGGCATTTTATTTATGTATTTATAAATAATAACCAGACAAATCACTGTATTTATGCTTCTATTATTGAATAATACGATTAATAAAAGCAAAAAAAAAAAAACGAATGACTAATTAAATGCATCCTAGTGATTATAACATTCCACATTCGTAGTTTACACAAAAAAAAAAACTATCATCCGATTTATTCTGATGATTTTATTTAATCAAGCGCAACACTTTAATGTTTTTATTCTATGTTAATAAACTGTTTATACACAAATATTGATTTAATTAAATACATCGGCTATCAATAATGCTATAGTGTAAACAATTAAAGGCATATCTTAAATAAAAGTTAATTTAAAAATAGTTTTCGCTTCTTTGTTGGTTTTTTATTTTTATTTTATTATTCCCTTTGCTCAAAAGCTTATTTAAGAAACCAAAACTTAATTTATATCCACCTAATAAATATTAAAAAAAAAAAAAAAAAAAACTAAAATCCTTTGTAACGTATTACTTGTTAAAAGTTTTTTTCTTTTGGTTGTTGTTGTTTCTTTCCTTTGTCTCAGGATAAAAATAGAAAATTTTTTTTCTATTTTTATTGTCTAGCAAAATGATGTTAGAATATCCTTTTTTTAGAATGACATTATTTGACGGTCTTGAAGTAAAAATAAAAGACTATTGACAGGCTATTGGCTATTAGAATGTATTCGTATCGTGTGTTTTAGTTCTGTGCTTGAAATTTAGATATATTCCGTATTCACCAGCCAACATACCCAAACCACCTTGGATAACCTTAACGTAAGTTAAGTAAAATTTATATAAAATAAACATTATATAAAGTAAGATCATGTATTTTTACGCGCGGAATGAGATTGTTCGTATTGTAGAATCGTCAACTTATAGCTCTAATACCAAAAATGCGGCTTATCCATCTCGACCTTTCTTGCCAGCAAGAGAAATAAACAAGACACAACAAAAAAAAAAAAAGAAAACAAACGACGAAAATAGTTCAATATAGCAACAGAAAATGGTTATATGAGATTTTCTTTTATTTTTGTTGTTCTTCTTCTGAGTAGACAGTTATTGCAAAACATAGAATTTTATTAAGTGAAATGACACAGAGAATGTACGGAATTTTAATTTCCATAAATGAGATAACGTGAAATTTTGTATACCGAAATAAGAAAAAAATAATAATAATAAAAATGGGAAAAGAAAAAAAAGAAAAAACTAAAATTGAATATTGGATTTGTTGGAACATGCGACAATGTAAAATCGTGGAAGCATAAGTTTCGTGGGTATAAGCAAAAGTATAAAAAATAAAATTCTTTCTTTCTTTCATTTTAAGCAAATTTTATTGGCATAATTATAGGAAAGTAATAAATACAAAAGCTATTTCATAAATTCATTTCATTTTTATTCTTATCTAATTAATTGTAAATTCTTGGTTTCGATTAGTTCGCTATTAATAAATTCTTTTACGATTAAATTATTCAATTAATTTGAAAACTTCATTCATTTGATTAAAAAATAGTAATTTAAAGATATCGTTAAAAAAGTCTGGATAATAATCACAGGCCCGTTTACAGTCTGGTACCCAATTAACTTCTAACAACTTGGGTTGCATTTTATTTTCTGAATCCCATGATAGCATAATGTCTGCAGCGTATAATGCTCTCGATTGATTACTTTTACCAATGCCGCACGGTGGCTGTTTGTATGTTGCACCCAAAAGCATTTCTCTTAACATTGCAACAATGTCACATTCAATATCATCCCACAAGTGATTAGGATATTGCTGTTGCCACATTTCTTTGAAATCTGCACAACGTACATGATGCAACTCAGCATCATCGTGATAATTCATGACAGTGAAATGTGTTTCGTAGTCATCAAAATTATTCAAACGAAATTGTTTATTGGCAAAACGAAGAAAAAAGTTTTTATAAATGTATGCTTCGAGTGGATCGGTGCTTTTTAGCAGAATTACGTAACGAATATCAAATTTAACTTTCAGGCCCATATCGTTGCGACTAAACAGGACGGGATTTTCAATATACTTTTGTGCAATCTTTGGACCTGTTAAGGGCAAACGCATCACATAACTTATGTTATTCGTAATATGAGTATCTAGGCCGCGTGCCAAATTCCAAGGTTTACATATCCAATGATTGTCTAAAGAGTGCTCTGCACGATTCTGATAATAGCTGACAAATTGTACTAATTCCGTTTTTAAATTATATGTCGTTGGTAACCATTTCGGATAAGTTTCTAAGGTCTCCTTATCTGAATGTTTGTGAGTCAGACGTCTGCAAACAACGCTTAACAAATCTTTTATCGTTAAAACATTTTCAAACGGAAATTGATTGACGAATTTATTTGGCATATTTTGACTAAGCTCTAGATAGTGTTTAAAATGATTTGTGTACCATAAAACGTCCGCTTCGGTTTCGTTATCAACAATTTCGAATGCGGGATCATTAAGATAATTTCGAACTAATTCATATTGTGCAAAAACTTTCAAAGGGCGATTGTTATCAATGACTGGTGGTGGTATTGATTGATCGGGTAGCGTTTCCTCTATATGACCGGCAAGGAAATATTCCATGTAGGGTTCATCTTGCTCATAGCTCTCTTCTTTAAAATCTGATTGAATCCATGGCAACAGTAAAGCATCTCTTTCTTTCGTTTCGTGGGAATTGCTGACAAAGTTTCTTGTCACACTTTCATCTTCTTCACAGTTTGCTATAGGAAATAAAATGCTGTACGTTATTTGTTCTGGCAAATACATAAATGGTACAATTTGAAAATTAGGATTCTCGCTATGATTCACTGCAGAACCAAATTCGTCCATTATATACCAAATTGGCATTTGATTCTCTACAGAGATACCTTCTGCATTCACTGAATACATGTTACAATATTTCCATAATTTTGTTAAAATACGATCTGCAAGTGTTGTTTCATTATCATCATTACTTTCAATTCCCATGAGCGATGACATTCTATTTTTTAGCCCTGGGATTTGTTCTAAATGTCTACGAGCCATGTCCAAACGAAAAGTCCATGCATGATCAATTAAATAAATTGCTAGTGGATCCATAGCTTTAATGCCATTACTTTTTGATACAATCACCGAATATATTGGATCTTCGGGTTGTATTTCTGCACCTTCATAGTCAATTAGCATTAAAGAAAATACATCACCGGCATCAAAAATTTGTCCACTCAATTTTCTGCAAAGAGTTTCCCAAAGATGAGGCGGTATGCCAGACGCTATCAACTGCGGTTTATGAATATTTAAAAAATTTAAATATATATCAATACCGTCTGCCATTGTTTTAATTCACTTTTATTTAAAAACTTTTATAATTTCTGCTCTTTAAATTAAAAAAAATTAATTACAACTTTGACATTTGGCCGCACGTGAGATTTTTCTATATATGGAGTCGTATTCACGCTTTTATCAACAATGAATTCTGCAATATCGACATTTATATTCACCAAATATTTCCTGACCGTAAATCTGACTTTAAACAAGCTAATAAAAGCTTTATGTTTGTGCTGTGTATAGTTTTTATAAATTAATCAAACGTCAAACAAATGCCATATGTGGTTTTTGATAATTTAGTTAAATTATAATATTACATTAGTAAAAAATCATGGAAGACAACGAAGAATCTGAAGAAATAATTAAAGTTGAAATTAATTTTCAAGAAATATGTCGCTTATGCAGTAGTGTGAATCAATACCTAATACCAATCTATGACGACAACCAAGTAAATAATTTACCAGAAAAATTTGCATACCTTCCCGTAACTGTAGGTTTAAAAAAAAAACAAAAACAATATTTAATTAATTCTTATTAATGAATTACAATTAATTTAATTACATTTTTCAGATTGCTCGAAATGACATACTACCTCTCCAAATATGTGTTCAATGTACAAATGTCCTAATATCATTTCATAACTTATATATTACAAGTATTGAAACAGATGCAAAATTGCGTAGCTATTTAACAGCAGATGTGTGTTCCACGACTCTCGTTGAACAGGATAAAATGTATAATAATGAAAATATTGAAGATACTCATGAAGTGGTTGAAATTGAAAACATAGAATACATTGATGTAAACAATATAGAGGCTGAAGTAGTCGAATACCTACATGAAGAAGATGATAACATATTTGAAGAAAATGTAATTAAATAGCTTATGGTAGTGCTTTGTCGTTTATTAATTTAATTATTAAATGCTTTTAGAATGAAGCAAATATAGAAGAATATTTGTCCGATAATGCTGAAAAATCTTCCGAAAGTGCAGAAAACGATGAGGAACATATAAGTGAATGCAATTTAGAAAATGTAGAGACTGACGCTACTTTAGGAGATGATAATGAAATTCTAAGCAGCAATATAGGGTAATTATTTAAAAGTTTCTTTAAATATTTGAATGTGTATTAGAATGTGTAGAATGGGAGCACCGAGTTTTTTTTTTTTTAATAACAATCTATAATCTATTTAAAATATTTTTTAACTTATAATTCAATATTTAATATTTCCTGCATTTGCAGGCTTACTAAACCAAAAATAACTCGGTGCTCCAGTAATAAAAAAGACAATAAAAACCGAGTAGAAACAGATTTATACGATTCAAATTTAAGTGAAGAAAAAATTAATTTTTCTGAGGAAGAGGAAGATGATAATATGACATTGTGGATAAAATTGAATGTAAATGAGGAAGGCGGAGACGAAGATGATCCCAAAGAAGAGCCGGACACGAAAGGAAGAAAAAGCCTCTTTAAAAAGATTTTTAAGAAAAAAGGCCAATTTCTTTGTCCTGATTGTAAATATAAAGACCAAAAGTCGAGCTCTTTCGAAGAACATCTTATTAAAACACATAACTATGATAAGGCATCGATTGTTGCGAGAAACTCCAAGTTAAGAATTGATAAGGATGCACTAAAAAAAGCAGAAGTAATTATTGATGGCAAAATACAGTACCGTTGTGATATTTGCAAAAAGCATTTAATGTCGATTTATACATTTATGTTTCATATGAAAATTCATACTGGTGAACGTTTATATAAATGTGATTTATGTACTAAATCGTTTAGGATACATCAGGGTTTAAATCGTCATATAAAAGAGACGCATGAACGCATCAAAGAATTCCCTTGTGATCTTTGCGGCAAAAAATTTGGAAATCGCCGTAATGTGGCAGAACATCGAAGAATTCATACAGGTGAACGGCCACATATATGCGATGTTTGTGGAAAAGCTTTCATCCAACAAGCGTCTCTGTTTATTCACAAACGAAGTCACGAGACTGTGTATGCATTCCGATGTAATCATTGTAATATCGGTTTTAGATCAAGAGGCTCAATGGAAATGCATATGACAATGCATACCGGTGAAAGGGCTCATGAATGCGATATATGCCATCGTAAATTTCGTATAAAACATGAATTAACAAAGCATAAAACTGTGCACAGTGATGAAAAACCATTTGTATGCGAGGATTGCGGAATGTCATTCAAGCAGAAGCGATATTTGTTGCGACACGCCAAATCCAATCATTCTGATAAAAGTAAATCCTCTGATTTATATTCTTATATGAGTTAGTCCTTGTTGTTAGACATTAATTTCCATTAAGTTCAAAATAATATATTAATTATTGTGTAAATATTTTTATTATTATTGGTTTTATTCTTTCTTTCTATTTTTATTTTATTTTTTATTTTTCATTTAATATTTTTCTAGATCAATAAATAACAATAATGAGCATCCACAAACATCATCACTAGAAAATAATAATAATAATAATAATACAGAGACATGTAAATATTGTTTAAAGACAATAAATAAATCAAATATGAAAGAGCATTTGAAATATAAACATTCCGAATTAATATTTCATTGTGATATGTGTGATAATTACATTGATTGTAAAATATTAATGGCACATATGAAAGAGCATGCATTATTAACAAGTACAATAACAAAGAATAATAATAATAAAAAAATTAATAATGAGAATAAATTAAAATGTAATATATGTAATCGTGTATTTTTAACACGGGCCGGACATAAATATCATATGAATCAAGTGCATAAAAAGATAAAAAATTATCATTGCATTAAATGTAATAAATATTTTGGTTGTAAACGTGTATTAATAAATCATATAAATGGTATACACAATAGAAATAATAAATCGTATAAATGTAAAATATGTTTAAAACTATTTAAAACCGATGCAACATTGTATTCCCATTATAAAATACATAATGAATATCCACAATATAAATGTAATATATGTTTGAAAAAGTTTAAGCATAAAAATAGTTTGAATGAGCATATGTTGGCACACCAGAATGAGAGAAAATTCTCCTGTAATTTATGTAAAAAAGTATTCAATATACATAATCATTTATTAAAGCATAAGAAAATCCATAATAATGATACGAAATTTCATTGTACTATATGCAATTGTTATTTTAAGCAGAAACGTTATCTGTTTGAGCATAATAAACGAAAGCATAATTAAATAAATGAATGAGAATTTTTTTTTTATAAATTTTTTCTAAATTTTTACTTTTCTTTTTTTTTTTTTGATTGATTTTCTTTCTTTTTTCATTCTTGTTCTCTACTTTATACTTTTAGAAAAGCTCCCGAGTATACCTTTGAAAATACAAAACAATTAAAAAAAGTAAAAAAACTAGAGGCAATGGTAAAAGAGCTCACAAATTATGAATGCCTAATGTGTAATGAGAAATTTTCAAAGAAATTTTTATTTAAAGTTCACAAAAAAGGTCATAATTCATATAAATGTAAGGTGTGTAATAAGGAATTTAAAAATGAACCGTATTTACGTGCGCATAAGAATGTACATAATCAGGATGTATCATTTTCATGTCCGATATGTGATAAAAAATTCTGCAGAAAGTATAATATGGAAGCACATTTAAGTGGTCATAGTCAGGATCATCCATGCCGAATATGCTGCTACAGTTATGCTTCAGAGCAATTATTACAACGACACTTATCCCATCACGATAGATACGATATACAAAATTATAATAAATTCAATAAAATTATTAATTGTTCCGATTGTAATCAAGAGTTTACATCGTATTATCAATTGTATTATCATCAGATAGAGATTCATCAGAATATAACGGAGAGACATGAGTGTGTCACATGCAAAAAAGTATTTAAAAATATCTCGGCATTAGATAAACATAAAAAAACTCACAATAGTGTCATATGCAATATATGTAATAAATATTTTGCAAATATAAATACAATGGAAACGCATCGTGCTATACATAAAACTGATAAACTATTCGAATGTAATATATGTCTGGTGAAATTTCGTTATAAAAGTAATTTAATACAGCATCAGATGCGTCATACACAGGATAGAAAATTTAAATGTAATTATTGTGATATGAAATTTTTACGTTCATCAACCGCACGTGAACATATGCGTGTCCATGAACAGGATAGACCATATTTATGTAAATATTGTAATAAAAAGTTTACACAATCGAATATATTGAAAAAACATATAACGACAATGCATCGTGTATGTGATATATGTCATGATATTGTTGGTGATAAAATGAAAATGCAAGTGCATATGTGGAAAATGCATCCAAAGGATTATTAAAATGAAATTATTACTGATTTATTTATTTTGTTTTTTTTTTTTTTATTTCTTTTATAATTAATTTTATTACTATATATAGAATAAAAGAACATAATTAAATTAATTGTTTTACGCTCTCGCTCTCTGTCTCTCTTATTATATTATTATTTTATCAAATGAATGAACAAAAATTTGTATTAGTGATAAAATAAAATCATTATGACACAGTGATGATGTATTTTTTTTTTATTTTTTTAGAATAATAATAAAAAGAATAATTAATTTATGATTAATGAAAGAAAAACCTTTTTTTTTTGTATTGTTTGTTTTAATTTCAATAAACTTAATTAAATGTATATATATAAAAAAAGAAGAAGAAAAAAAAAAACGAGAAATCACATTTTTGATTAATTAAATAATTGATTAAAATTTAACGAATTATTATTATAAATATTATTTGTAGGGAGGGGTTGGTTTTTGTTTTTTTATTTATTTATTTTTTATTAATTTTTTAAATAAATACGAATATTAATTCAAAAATTAATCATTATCAGCTATTGGCGTACTACTTCCGTCCCCAGTTGGTGTCATATCTTTATATAAATCCTCATTAACAAGTCGTTGACGTTCTAAATACATAGACGCTTTCATATTTCTCATTTGATGATTATTAATTAATTTTAATAATGCAAATACTGATAGGCCGACCCACACAGTAAATGAACCCCATGCACCAAACTGTAAACAAGTAAACTAATTAATTAAATTTATACTTAATTTCAACAATGGTTAAAATAATTACCTGTGCTGTACCCATTTCAATATAAAAATCTTTAGTATTAACTTTTTGATCCTCTCTAGTTATATTTTGGCCAGCAGCGGATTCACATCTTTAATAAATAATTTAATTTATTAGCAATTAAAATGTATAGGAAAAAAAATTCAGAAAATTTTAATTTACGATGGAAATCTTTGTGTCATATTTGAACACCAAATAATAAATCCGGTTGTTATTAACACAGCTGATATAACAGTAATTGTACAGAGAATTACACCAAAAAATACATCTAAGAATAGACCGAGAAATGAACTTTCCAACTGTTTATATGCTAGACGCGATAATCTATAAAATTTAATTTGATAAGAATATGATTTGTTTTTATTAATTGTATATCTTAAACCTGTATATTTGAATTGATGATACAACAAATAGAAATATTGCTGTGATTATTGGAAAGTTACAGTAACCCTGCGATGCCCAATTAACATCAAACATTCCATCATCTTCACGCCAATTACCGCTTGCAAAAAGTAAACAATGCCCACTAAAGAGATTTATAATCAACATTAAACTTTGCAAAACCATTCATGTATAAAGAAAACCACGAAACTTACTTAAATTCATTTACATGTAAACTCATCGGAACCAGAAAACAAAGGGACAGAATAAATGCAACGACATGTCCAG
Source organism: Ptychoptera albimana (assembly GCA_961205885.1). Taxonomy (NCBI): domain Eukaryota; kingdom Metazoa; phylum Arthropoda; class Insecta; order Diptera; family Ptychopteridae; genus Ptychoptera; species Ptychoptera albimana. The sequence continues at coordinate 16,827,463 of OY540805.1, forward strand.
CCACTTGGCTTAATATCAAAACATTTGATAATGCCATTTTTTATTAATAACTTTATTATTCAATAGAATTTTATGCAAATAATTACATTAATCGCAATAATGTGCATTTTTATTATGCAAAATAAAAATATAATTGACGTCTTAATAATAATAACATTTATTATGACTTTTCTAGTTAAGTAGTTTCGGTTGTCAAAAACCAGTGTATAAACAAGACAGCATATTTGTGAGAGGAGTGAAACTATGTAATTGTTATTGATTAAAATATCATGAAGTTAGCTATAATTTAGAGAAAATGTGGTGAAAATATTTATAATAACAAACCGATCTTATCAATAGTATCTAAGACTTTAATGTTAAACGGATTCAATGTGGTGAAAATTTTGTTTAGGTTTTCCTTTATGTATCAATTATAATCTGCTTATTATGGATTTCATTAAGCGCAATTGGGGTATTAATAATAAATAATATTATCGAGATTAACTGACATTCGAATTCCTTCCCTGGTTTATTGTATTTCATCGAAGCATTACAAAAGTATTTTGTACTTATCTTGCCTGGTCGCATCAATAGTAATTCATTTTATTAATGACAAACAAGCTCATTGAACAATTATCTATCTATTATCATTTAAAAATTGAATCCGATAATATTATTAATGAAATTCGCTATTTTTTAATTGTTTTCAATCAAATTCTGCTACATAAAAAATTATTTTCAGATTCATCCACTGAACTTTAATTTCGAAAATCAATAATTTTTATAAAACTGCTATAAAATTATTTAGCAAAGGTGTATTGGATAGAAATATGTATTTACAGCTTTCAGCAATGGAAAATTATGGTTACTCAATGCAGAAAGCATAAATTAAGCATAATTTGTGAGAACAGGAAAATGTTTTGAACGGAAATATGTATATGTATATATAAGTAAAGTTTTTAATTAGTTACATTTATTTCATTCTATCTTTTTTTTTTTGTTTTTTTTTTTTTTTTAATTTTAGTTTTTCATTTTTTTAATTTTTTTTTTTTTGTTTTTTTTTTTCTTTTCTTTTATTTTTAAATTAATTTTTCTTTATTATTTTATTTCATTTTTTCACAATTTATATTTATATTTATTTTTATTATTACTATTATTTATTTATTTTTTTTTAATTTAATTTTTTTTTTTTTTTTTTTTTTTTTTCCTTCATTTTTCACCTATAATCACATATACAATAATTATATTCTTTTTGGGTTTTATTTATTTTTTTATTATTCTTTTTATTTTACTTAATTTATTAATTAATATTAATAAATAAGATGCTTTTTGGTTGTTTGGCTTGATGGTCTTTGAAAGTGGTTACAAAATAAAAAAAAAAATAAAACAATAAAAATTCATTCATTGGGTAATGAGAAAACACATAATTAATTAATTAATTAAAACAATTAAAAAAAAAAACGGGTTTATGGTTTGAGAATTAAAATGAAAATAAAAAAAAAAAAAAAAATCAGAAAGAAAATAGAAATTGGAATAAAATAATGAATAAAGGAAAATAAATTTTTCTCATCATTGAAATTTCCGGTAAAAATTCAAACAAGCTTATTTTCCTTTAGAAAGTGTTTTTTTTTTTTTTTTCTTCTTCTTTTTTTTAAATTTATTTTCCGCCTACTGTTTTTTTTTTTTTTTTTGTTGTTGCTTTGTCTTTTGTTTTTGAATCTTTGTTTAACGCCCACTTTCGTAAACCATCAACACGGTTTATTATTATTTATTTTTCTTTTTTTATTTATTTATTAAAATCAATTTATTTATTACTCTTATATTCATTTTATTTTAATATATTTTCTGTTTTATTTATTTATTTATTTGGTTTTTAATATTAAAGATGTCATACGACTAATTATTATTTATTTATTTTATTATTTTTTATTTAATTATTATTATTATTATTTTTTTTTTTTTAATCAATTAATTATTTAAGTACATAGATATTAAATTAATAAAAATATGAAGTTAAATTTATTTATTTTTTTTTCAATTTATTATTAGTTTTGTTGAATTTTGCTGTTATTATACGTGGATTGTTGGTTTTTTTTTTTTTATGCGCTTTGATGTTGTGTTTTTGTGAATAATTTTAAATTTTACTTAACGTTGCATAGTTGTTTGGCTTATTAAAAAGCTTAAGCAGAGCGTTAATATTTTCTTTAATAATGAAAAAAAAAATTAAATAATTATCGTTAAAGAAGGTTTCATTTTGTTTATGTTATTTTTCAATTCTAATGAAAACACCTTTGAACATATGTTTCTCTTGTGCCTTTTACTTTTAATTATGATGTTTAATTAATATTCGTTTTGTTCGTTTTTATTAGCATTTTTTATTAGCAAAAAAAAAAATAAATAAAAAAATAATATTTAACGATAATTAATTTTCATTTCTTTTTCATTTAGCTTTTGGTAAAAATCAACAACCATATACGTGACAGAAAAATATTTTAATTTAATTATTTATTTATTTTTTGAGTTTTATTTATTTATTTTTAATTATTTTTTGTGTGTGTGTGTGTTTTTTTTTTTTTTTTTTTTTTATGGTTTATATTTTTCCATTCTTTTCTTTTTTTTTTTTAATTAAGTAACTTCTATTTATTATTTTATTTAATTTTATTTTAAGACAGGTTATAATAATAATTTTTTTCTTTTCATGTTTTTCTTCTGTTTTTTTTTTTTTCAATAATAATATATAAATTTTAATACATAATTTTGTTTACTTTCTTTTTTTTTTTTGTTTGTTTTTTTTTTTTTTTTTGTTTTTAATTAATTTAAATTTTACATTATTAGATTAAATTATATTATTTAATATATAATATATTTACTTATTATTTTTTTTTTTTTTATTTATTTATTTTTTTTTTTAATTTTTTTATTTAATTTAATTTATTTTTTTTTTCTTTTACTTCTTTAATATTAATATTAATAAATAATTTTTTTTTTTTTTTTTTTATTATATATATTTTTTTTTTTTTTTTTTGGGTTTAAATAAAATAGTTTTTTTTTTTTTTTATAATAATTAAGTGAAATAGTCACCACCCACATATATGTATGCGCAACAAATCCGTTCATTATATAATCTAATCTTATTTAATCTCCTTTTTATTTTGTTATTTCCACGGTTTGTTTCAATGAATTTAATAAACAATATTTTATTTATAAAAACTTTGAAATTCAAAAATCGTGTTTAGTAATGAAAATGATTAAAAAAAAAATGAAAATCAAATAAGACGAAAATTAACGGAATAAAATTAGATTTATTGCACTGAGCCCCTACATATATGTTTGCGATGACGATTATACGTTGTCACATTGTATTCCGTTACACATGCCAACATACTAATTAATTAATTTATTTTATTTATTTAGTTTTTACGTTTAAACTATAAAAATGTAATAATTTAATGAGAAATAATATAAATTTATTTTTTGATTTTTACTTTATAAATTAAAATTAATTAAGTTAAATAACGTCCATTTTCTTTTTAATTTTTTTTTTTTTTTCTTTTTGGAATTATTTTTTCCGTTACCACGTTCTACTATATTCTGCTAACGCTTAATTTACTTTACAGATGTTTATCCTTTATTGAAATCTATTCTTTTTTTTTTGTTTTTGTTTTACTTAAATATATAAAAACAAAAGAATTGGACACGTTATTCAATTTAAGCCGTTTTTTAATTCTAAAGAATTTTCATCTTTCTTTCTTTTTTTTTTTTTTTTGTATGGTTTTGTTTTTTTTTTTTTTTACTAATTTAATTTTATATTTAATTAAATTAATTTAAAGAATGCATTTAGTGAATGTGTTATATTGACATACACACCGTTTATTTAATTTTTTTTTTTTTGTTATTCATTTAAATTGACTGGACCGCCATTAATGTGTTGCTGTTGCTGTTGTTCTTATTGTTATTGTTGATGTTATTGTTGATGTTATTGTTGTGCAATTTAGTCACATTTTTTGTAACGTAATAATTTAATTAATTAATTTTTTTCTAAAGCGTAGTCGATTTTTCTATAATTTTCTTTTCTTTTTTAAATTATTTTATTTAGCTTTTTATTTCACAAAAATTCCACAGTTTTTATATTCTATTTTGTCTCATAATTAACACAATGACCATAATTCTGTCAAATAAACATTCACATAAATTTTATAAATCGGATATTAATTTTCATCTTTGGTCATACAATATTTTAATTTTTGTTTCGTTTTCGAACAATTGAAAGTTTTTCTTTTTCGTGTATTTTTAAGTGAAACGCGCATGCTTTTTGGTGCTTTATTCTTTTTTTTTTTTTTTAAGGAATAAAACTGTTTTTTTTAATTAAATAAATTCAAAATCAATCGATAAACATTTTTAGCGTATTTGTCTATCTTCCTGATTTTGTATTTATTTAATTGATTTTTTTATTTTTTTTATGTAGATTTTTATTGGTCATTGGTCATTTCATTAATTTTTGGTGTTTTACATTTTTTGTTTCTCTTTTAATTTTAAATATCGTTTGTATGCGTATTTTGAAGACGCTTTTCTTTAATTTATTCTTTATTGATGTTTTCTTATTTTAAATAACATTAACTAAGTCATTTAATGACCTTAGTGAAAACACTCGTTTAGTGGGTAATAATGGTTTTTTTTTTTGGTTTTCTCTTTATATTTGCTTAATAAAACCTTTTAATTTTTTGGTTTTATTAATTTTATGTTGGTTAGGTTAGTTTAATTAAGTAAAAAACAAGAAAAGAAAAATTATAAAGTCAAATATTTAATTTTTTAGTTGTTTTAATGTTTTAGTTGTTTTTGTTTTGGGTAGTTTGTTTCTTATGAAAAAGAATTAATTTAGTTTGCAGCTTATTTCTGAGGTATAGAAGGAGATAAATTCTTTAGTCTATTTATTTTTATATTTATATAAATATTTTAAATTATTCTTTTATGTCAACAATTTTATTTTCTAATTTTTATTTAATTTCTTTAATTCAATTTTAATTAGAAATTTATTTATTTTTTTTTTTTTAACTATTATAAATAAGTAATTACGTAGTTTTTACTTTTTTTTTTTTTAAATTTATATTAAAGTTTACCTATTTCCATTTGCAAAATTGCGAACCATTTATTATAGTTTAATATACTTAAATTAATTTGGGTTAAAAATTGATTGGCCTACATTGGTTTAGTTTTGTTCTTGATTTAAAAGCTTTTTGATTGTGTTTAAAAGTAAAATTTTATAGTTTTTTTTTTTTTTTTATTTTAATTAAATATTCTTATCAAATCTAGCCAGGTGAGTGTTTCTTCTTTCGTCAAAGAATTAGTTTTTAAAGAGTTTAAAAAATATTTTTTATTTTATTAATTCACTTCTATTTAGGAATGATGATAAATAAAATAATTGAGTAATTAATAATAAATTTAAAAAAATAAAATAAAAATAATAATAATACTATAAGGAGATTAATAATAATAATTTAAGCTTTTAAATCACATTACTTGCCAAAATAAATATATTTTCTTTTATTATTATTATTATTATTATTATTATTGGTATAGGAAAAATAAATATTAAATGAAAATAAACACAACTATCATTTTAAAAATTATTAATTAATTAAATAATAGATATGTGAAATTAATTATTATAGTTAATTAATTAATTTGAGTCATTTAATTTTTTTTTTTTTTATTTAATGATATTTTTACGAAAACTTAGTATTATTATTATTATTATGTACTATCTAAATTGTTTATAGTGTTTATGTTTAATGCGAATATACATATAGTGTGTTAGCTTTTTTTTTTCTTGATTACTAGTATTACTAATAAATAAATAAATAAATATAATAAATGTTTTTATTTATATAAAAGGAAGAAAATAACTAAATAAAGAATTAATTTTTTTTTTTTAAATAATTTTCATGATGGAATTAACTTTTAGATTATTTTCTTTTCTTTTCTTTTTCTTTAATTAAATTTCTTTTTGGTAAAATACCATACTAAACGTAACTTTAGCATTACAGTTTACAAATTACTTTTTATAACTAATAATAATAATTTAAACGTATATTAATATGAAATATTTTTAAATAAAATTAAGTGAAAATAAATTTTATGTGACAAACTAAATTAAACTTATCTTGGTTTTTGTTTTATAAGAAAAATTAAAAAAAAAAACATAAATGTTAAATTCATTGATAATTAAATTAATTCGTGTATGAGAGAAATACATCGTTTGCAATGTGTTATGCTTTTATCATCAACATATAGTATCGAGTTTATTCAAATTAAGTAAATAATTAACAAAACAATGTTTAATTGAAAGATTTATTTCTTTCTCAAAATCGTTTTATATCATTTTTCTCGCATACAGTAAATTTTTATTTAAATAAGTCAACAAAAACTTTTGAAAAACTTTTCTTAAAGAATTTTATCTTCTCGTTACACTGTCTGTCCTTACTTTTAACCATACGATATAAACGAAACAAAACTAATTTAGTAACCACATTAGGGTAAGAGTTACAAACAATTTTATTCAGGTGTTTAATTAGTGTCACGATTCTGTATTATTTTTGGCAGTATATCTCTAGATCCGAGATTGTTTTTGTCTCTCTTGTTTTTCTTATATCGTTTATAATTTGTTTCAAGTTTATAATTAGCATTTCCGTGGTTGATACCATATAACGTATACCGTATAATGAAAACGAAAACCATAATCAATGTAAATTTGCAAGAACAACAATAAAATAATTTTGTATGAATTGTATGTTTTGTTTGTAGTTTTTCAATATAGTTTTCGTTATTATTTCTAAGCAGTACTTTTAACTAATTTCTTACCGTTTTTTGTTGCATTACTATTATTAATATTAATTAAATTAAGTGGTTTAAAGTCAGGAAGATATTGTTATGATTATTTAACTATTTTGTTTTTTTGTTGTTGTTTCTTTACTTTTATGTTTTAAACATTTAACAGAAAAATGTTTTGTATTTACAATTTAGAGATTTGTGTTTTCTTATCATTTTCCTGTTGTTTTATGTCTTAAAAACTAGAATATTCTCATTTATAATTTTCTTTTAATGTCTTTTCTTATGTTTTTTAATTATTTTTATTTTTTTATTTTTAATATTTCACTGCGTGGTGAATTTTGGTTTTTTTTTTTTATATAATTGTTTGTTTGTTTTATTTTTTTTACCTAAGAAAGATTTTTTTTTATTTATTTATTTGTTTTTTTTTTTTTTTAAATTATTAATTAATTATTATTATTTTAATTATTATTATTAATATTATTACACGGCACTTATAGTTTGTTCATCGGTTATTAATTTTTTTTTAATTAAATTTATTAATATATAATAGTTTTAATTAAGGCTTAATAAGAGCTTAGCTGTTTTTGGTTTTTTTTTTTTTGTGTTTTTTAATTAAAATATTTTCTTCTTCTTTTTTTTTTATAATTTTTATCTCTTATCTAAGAGGTGAGCAACCATTTTAACGTACAAATAACCCAAATTTACCATATTGTTTTTAATTTTTTATTTTAATTATATTAATTAATTAGACAATTTTCTTTTTTTTTTTAATTCAAACAACATTTAATAAATTAATAAATTAATATTGAAAAAAAAAATGTATGGAAACACAATGTAAAATAATAAAATTACTTAATTTGTTTAATAAAATTTTTTTTTTGTTGTTATTTATGTTTTCTTTTTCTTCTTTTTTTTATCACAATCTAGCGTAGTTTTATCCAATTTTATTGATTTTTATGTTTTTAATCGAAATTTTACATTTATTTAATTAATTAATTAATTTTTTTTATGTTTTTAATAATAAATAACTAATTTTAACTAACAATGCGTATATTTATATTTAATATATATTATATATATTTTTTTAATTAATTAATAATAATAAAATTTACAACTAATTAAGTAATATATTTGGTTTGTGGTTATGTTAGATTTTTTTTTTTTTAATTAATTAATTATTTCCATTTTATAAAATAAATCACAATTAATAACAGTATTTATAAAGAATTTTTTTTTATTTAAATTATAACTCATGAAACGCTGCATAATTAAGTTATGATAAATTTTTAGTGTGCGGTGACGTTCATTAGATAATTTTTTTATTTCAATAAATATTATTATAATTATTATTATTGTTGCATAAATATATTTCATAGAGAAACATATTATATTAATTATTAATAATAATAAAAATAAACAAATAACCACGATAAATATTAAAATAAAATTAATGAGAAAAACAGTTTTCTCTAATTAAATAATAAACTATAAAGACATAATTTTTAGATAATTAATTAAATAACTAAACACATTTAATTAATAGAAGAAAAGAAGATAACGAAAAAAAAAACTGTCTATGGTTTTTAAGTAATAAATTTTAGGTTATTCTTTTTTCTAAGTTTTTTTTTTTTTTTTTCTTTTAATTATTATTTTATACTTAATTTACTTAATAAACATTTTCTTTTAAATTATTTCTATGATCCCGTAAATTTTCTTTTTTACTTTACTTTAGTTAATTTTTTTTTTTTGCTGTTTTATCTAATATATTCAGTTTTTTTTTTAATATTAAAAGCTTTTTCCTTTGCCATTATGTATTAAAACAAAAAATATTTGCACGATTTTTAATTATTTTGATTAGATTGTAGTTACTGATTTTTAATTATTATTATGTAAATACTTAAGTAAAAATGCATTTCAATGATAAAACAAAATAAGGAAAAAATAAATTGAGATGAAAAATTTGCTTTGTTCTTTTTAATTTTATTTTTCATTTAATCTCATTTAATGGCAAAATTAGAAGCACGTTAAATTAGTCGCTCTTTATACCAAATTCAGAAGTCCGTGTTGTTTGTATCGTTATTTTCTTCATGTTCTTGAGGGGCAATCGCTAATTGCATTGATGGTCCAGATGGCCCCACAGCCATTGTTGGTTCTGTATTGCGTCGTTTCATCTTGCCTTTTAGTTTTTTCAACATTGTGGCCTGCCGTCCGGTCCAATATCAGGTTCGGAAAATTGAGTGGGCATTAATTTTAAAATAAAAATGTTCGTCGAAACGAAATAAATAAAATAAAAATGTAAAAAATAAGAACAAAAGAAATAAACAAAAAAAAAAATCACAATTATAAGATAAAAATTGGATAAATATAACCGCGAAAAATTAATTTTTGTTAAAAAAAAAAAATTAAATTAAAATTCCAGAGAAAAACGTTAACGTAACGGTGTGTTTGTGATAAATAAATTTTAAAGCTCTAAATTATTGTTTTAATTAAACTTTTGGAAAATATAAAAGCAGTTATTGCAAAATAATTAATTTTTAAAGCAATTCAAAGTTAAAGCTTTGTGTGTTAAAACAAGAAAAAAAAAAAAAAAACAAAAAATCTAATTATTTAATTAATTAATAATTTTTTTTTAATAATATAAAATCTAAATAAAAATCAACAAAAAAATTTAATTTAATTTAAAATTAATAAGAAAAACAATAAATAAAAAAAAAAAACTTTTTTTTTATTTAATTATTTAATAAAATTTCCACAATTTACTTCAAGCAATAAAAAAAAATTATTATTATTATTATTTAATAAAAGTTATTACGTAAAACAAAACAAAAAAAATAGAATTAATTAACTAAATTAACTAAAAATAGAGATTACCAATTTGATTATAAAATTTTATTATGTTAATTAATTAAGTGGAAAAAAGACTTCCAAAATACAGGGTTAATGTTAATAATAAAGAAAATTAAATAATTATTTATGGAGCATTCACAATTATTACGGTTTTTTCTTTTTTTTTTTAATTTTAATTAAACAACAAAACAACGGTGGTTTAATTAGGGGATTCTTATTTTTTTTTTTTTTTTTTTGTTAAGGTAAGTAAAGATAGTTAGCAATTTATAAATTCCAGTTAAACAGGTAACCACATTGTTACCGATTTTGAACATACTTAAATATTATGTACGCTGTACAATTTAAATTAAGTTCAAAATAATTAATAAAACTACAAGAAATAATTAAAGAATAAGCCTAAGTGATTTAATTATGCTCCTAAGATGATCAACAAAACATAAATAAATAAAATTAAATCAAAAAGAATTTATTTAATGTACTTAAATCGCAAATTAAATATTAGCGCAAAAATTTTTTTTTTTGAAAATTCTTTTTATAGAAATTTAGATCACTCTGTATTAATTAATTAATAAAAATAAAGCATGCCAAATTGTTAATTAAATAAATTATTATGCATCGTTTCAAAAATTATTCTAGTTAAAAAGGCGCCTAGAATAATTTTTTTTAATTAATATTTTTATAGAAATTTAAAATTAATAATTAAAAACAAAAAAGTAATGAAGGTGGAAATATTATTATAAAAAAAAATATATAAATTTGATAATTAATTAAAAAACTGTGCGTAGAGTAAATAAAGTTAGACCGAATCAATTAAAAAAAAAGTATATATTAAATTGTGTTCAAAACATAAATACGTGTTAAAAAAAAAATTAAATTAATTAAAGAAAAATGAAATTAAAAAATGGATTTCAGGATAAAAAATGATTTTTTTTTTCTTCTTTTATTATTTTGATTTATGTTTGTTTTATTTTCTGTTTTCTGTTATTTCATATTTTTGTTTTTGGCAAGATATGGTGAAAATGTTTCAAAATATAAACATAAAAAAAAAAAAAAAAATTTAATTTTTTCTTTAGATTTTTTTTTCATTTTTTGTCTTATAAAAAACAGGAAAAAAGAAAACTAGGACCGGACGGACGGGTTCTCTATGTGCCAACAAGGGGATCTTTTTCACGATCCCCATTTTCTGGCGGCCCCCCTTGAGACGATGACCCCGCCACGGCCGGTGAAATGTGCGGTTCCGTAAGTCTCCGTTTACTTTTTATTTTCTTCAACATTGTTGCCTATTTTATTATTATTTTTTATTATTATTATTATTATCATTCATATTATTATAATTATAATTATTATTATATTGGTGATTTGCAATGATTTATTTATAAAACATAAAATTATTATGCAATATGTGATTGCAGTTTGTACAGTAAAAAAAAAAAAAAAGAAAAATAAAAGTATTAAAAAAATATTTAATGAATTTTTATTTATTATTATTATTTTTTTTTTTCTTTTTGACTAATTTAAACAAATTAAACTATATTTAAATATTAACCGCTAGATTAATTTATATTTACTAATTTTAAGAAAATAATAAAACAAAATGAAAAATATAAAATTAATTTAATTAAAAAAATTATAAAACCATGAAAAATTGGGGAATTTTTAATTTTTTTATAAAATTAATTAATAAATAGTTTTTAGAGAAGAATTAGGGACATTTATTATTAATATTTTTTTTTTTTGTAATTTTTCGGTACAAAGTAAATTAAAATAAATTTTGAGAAAAAAGGCAAAATTGAATTTAGAATATAAAACAAAACAAAACAAAACAAAGGTATTTAATAAATAAAATTAATAACAAAATGATTTTTTAAACATGCAATTTTCATTAAAAATTAAATTAAAACAGAAAAACTCATGCCAAATTTTGAATTAAAAAAAAAAAAACAAAAAACAAAAACAAATAAAAAATCCTTTTTTTATCGTACTTTTTACATATCAACTGAGAGTTTCTTCAAGTGAATTTAATTATCGTTTCATTTCTTGTTGTAATCAAAAATTAATAAAGTAGAAAAACCAAAAACCACAAAGAGAAAAATCCAACATTGCGAACATTTCTTTTGGGTTTTTCTTTATTCACAATGCAAAAAAAACCCTCAGTAAAAATGTATTTTTAATTCATTAAAAATAAATGAAAAAAAAAATTATTATTTTTATTAAAAGATTAATTAAATCATAAACATAAACAAAAATTATTAAATAAGGGAAATTCTGATTTAGTTTTTCTTTTTATTATTAAATTTAAAACAAAAGAAAATCTTTTCAAAACTAATAAATACTGACCTTGAGTGCAGATTTAAGTACAACAACATCGCCAGGACTTTGAATCCATGGCTCACCATCAACTTGTACAGGAATATCCGAATGAAGATGAATTTTAATATGTCCGCCCTGTTATTATTATAATTATTTTTATTTAATTATTTAATTTTATTAAATAAAATATCTACCTGAGCAATACGCATTGCTGAACGTAAACCAGATTGTATTTGTCCTAAGTGAACAACACCGGTAACACCAACAACTTCCAACATACCATCCCAGTGATTTGGTTTACTAAATTGATCTTCTTTTTCTGGTCCCCATGGATTAGCGCCAGATCCCCAACTATATGGTAAAAAAATTAGTAATCGTAAACAAGGTAATACAGTAACAAATTAAAGAAAACAATTTTTATTACCTGAGAATATTTAATATAATAATTCCTTCAACTGGTGGTAAATCAACAACTTTGCCATCAACTTCAAGACGTAATTCTTTATGTAATTCCTTAACCATTTTACGGCCAACCATTTTTCTTAAACCCATCTTAACATAAACACCTTTATTATGTAAACGTGAATTGAATTTATTTGGATTCTCTTCACGTGCATTATGAAAATCGAGACATAAATCAGCATCAATACCAATTCCAAAGTAATTATTCATAACAAATATTTGTGAATTATCTTCACTTTGTGTTCCTCCAACTATTATTAAAATAAATATGAAAAAAAAAAAAAAAAAAACGAGAAGAAAAATAAAAAAATTAGTAAAGGTTGTTGCATTCTTATTTTCTAAATTCTTAATAATTAATCAATTTCGTTATAAAGAAATTATGTTCTTATTTTATTTTTGTTTTGATTTTTTTTTTAAATTTTGTATGTAAAGTAAATTAAATTTTAATTATTTTTTTTTATGTTTACGTTAAAATTAACTAATTAACCCGGTAATTTGAAACAGAGAGAGAGAGAGAGAGAGAAAAAAAAATATTTTTAATAGCCAATAAAATATGAACACAATTCATAATTATAATAATAAAAACATTAATTTTCAATTTAACGGCAAGCCAATTTACAAATTAAACCACTTATGTGATTGAATTAATTTTTTTTTTTATAACGAAATAATAAAAACTATTTACACAACATATAATTTTCTTTTTCAAGGAGTTTTACTTCTGGTATTTTTTTTTTGATTATTATTTAGTTAACAAACAAATTATTCAGAAGTGTTTTTTTTTTTTTTCAAATATTAATATGGACGGATAAACATGCTTACGTTAACATACTTAAATATTTTTTAATGCGATTATATTTCACGTTTAGTTTTCTTTTTGTTTTGAAAAAATTATTTCACTACATCATTAACATATAATAAATTTTATATTTTTTTTTTATATAGTAAAAAAGGTGAGGTGCATTTCATTTCATATATATATTTTTTTTTATAACGATCAAACTGCAGCAGCCATTTACGAACGATTAAAAACTGTAATCGGACGATTTAATTTTATTTAAACCGTTGTTATTTAAGTTTTGTTTTGTTTTTTTTTTTTTTTTTAAATAATAATTTTTTCTTTTTGAAAAGCTACATAATATATACATTTATTAAAAAATGAAAATAAAAAATAATAATGCATCAAGCAAACCTACTTTTAGATAATAGTCATAAAACATTAAAAAAATTTAATGATATTTTAGAGATAAAAAAAAAAAAAAAACAGAAAATTAATAATAATTATGATCATAGTCTTTTTAAAAATAAACTAATAATAACAGCAAATTAAAAAAAAAATCTAATTGAGAATATCCGATTACAGCATGCATTTTTTTTTTCAATTAAAAAAAAAAAAAACAGTATACAGTAGCTCAAGGAAAAAAAAATTGTTCAGCACTTTTCATCACAGTAATAGCAATTACAAATATTTTATTTTATTTATTTTTTTTCAATCTTCATTAATTAATAACACATAAACGTATTAAAAGCATAAACTAAGGAGGAAATAATGTTTAATTATTTATTGAACCGGCAATAGAAGAAACGTTATTCTATTAAAGAAGATTTAAAAAGAAAAACTAAAAATAAAAATCAATAATAATATAATCAATTTGCTTTACAGTACAATGATCCAATGTTTTAAAATAAAAAATTTGTGTAACCAAAAAGAAAAACAAACAAAAAATAAATAAATAAATAAACAAATTATGTAGAAAAATTATTGATTGATTGATTAATATTTCTTCATCACTTTTAAAGTCCTATTAACCCACCTTTTTCTTTATTTATTTTTTTCTTTTTTTTTTTTTTTTTGGTCTTAAATTAGAAATAGTTTGTGCTCTTGTGTGTTTGTGTAAAATTCACATAAAACGAACCGTGCTAAGGTAACATTAAGTAAACGAGATTTTTATTTTCTTTTTTGCATTTTTCAAGGGAAAGAAACGATAATGTTAAGAATTTTTGTTTCTTTCTTTAAAAACAAAAATGAAAACAGCAGACAAACAAAAAGACAGAAAAAAAAAATATTAAAATTACTGAGCAATATTTTTTTTTTTAAGCTACTGTACATATAAAAACATCGCAGCTTTTATATTGACTAATATACATATATATACATAGATAATATATTTTATCTTTCTTGTGGTATATATGTATATAGATATTTTTGACTTTGTAACAAAAAAAAAAAAAAAACTTTGTTTTAAATTGATTTTTTTTTTCTTTCAATCGACACCAAATGACCTTGAGTCTGACCCGCTGAAATGGCCGCATGATGATGTTGTTGATTCGGTTGTGATGGCTGTGCTTGATGGACCTTCTTCTTCTTACCCGTTGAATTTGATGGCGCTTTTTGCGCAGCATCCTCCGGTTTATCTTCTGGGTGAAAAACAACAGTCCAACGATCTAAGCGTATCTCTTCCGCGTCTATTACATCACGTAGTAAATTTAATGGATCTTCACCACCTGTGTAACCTGGCCCCCATCTTAAAACACGAGCTAAGTCGTTTCCTAATTTAAATATTTTATTAATTAATAACAGAGAAGAAATAATTATTATTTAAAAAAAAAAGGTTTATATTAACCTGTTCCCAATGGAACTATAGCACATGGTGGACTGGAACATTCAGAATCTTGTCCTACATTATCTAAACATTGTAGTACCCATCCAATTGTACCATCGCCACCACATACCAAAATTTTATAATCTTTAATATGACGAAATACGTATAACCTAAGAGAGAATTGAAAAATTACGAAACTGATTTAAAAATATATTTTACTATAGCTAGTTACCCAGGTAATGGTCCACCATTATCCAAATCAAAAACTTGATATGGATTTAATAATTTACGAAAACTGGAAATTAATTGAAGACCTTGACATCCACCAGATTTGACATTAACAAATACAAGTAGCGGTTGCACACCTCCAGGAACCATACTTGGTTCAATATTGGGTAGAAGAAGAACTAATAGATGCTTCTCCTCATATTTAGTTTCACGAAGTGCGTATAGTGCACGAACCTATCAGAATTTTTTTTATGTTATTCGAATATCATATAAATAAAATAAATTAACAAACCGCTTTAGAAGAGTCTTCATATGTAATAACTACAGAACCGTATTCATAATAAATTGGACCAATGCTTGAAAATTTATTTTCAATACCTAGAAATTCAATGAGCATTTGCTCATAATTCCTTTGTGAAAGTCCTATAAAAGTATAAATTTAAAATCATTAATGTACCGTCAAATAGCAACAATTTCCTTGTATTACCTGGTGGTAAATTTCCGACAAACAGTGCAAGATTTGGACCATGCGGATCTTGTTTATGTTGTAAATAAAAACGCATTAATTCCATTTGCCGTATTGAATCTTTGCCTAATTGTTTCATTATATCCCATGGTCGTTCATTCCAGCATAATACACGCTCAGTTACACCACGGTCTAATAATACCTCGGAGCATCGATAATCTTCAATTTGATGATCATGTAGGTCAAATTTATTTAATGCTTCTCTTATTAAATCCTTAACGGTTGTATCATCATCAACTGGAATACTAACAAATGAATCTTCAACATGAAGTTGTAATTTACCAGGGTAAACACGAACGAATCCTTTATCATTTTCCTTATCACTATTAAATATTTTAAATATAGAAAATTAATAACATAAAACATTATATTTTGCTTAAAATAAAATTACCGAAATCGAAGAAATATAGCTGGTCGTTTTCCTTCAATACGATGCAGATTTAATACCGGATGTGAATCTTGTAATCTTAACTCTTCACCACCAGGTGCGTATAAATCAGTTAGATAAAATGCCTTTGAATTAAAAAAAAAATTAATATTTTAATATAAATCTATTTTAATTAATTAAAATTATTGTAATTACATTTGGGTCACGTGCTATATGAAAAGCTCTTAATGCAATAGTTAATAAATAATCTAGATTACATGTCCGTGGTACATTAATAGCTCTAAATATTCGTCGTTTAAGTGAACAATTGCCATCAAAAACTTTTATAGTTTCTGTAAATAAGAAATAAATAATTAGAAGAAAAAAAAACAACAATTTTCATAAAATTTTCATTGCAAATAAGAAAGAAAATAAAAAATTGAAAATTTAAAAATGATAACACACATTGATTCTCCATCTAATCTAATAATATTTTTTTCTTTCTTTTCCTATATGATATTATTATAAATGTATATAAACTTATTAAATGTTATAACATACATATATTTCTTTTTCATTTTAAGACATAAAACTATTGATTCCCATAAACTGTGCCTTTTTTTCTGTATTTTTTATTTTTTTTTTTCATTTTCATTTTTATTTTTTTGTACATACCTTCATCTTTATCCTCTTTTTCTTTATCTTTTCTATCTTTGTCCTTTTCCGATTTATGCGCAGACTCAGATCTAGAATGTGCGCCACTAGTACCACCAGTTTCTGCTTTTGAACCACAATCATCGTCACGGAAACGATCACCGCTACTAAATTCTTCAGATATACTACGAGCTATTTTGTATTTTTTTTTTTTTTTTTGCATTTTAATCAAAAAATAAAAATGTAGAAGAAAAAGAAAATTATTTAATTATTATTACCAAAAAAAAATTAATTTAAATTAAATTAAATTAAATAAAATAATAAAAAAGTAAAGATAAATTCATATTAATTAATTCATAATTCAGTTAAATATAATTTTTTTTTTTTTAAATATAATTTCTATTATTTTTCTATAATTTTCATCGTTTTATTAACCAATTGCAAATGGTAACACTATTTATAATTAAAAGCCAATAATTTGTACATATTTCATTAGTAATTTATACAAAACAAAAAAAAAAAAAATTATCTCGGTTCTACTACTTTTTATTTTGTCTAAACATTTGTGTATTCCTGTATTGTTATTATGTTGCTAATTAAACATCAAAATTAATGTCTTATTTATAATTTTAAATACTTTACTATCTGTATGAAATAATGATTCACATAACCTTTTAAATTCATCTAATGTAAAGAACGAAAAAAAGTTGCAAAAAATATTTTATTTTTATATTTCACCAGGCGCCTCCACCGCATACGGTTTTTTTTTTCTTGTTCATTTTCTTTTTAATTATAATTAAAGAATCAATTAAGGATAAATTTAATTTTTCAAAAATTGTATTCAATTTTATTTTTTATTGTTTCATTTAATTTTTATATAAACAAATTTTTATTTTATAATTATAAAAAAAACTCAACGACGTGAACAGGTTTTTTTAATTTCATTTAATCATTCTATGGTCAATATATGATGGCTTAACAACAAGATGTAAAAGGTAAAAATCTTTTAATAATATCTATCTATTGATTGAAATTTATAATTAAGATTTTTGTATATATAGATTAATTTCATTTATCATCGCGAACACCTCTTGTATATAATTTTGTTTTTAGTATATTTAGATTAAATTTAGTAGTGGTTAATTGAAAATAATAGAAAACAAATAAAGCCCAATTATCCAGACAGTCAAAAAATAAAATAAAATAAAATATATATCAAAAATAGAAAAACAATCAAATTCCATTAAAAGAGGAAATTTCTTACCGGTTATCATGCAATTGTTACATTAAAATTAAAATACATGTAGTAATTGCATGCAATGCAAAAACATAAAAAAAAGAAGAAAATAAAAGGGAAAACAAAATTAAAAAAACATAAAAATTCAAATCAACCAAATAGAAAAAAAAATAATGAAAGAAAAGAAATTAGAATCACTATACGTCAAAATATAAAAAAAAAATAATAATAAATCAAATAATAAAAAAAAAAAAGAAAAATAACTAAAAAAAAAAATCAAAATAATAAAAAATCACCTCTACGAATTTTACATCTTGATTTACGCCAACCCAAGGAAATTTTTCTCATTCGTCGAAATATTCTTCCAATAATATGTCCACTATGTAAATTCTTCTCCCTTTGCTTATCATAATTGATTTTTTTATTCTCTAAACATATTTTATTATCGTCACCATGTACCTCACACTTAGTAATATGCATTAATTGATCATCATCATCATCATCATCAATTATATTTATTTCAATATTTTGTGATACCGTATCATCCATATTGTAATCATATAAATTATTTGTTTTTTTTTGTACAAAATATCGTGCATTTCTTATTAATGGCTGATGTAATCGTTGCTCTTGAAATGATTTACTTCTATATACAGATTCATTTTTAATACGTGTCACAGGATTTTTCTCTTTTAATAATATTTTATTATTATTATCTATATTTAAATTACTATTTATTTTGATTATTGGATTTATTTGCTTATTATTATTATTACTATTAACTAATAATGGATAATCATTTAAAATTAATTTATTATCTAATTGACTTAAATTTATATCATCTGCATCATCATTATCATCATTTAAATTTTTATTATCATTACTATATATATTATGAATATCTAAAATTATATCACGTTTATTTGATTGTAGAATTTTGCTTTTGGCATCTTGACTATTATTATCATTTAATATTATTGGCATTTTATTATAATCAATTGTTAATGGTGATGGTGTCCGACTTTTACAATTATTACCAGAATTCCCTTTTAATAATGTAAATGTATCATCCATCGTTTTATTAATATTTATATATGAGGAAGATGGTGTTGGCTTTAAATATTTATTAAATTTATTTTCCTTGGCATTGATTTCAAGATGTCTAATTGATAATTCACTATCGGTGGCATCACATAGACCTATTGTTCTTAATTCCGCTAATTTATATTACAGGAACAGATTAAAAGAAAGTAAACTAATTAAAAATAAATAATGTTTAATAACTAAAAGGAAAATAATAATAAAAAAAAAAATAAAAAAGTAAAAGAAACAACAAATCATAATAAAAATAAAGAAAAACATAAAAAGCTTTCTAATAAATAAATGAAAAAAAAAAAAGAAGAAGAAGAAAGTTGTGTAAGGTATAAAAAAAAAAACGAATAATAAAAACCGTCAAAATAAATATTTACGTTTTTTAACCAATATTAACTATTTACTCTCATTCATTAGACCAGAAACAAATAGTTTTTTTTAACTTGTACACCATAAATGCGTTTAAATTTAGCAAAATTTTTTTTTTATTTTTTTTTGGAAAAACAGGACACTGAGTTGTAGTTATATTAAATAAGCGATATAAGAATTTTAATTTTTTTTTTTATTTATAACTAGAGTAAAGACAGATAGATATTAGAACCAAAATTATTATATGAAAATATAAAATAGTAGTAGATATATGTGTTTATTACATGTAAAATAAATAAATTAAAAATTAATTTATAAATATATTAAAGTATATAGATTTTATTTGATTGCTACTCTTAATTTATTTAAAATATATATATTTATTTATATATATAATAAATATTTATATAAGAAAAATATTCGTGATAATGCTTCACTTACGACAAGAATAATCTCTTTGTAATGGTGCAGTTCTTGATCTAACTTGTACACCAATAATAGCTTCCATTGGCACTTCTGTTCGTGGTATAGATACGGCATGGGGTGGTAAATAAATTGGTTGCAATACCCCAAACGTGCATTCTGCTGAGATATAACTGCGACAACCACCGTGTGTAGTCATACCACACCATTCGCATCGGTTTCCTATTTATTTTCATTAATCATTTTTATTAATAATATTTACCAAATTACATAATTTAAATAATACACAAGTGTATTTTCATAATAAATAATAATAATAAAAAATTAATCAATTAAGTAGTTTTAAAAATATATATATATATATATAATACCTGTGAGGCATTCTGATGACCAACATGTTTTCTTGCAGTAGGCACATTTTGATGTTGGTGGCAAATTGCCCTCTCGCCAGTGATGCTAATTAAAACAAATAATAATAATAATAATAATAATATAACCTACAAGTACAAGGGGTATTAAGTATGCTACAATTACCTGATGTTTAAATGAACTCAAATCTTTGCCTGGAACATAAGTGGCATTTTCTTTACAATCGGCTACTGCAAAATCTTGACATTCTACATGGGCGAAGTACTCACAGACTTTAAGTAAATAAAAACGAAATGAATTATTATTTTTAAAAAGTTGTAAAGTAAACTCTTTACTTACTCATGCAATGAACTGCTGGTACTTCGTCTAATCTTTTGCGACATACAGTACAAAATTTTCTTTTATGATTTGTTGGTTCTGACCAGCAATGAGCCACAGGGTTCTTAAAAAATAAAAACGATTTAATTATTATCAATATAAATACATACAGCATGTATAAGCCAATTTTATTTTAGACAAAAACAAACCTTGATTATGCTTGGGGCTATTCCTGAACAAGGAGTCACCACATTGGTAACACATCTTTCATGAACTATGAAGTTACAAACTGTTGATAAAAAATAAAATAAAAATATAATTAACGTTTGTTTTTAAGTTACAACAATTACTAATTTTTTATTTTCTTTTTTGCATTTTATAAATATTCTTTTATCATAAAAATGTATATTTCAAAGCTCAAGAGGTAAAGTAATAATAATAATAAAGCTGCTTCCCTTATATATGCAACAAATAAATAATAAATAAAGCACAATCACGTTACTTTTCGTGCAATCTAACGAGAAGTAGCGCCTGATTTTTTTTTATTGTTTATTTTTCATATATATATATAAAGGATCATCAAGAAGGAGGTAATGCGAATAAAAATTCATATCATTTGAAACTAGGCCGGTGACCTGCTCATGACGTCATATCAACATCATAAGAAAAACGAAGTACAAAATCACAAAAGCGAGAACAACAAAACAACATGAAAATGTTCTAGCTATTTCATTTTGCTAATAATTAAAATCTGCACAACGAAGAAGTACAGTGTACTAGAGCTTTTCCAATGCTACAACATTTATATTTAATTTAAAAATATCAAACAAGAAAAAACCAAAAAAAAAGAGGACGGAAACAAGTTAAAACTAGTTGTCCCGCTTTAATCAACTGTTTATTCGATATTATGTTGGGAGAGAATAACTTTTCCTCTACATAAATCTCTCCACTGGTAACTGGTAAAATAAAATAATAAAAAAAAAAAAAAAAAAAATATAACCATGTATAGCTAGACTGTTCTAACCATAATATAAAATTGGGGACAAAACTCTTCTACATAGAGACAAGATAAATGCAATGACGTCAACAGGCGTCGTGCATTTCAAATTATTATTAAAATAAAAATAAAAATAAAAATAAAAAAATAAAAATTAATAAAAATAAAACTCAACTCAACTCTACGCAAATATACTCTTTAAACAAAAAAAAAAAAAAAAGAAAAAAGAAGCGAAAATGTTAATTTTACTTTTTCACAAATACATTTCTATATTTGAAAATAAATTTGGAAAATAAAACATAATTAAATAATAATTTGGTAATTTGGTATGTTAAATAAAAATATTATATATATATATAATATATATATATATTTTTTTTTAATTAATTAATTAATTAATTCTTTTATTAATTTTTCTACATTTTCTATTTTTATTTTTTTTGTTTAATTATCAACATTTTTCATTTAATACCTCATCACTGGTTATATGCGATAAAAATTATAGACACGTTTATAACATTTATTATTTCTAATAGAATTATTTAAATAAATTTTATTTATATATATGTATATAAAACATAAAATAAGTAAATGCGCTCTGTACATATTATATATATGTATGTTTGCGTGAGAGTGTTTAAAAACTTTTCGGATAAATATATAATAAAAATGGTAAAATAAATAAACAATAAAAACGAAAAAAAAGCACAGAAAACAACAAAATCTATGTCGTCATTACTTGAAAAATGTTTTTTTTTATTATTATTATTATTATTATTATTATTATTATTATTATTATTATTATTATTATTATTATTTTATGGAGCAGAACAGAAAAGAAAAACAACCAAATAGTTTTCCTTGGACAAAAAAAAAAAACAGAAAAAGAGAAAACTTTTTCCCGTTTAAAATTTTTCCTTTCTTTTTTTTTGTTTGGCGTCATTTTTTTTTTTTTTTATATTGTCTTTTTATAAATAATAATTTTATTTTTTTTATATACAATATAATTATTATAAACAAATAAAGCAGCAGCGACAACGACAACAACAATAACAACAGCATCAATAACAGCAAAAGCATATATTAAATATGTCACAGTTGTACACAGTGTTTTGTTGTTGTAGTTTTAATTGTTTGTTCTATGAAATAAATACATAACGTAACATAACACAACTTTTTTTTTTTTGAAGAAGAAGAAGAAGAAAAACATAAATAAATAAAAATGAATAAGAGGAGAGAAAGATAAAATAAATAAATGATAAGCAATTGTAGTATGTTATACTGAAATGTAGTAAAAATATTAAATAGCAAAAGGTGTTTATTGTTTATAATTGTTTTATTTCTCTCGATTGTATTTTTTTTTTTTATTATAGTTTTTTGTTGCTTCATTTTTTATTGTTCTAATATTAAATGGATGTAACTGTGACGTCAAACGTGTAACTATTTTTATTCATTAACCGAAAAAAACATTGAATCAAATATATTTATATATCAATAATTTATTTATAACATTTTAAATGTATATAAATAATATACACGTGAGTAATGCTTATAACCAATTTTTTTTAAATATATTAAATAAAATATCTATAATCTAGAAATAAAATTTTCTAATTCTCTTTTGAATCAAAAAAATGTTAAAAAAAATTATGATTGGGGAAAATAATAATAAATTAATAAATAACAAAAATAATAATAAAAATTTATTAATGATTACACGCAAACAGCCACGTGTCATTCTAAATAAAGAACCACCAACAACAACAACACCAGCAACATCAACAAAAAATATAAAAAAAAAAATTATTGGCTCGGTGGCTACATTATTAAACTTTGCTGCTTCTTTTTTTTTTCTCTATTATATTTTCATTAAAATAATATTTAAATAACTAAAGTAATACAAATAGCTCATGATTAAAAAATAAAAATAATTAATTAAAAATAATTAATTATTAATTTGAGGCCGCTGTCACCAACAAAAAAACGATTCCAAAGTCGGCCAATTTACATTTTAGCATTTTACATTTATAATAATAAATAATTTAATGAATTAACCGTTCAGGTGAGTAAAGTAATAATCTGTTGTGATTCAATAAATTTATGTAATAAAATAAAAATTAAGTTATTTAGTAAGACATAGTGGCTATTATAGCTAGACAAGTTGGTCAAATATTTTTTTTTATTTTTTAACACACTGTGTTATAGCGTTAAAAACAATTTAGAATAATATGAAAAGAAAATGTAAGTACAATATGCTTGAATTTTCGCAATAAGGCGAATTCAATCAATGCTGAAAAATCATGATGATTTCTAGAGAAATTGCGACTTAAATGGAATCATCACTGAGACTGTGACTAAAGTCTTTTAAGAATTCTAGGTGATCTAGCTATTTATTTAAAACCGTGAAAATCAAAGCTTTCGCTTATACGCGTATATAGAGTTTAGATATTTAAATTACATATGGAACGTTAAAACAAAACAACCAGGAAGAAAATTCATTAACTAACTACGATTAGGAATAATTTTTAAATTATGTAAAAATAATATTTATTATTATTATTTTGTCATATTTGGTTTATCTTATCAACTACTTGAGATAATATTTGATGGGGTTTTTTTTTTATTATATATTCATCAAAGGTGAAACAACTACTATGTGCTTTTATGCTCTATTATCAATAAAATTATTTTTTATTTATGTTACTACAAGTTTTATGTTTTTACTTTAATTAATTTTTCCACAGTTATTCAATAAATAAAAAAAAAAAAAAAAAAAAGAAGTTATTTCTAGTTGCAGTTAAGTCACTTTTTTAATGACTTTTCTTTTATTATTAAAGATATAAAAAAATTAATTGTCAGACTTTATGGAGAAAACATGCACAGCGCGCATCAGATATTTCATCGAAAATATTATTTCTTTGAAATTTTCTTTTTCATATTATTCAATACAAAGGAAAACCTTTGTAGTGAAAAACACAAGTGAAAATCATCACATTTTATACAAATTCAGCTCCATGCTGAAAACAAGAAAAAAAAAATGCTGAAAAACCAACCAACCAACCAACAACAACAAATATGGAAGAAAAAACAAAAAAAAAATAAAAATAAAACTCAATGTCGGATAAGTCTGAACTCATCGACTCTTTTACATGTGAAAATTCAATAAACACAAGAAGAAAAATAAAATGAAAATTAAAGAGAAAAACACTGAATTTTCATTTTGTGAATATACATATAAAAACTGAAAGAGAAAATAAAGCTTTTCACTCAAAGTTTCCTTTTTCTTCTTCCTTTTTTTGTTTGTATATCGTGTTTTTCCATTAGATAATTTAGAGAAGTATTATACGTGTGACAAGGATAAATATATATAAAATTTTTGTACATAAAAAACAAAAAAGAAATAAATAAATGAAGGAAAAAAGGCAGCAGTAGGAGCAACAACGTCGACAACAATATATAGAAGGAAAAGCTGTATGCTGGAATTTTTTTTTTTTTTTTATTTTTTAGCAAGCGAGAGAGGTATTTGTGGGATAGAAAAAGATATTGAGAATGACCTATATATATACATTTTTATTTTTTACTTTTTTTGGTAAAATAAATACATATCGCTCCATGACTAGTTTTTTTTTTTTTTCTTCTTTTTTCAGTTAATTTTAATGTATTTATCCAAGATACAAAAATTTTCTATTTTCTACTTTGGCATTTTATTTTATTTTGTTTCTTTTTTTTTCGATCGAAAATAAGTCAACACAAATAGACCAAATTAAAAAGAAAAGAAAAGAAAAACAAATCTAATGAGTATCTGTATGCATTTATACTATTAATAAAATAATTTCATTTTAATTTATAAATTATTTTTATTTCATTATTTTGATTTAATGCAACAAAATGCAAAGAAAAAACTAAATTAATTAGGTCAATTATTAGTCGATTATAAATAATAATAATAATAATAACGATGCTAAAAATAAAAAATAAATTTACAATAAAAAAACTATAAAAAGAAAATCCTTAGTTTTATTTAAATTTAAATAAAAAAAAAAAAAACTATTTTCGTAATGTTTTCGTTATAAAAATAACAAAAAAAAAAAAAAAAAAAAAAAATTAAATTAAGTGAAGGGCCTATTGTGCGTCATCATTTCAAACAATGTTGCAATTTTCTACAAATTTATTTATCTTTTCCTTTTTTTACATCTATGACCATTTTCCTGTATTACATTGGTAAACACCACACAGTGATTTGTAAATTATTTATTTTATGAAACAAAAAATTTGTTTATATGTATAATAAAAAATAAAAAAAAAAAAAAAACCGAAATCAAATTATTTGATTGAAGAAAAGACGAAAAAAAATGAAAAAAAAAAATAGCAAAATTAAAGTCAATACTATATATTCTAAGATGAAAGCAACATTTTGCTTGTATTACGTAAAGTCACGTTACGTTTAGCATAAGTTAAGACCAAAGCAGCCAAACAAATTGTAACAAAGCAAGACAGAACGTAAACTTAATAACCGTCGTCTATATGTGGGTGTGGAACAATTTTAACAATTTTATTAAATAATAATTTATTAAGAATTATTCCTTTTTTTTTTTTTTTGGTTTTTATTAGTTTTATTATTATTATTATTCTTCACTTAAGCATTAAAAAAAAAAATAAAGAATCCAATTCTCACATTGTTGTACTTGTCAAAATTATGTATTAAAAAAGAAAAACAAAACAAAAAAAAATAATAATACTTCAGTTTTGAAACAAAAATTAAGCGGAGAAACGAACAAAAATACAAATTAAGACAAGTGGACATTTAATAGTAGCGGCTCGTTAATATTGGTTTGAAAATATTTCTGTTTTTTTTTTTGTTTTATATTTATTCCTCTTGATAAACTGTTACCGTATTAAGATTTGAACTGTGAACGGTATGAATATCGATCAGACGACTTATATAAACTTTTTTACATTATGATAAGTAGAAAATGGATAATAATTTTAAATATTTCAATTCCTGTGATGTAACACTAGATAAAGTTAGTCAAATTGTTTATCAAATCCCAATATTCTCAATTGTGGCACCTTGGAGAAATTTTATTGATAGCTTTTTTTCACTGCATTTTAGCCTTATTTTTCATTTCATCAGTATAAAGTAATTTAGTAATAAATTTAAAATAAAAAACAGAAGAAAAAAAAAACAAAACAAAACTTGTTGACTTAAGTAATGAAAACTCATGTTCAAGTACAATTCCATAAAATATCCATGTTATTATGAAATAAGTTATAAAAATAGAATATTATATATAATGACGTTACTAATGCTATTTTATGCTCTATTAATAACATTAATACAAATCAACTTTCAACACATTAGTTTTCAAAACATATGAAAAACATTAAAAGACCAAGACTTTCAAAATGAAAAAAATATAAAGAAGAAAGAACCCTTCCATAACCTTAAAATTTACATATTTTTTTTCGTTTCTTTTAAGCTAAGCGATAATTAATTACCAAACACACAGTGTATTTACGATTAATATATTCATATAACAAGTGATAGTTTTTCTTCATCTTTATTATTATTATTATTATAATAATTATTATTATTTTTAAAACACAGTGTGAAGAGCATAGTAAACTGTATCATAAATACAAAGAAAAATAAATTCTAAAAATAAGATTTAAAAAAGAAAAATGAAAGAGAAAAAACTTTATTCCATAAATAAACAAAAAGAAGAAGAAGAAGAAGAAGAATAAAAGTGAGGTGGGGTAGGGAAAAAAGTTATTAAACCTAGTTATTAATTTTTTTTTTTTTTTTTGTAGTATTTGTACTAAAAGAAAAACCAATAAAATTATTTAAAAAAAAAAAAAAAAAAAAACTTTTCTGTTACTTAAAAACATAAATATTAAGTATGTAATTCAAGATTACGACAAGCAACTTATTATTATTATTTTTATTTTATTTTTTTTTTTTTTTTTTAACAACTTAAATGAATTTTTTTGAAACAGTATTTTTGCATTGAGTTACTCATATTACATGAGAAAATTAAGAAGAAAAAGAAATTTTTTTTTTTCATTACATTTTTCCAATAATCAGTAAACGTCAAAACAGCAAAGCACAAGTAATCATTGATCCAGGCTACTTATTACTAATTACACGATTCGAATACCGTTTTATATTCAGTTCTGTTATTTTTAACTAAACTTTTTTTTTTTTTTATTTTAATTTTGTTTTGTTTTAAACAAACTACTGATAAGAAAGACAATGGATGCTGCATATACGTTTTATTGTTTTTTATGTAAAGTTGATTAACGTAAAAACAGAGAAAAAAAAAAAAAGAAGTAAATAAATAAACAATAAATACGTAAAACAGAAAAGTTGTGTGATGTGTTGTTATCAAGAGTTTAATAAGTAAAAAAAAAAAAAAAAAAAAATATTAAAAACCGCAGAGAAGTAAAAAAAAAAAAAAATACAAAACAAATAGGAAAAAATATTTTAATGTTATCACAGCATAATAATGATGAATTTTCTACATAGTTTTCACACAAATAAAAATTGTAACACTGGTACTACCTACTAACACAGTTTCCGCTGTAATTAAGAAAAACATAAAAAAATTAATTATGGAATCTCTCCTTGATTCTTGGTTTTTATAAAAGAAAAAAAAAAAAATTATAAAAATAAGAAAACAACAAAATTCTTATCAGAAATTTCAGTTTCCTGTCTTGGGTTTTATGTTATTTATGAAAAAAAAAAAAAAAAAATTATTTTATGCTACTACGCTTAAGGAAACATGAAAAAAGCTAATAAATTAATTTTGGTTTAATTTTTTTCATTTACTATTGTCGTTGTTGTTTAGTTTTTTTTTTTATAGAAAAACAAATGAAAATCTATAATAATTTTTCGGGACAAGAAGAAGAAGAAGAAGAAGAGGAGAAGAAGAGAAGAAGAGAAAGAAGCTCAGACTTTGTGTTTTTTCTTTATTCGAAAAGAATAAAAAAAAAAAAAATTGAATTTTTATTTGTTTTTATTTTTCCAAAAAAAAAAAAATCTCAACATTAATTGTGTCGAATTTTCTGTGTGTTTGTAAGTATGCGTGTGGAGTAAAAAGAGAGGAATTTTACATCATATACAGTGCAAAAAAAAAAAAAAATATATATAAGAAATATAAAGAAAAATATAAATAAATAAAAAAAAAGAAAAACTTTTCACACAAGCAGCAGCAGCATAGCTACTTTTCTTTTTTTTTTTTTTATTTTCTTTTTCCATTTTTCTTTCTTTCTTATTTATTTTTTTTTTTTTCATCATAATTTTTCATTTTTTTTAAACTAATTTTAAATTATTAGAAAATACACCAAAATCGAAAGAAAAAAATTTTAGTTTTACAATGAAAAGAAGAAATTAAGCCAAAAAATACTTAATGTAAAATTGATAAAATGAGCAATCAAGAGAGAAGGAGGATGGAATTATTTTTTTTTTTTTATTTCTTAAGTGGATTTTTTTTTTTGAAAGTTTATCGCACATTAGGTGACGAAGATTAAGCAAATAAAACAAAAAAAAAAAAAAAATTAATAAAAACTAATGAAAAATGTTTTCAATAAAACACGAAAACGAAAACCAAGGAAAATGGAAAAAATCAATTTCAATGTCACACACATCTTAGTCTTTTAAAAGATTTTTTTTTTCCATGTTGTTTTCCTTTTTGAACATTTTTATTATTTCAGTTTCAGAACATTACGCTATTTGAGAATTTTCATTGAACCCCATCGAAATGGAATATTGGAAAAAATGTTCTTTCTTTTTTTTTTAATATAAAAATCATTTATATGAAAATAGGGGGTGAGAGATGATGATTTTCTTCTTTATGTTCGAATCTTTTCATTAAAAAAATTATAGACGATGAAAAAACAAGAAAAAAACAGAAAAACAGAAAAAAAAACCAACCCGTACCTTCACAGATATATCCTTGTCCAATTAGCCCCCATAGTAAATCCGAACAGTGGTGACAATAAGTTGGTTTATGAAATGTCTTCTTTCCAAACGAATGTCCACCATCCGCCATTTTGTATATGTGATGTGTGGTTCCACGATTCTGCCGGTCGTCGAGACTCACGCGACTCGAATCAAGTGCGGATGACTCGATACGGCATCATCATCCATTTTTCCACTTTGTTCACGATTTATTCCATTATTGCAGTATAATAATTGTTTTGGTTTTTAAATATTTATTTAATAGAAATAATTTTTCTTTACTTTTTTTTTTTTTTCTTTTTGTTTCTTATACTATATTAAAAAAATTAATAAAAAAAAAAAAAAAATTCTTTTTTCTTTTCTTTTCCGTTTCTCTTGCTTTTTTTTTTTTCTTTTACTTTATTATATTTAATATTATAGGAAAATAATTACACTAAGAGCAAAAAATAAAAATTATATATTAAAGAAAAAAAAAAGAAAATATATTTATTTTTTTTATCACACAAACACTTTAAAATATATATATATTTCTATATATTATATATATTTTTATTTAAATAAATAATTACACTTTACAATAAGAAATTTTTTTTACATTTAAAATTAAAAAAAAATTTTTTCCTTTCTATATTTATTTATTTTATTTTATTTTCCTTTTTTTTTTTTTCTTTCTTTTTTTCCTTTTTCTATATATATTTTTTTGCACATCCGTTGTGTGTAGGAAAAACCCTCGCACAACACACCTTTTCACGGGTGTTCTACTTCTTCAAACACGAACTGAACGATATAGACGAATGTTCACTGATGGCGAGCAGTCGCCAGGGCGTGAGATTCTGCGCATGTATGACGCATACGCATGCGTATTTATTATAATATAATAGAAAAAAAATTGTATGAAAGTAAGGCAAGAGTATATTTAACAACATCAACAATTACTAAAACAAAAAAAGAAAAGAACGGAACAAAAAAAACTGTATAATTTTCTTCTATTATTTTCGATCTACTACAAATGTAGATTATTTTATTTTTGATAACCAAGTCGTAAAGCGACAGATGGTGTTCTAAATTAAACTGTACTCTCTGTGCGCTTTATACAAGTTGATTTGTATTTTGTTTTAAATTTTCTAGTCAATGTCGGACAAGCTTCACAAAAGTTCTTAATGATGGCGCAAAGTGTATCACATTATGTGATGGGTCGATATTTGAATAACTAATATTATAACCATGATACTAATATAATAGGTATAATGCGCATATTTCTCTCACACAAAATGACGTCAGAAGTGACGGTGTCACTGTTTACATTTTTTTATATGTGTGAAATTTCATATGATTTTCTTCGTTAGATTTTTTATTGAATAATACCTAAAAATTAGTCATTAAATCTAAGGAATTTTAAATAATAATTAATTCTATATAATATTATATTATATTAAGAATAATTATGTTTAAAAAAATAATAAAAAATTTCTAATTTTATAAGTAAAAAAAAAATGATTTACTGTAATGAAGCAGAGTTTTAACGGTTTGTATTGCATATGTTTTTATACTATAGTTAGTTCTTTATTTTATTAAATATATATATTTTTTTTTGATATTAAAAATAATTAATATAATAATAAAAATTATTATTATAATAATTTAAATACTAATTATTATATATCAATAAAAATATATTTTTTGAATTATTTGCAATCGAATTAAAAAAAAATCATTTTGAATAATTTTTACAAACGTCAAACGTACGCATTAAAAAATTGGTTTAGCATGTTTAGGCGAAAAAACAACAACAATTGACTTAATTCCACACATTTAAACATAATAAAAATAAACCACTAAATATATATCATATTTGGATGTATTGTTTTAAAAAATAAAATATTTGGAATATATTCTGTACATTTCGTTCATTCTTTCCTTAGCCCCTATAAAAAACATAGGATGTACTGCTAATAATACATCGTTAATAAATTGATCAATCAATAATTGTTATTAATATTATTATAATTATTGTTTTAAAACTATAATCTGGCAAAATGAACATGATTTTTTTTTTGTCGGGTCACTAGTTTTTTATTTAATTGCTTAAATTTCTGTGTTTAAATATTAAATTTGGAACTACAGAATTAGACTCTCAAGACGGTCTGCAAAAGGTAGAGGGTGGAATTTGGTAACAAATTAAAGATATTAAAAAACTGTAGTAAAGCATAAGCTATTTTTTAAGATATGTATATTTTGTGGTTTTTTAAATCACAATTAAAATAAATTAAATTTTTGTGGATTCTGAACTTTAGTATTAGTTTAATATTGATATTGGGAAAGTCTTACATTGAAAATGTTTTTTCTGATTGCCGGAAAAGTAATGGAAATTTTTTATTGGGGCATACAAATATAAACTACTGTTTTTTTATACTTTTTAATTGATACCAAATTCCACCTTCATTTTTCCACAGGTTTAGCCTTCAATTTTATATAAGGATAAAAAAAATTAAAAAAAATATTTAAATAACAGGAGACCCTGTCATTTTTAACTGTTATTGAAAAATAACTATAACAGTTGTAACAGTTAATGAAAAATAGCTGTTTTGCCCATCTCTAATCACATATACTAAAATTCTATTTTTTTAGTATATACAAAAAGTAAAATATTGATTTGCTAGCAAGTAACCATAGGGTGATTCATAATAATACAAGTACTTACGTTACCAAGTGTAATTTTCATCTCTCATCTAATTTTGTTAATTAAAAAATTAATTATTAAACTTTTATTCATCTTTTTTCTTTTTTTTAATAAAAATTAATTTTATTTATTATGTAATACATGAGCTGCAGGTTTATTAATACATTTATTAAAATAAAATAATTATTTTTTTTTTATTTAATTTTAATTAGGTAAATAATTGATATTTTTTTTTTTATCTTTTTCGAGTATATTTAATTAATTTAATTTTCTTTTTTTTTTTATTTTTTTGTTATATAATAATACTTTTTGTTTTCTGTTAATTTTATATTTTAAAATTATTTAAGATATGTGCCAGTAATATGATAATTCATGTTTTTCTATTTAATTACAAACAAAATATATATAAAAAAAAAAAAATAATTAGAAAATTACTAAAATTAATTTACATTATAAATTCGTTAAGAAAATTTGTTTTTTTTTTTTTTTTTTAATTATTTAATTATTAACTAAATTGATTAACAATTTTTAAAATAAAAAATTGCAAATAAAAAAAAGTTTTAACTTTATAATTATGTAATGCTAACAGCAATTTTATCCTTTATTTCATTTATTACATTAGGCGAGAAAATTTTAAAATTTATTGATTTAAACAAACATAAATGCAACACAACAGACATTAGAATAAACTAAATATAATACATATTGGCTCGCTATTTATGGAATAAATATTTTACCTGTTGTTAGCCCATAGTTATAAAGTCAAAGGAATTAATAATGATTATTTTATTTTTTTTTGGAAATATGTAACAAGTTAAGCAGGGTGCATCACCATAAAATTGACTTTAAATTAGGCAATTTATGTGGTTTTTTTTTATTCAAACACACATAATTATTAATTAATTAGCAGCAAAAAAAAAATTAATAAAATAAAAATATTATAAAATTAGACCACAAATGTTGTTGTTGTATTCATAAGACTTTTTTCTTGCTTTTTTTTTTTTTGTATTATTTCATATAATTTTCTTAGCCAAGTCCATGATCATCAAAAAATCCTTGTGGTGTTTCATCCTGTAAAAATAATTTTTAAGAGATATTCTTCTTTTCAATGATAAATCTTTTAATGATAAATTAAACAACCACAATAATAATAGAAAACAATAAAAAAAAAAACTATGAAAATTTATTTATTAATTAAAAAATTAAAAAATCAAAACAAGGTAACAATAAATTTAAATAAAATTACATACCTTGTTTTGATTTCCATTTAGTTTTTTTTTTCTTTTCTTTTATTTTTGTTAATAAATAAAATTCATTGCTTTCTTTTCTTTCTTTTTATTTTAATTAAGTAATTTAACTACACATTTTTTTTTTCACTACACTACAGAAACCATTTATTTTTAACGTTTATTTTTATTATTTTTTATTTTATTATTGTAAGGATTTTAATTATATTTGTTTAACAGGCTTAACAATCATTTGAATACCGATATCTTAAATAAATAATTTTTTTAACAGATATTGTAATAAAATTAATGAAACGAAAATACTTTGCAATGTCATAGTGTTTAAAAAATTTGTGCGAAATACATCGAATATAAAACATTATTTACTTATTATTTTATATAAAAAACAACCATTTCTATGACGTCAAAGTATTATTTATGCACAAAGGTAATATAATTGAAAAAATTAAAAGCATCAATTGAATATAATAATATAATTGTTAACCTGTTAATCGTATATTAAATGTAAAACTTACAATAATTATAATAACAGTAAAATAAATATTAATATATCTCGCATAACAAACCCATTTAGAAATAAAAAATAATTATAAATAAAACCCAACAAACATCAACATAACAAAATAAAATATATTATTGTGAATATTTTTTATATAAAAATATGTTAGACACAAAAATATTAGTTGGTTAAATCTTAAATATAGGTAATTAAAAATAAAATAAAATAAAAAATATTATTGTTTGTAAAATTGTGTTTAATTAACTTAAAAAAAAAAGCAAAGAAATATTAAAAAATAATAAAAATACATTTGAATTTGTGTCATTTTATGTAAAAAAAAAAAAATAAATAAAAATTATATACAGGTAACCCTTGTATAACACATTATTTGGTAACGCGGTTTTACTAAAACATATCTATAGCACGTTTTTTATTTATTTGGAATGTAATATAATTATTATGTTATACAAATGTTATCTGTGCATACAGTTAAACATCTAAAATAATACGAAAAATGTAATAATTAAAACGGAATGTAGACGCCTGGTTACTTATAACAAGTAAACCAAATGGAGACGCCTGGTATAATATGGAATATTTAATTTTTCTTAATAAAATTATTATTTAACTCGAATTAGAGATTCGAAAGATAATCAAAACAAAAAAAAAAGCATTTTGGTAACATTATTTTACATTTACTACCAAACAATAGTAACAATTAGTAATTAATTACGTAATAAATTCCATTTTTCTTTTTCTTATTTATGTAACAAAAAATAATTTTCTTTTTCTTTTATATAAATATATTTTTCATCTAATAAATTTAATATTACTTCTCAAAATACAACACCAACAACAAACTTAACAAACTCAGGTGTAAAAAATAATTAATTAAAATTAATTGAAAAAAATAAATAAAAACAATAATAATA
This sequence comes from Ptychoptera albimana, assembly GCA_961205885.1. Taxonomy (NCBI): domain Eukaryota; kingdom Metazoa; phylum Arthropoda; class Insecta; order Diptera; family Ptychopteridae; genus Ptychoptera; species Ptychoptera albimana. Next base: position 16,862,390 of record OY540805.1, read on the forward strand.
ATATTAGCAACAAAAGTATTATTTAAACATTTAATAAAAAAAAAAACATAATTAAATTTATATTAATAACAAAAAAAAAAAAAATTAAAAAAATAATAAAAAATAAAAACGAACAAAAAAAAATTATTTAAACACTAAACTGTGTGGTCCAGGTCCAGAAGTTAAAACAAATTGTATTAATTTTGATTGTTGTGTGTTTGTTTGCATGTGTTTGTGTGTATGTTTTAATAAAAATAAAATCTTTGTATGGAAATAGTGTAACGTTTTTTTAGTAACTTTTAATAATAATAAAAAATAAAAACTAAAACTATATAATATGGAATTAATTAATTAAGTGTTAATTTATAGAAGTCCAATATCTCTCAAAGCGCCTTCAACAGCCTCATCCTGGAGTTTAAAAATAAACAATAATAATAAGAAAAAAAAAAAAAAAAACTAGCAGCAAAAAAAAAACAATTCTGTTTTATAAAGAAAAGCCTGATAACAAGAATTATTAAAGAAATGACCATAATGATAACCAATGAACACATTTATTTAGAATTTTCTTTATTTTTTTTCCAATTCTTATAAAAGAAATTAATGAGACAAATATATGTATTAAAACGCTATGAAATATTCAAAAGCTCATCTGTTATTTTAATTAATATTTATTAATTAAAAAAAAAAACAAACGGAAATAACATGAATTAACCTAGATACATACAACAACCACAATCATTTTTTTTTCTTTTCTTTCTTTTATAGACAAAAAACAACAATTTCTGTATTGTTTTATTTTTGAAATTATTTTAATTTAATTAAAAAATTAATAAACAAATAAAGCATATTTAAAATTAATCTTTCAGAAAAAAAAAAAGCTTCACGACTAGACGACATTTTACCAATTCTAAAATATTTTCTTTTTTCTTTTTAACATAAGCTATTAATATTTATCGTTTAGACTTCAAAGGCAGGCAAACAACGAATTATTTGTCGTGGTTTTTATAAAATAAAAAAAAAATAATAATAATAAATAACTAATATAAACGGGTACACAAAAATAAAACGATTTTTTTTTTTATTAATGACAAATCATTTTCTGGTAAATAAATAAAAACGAAATTATTTATAGTAATTAATGAAATATTTAATTTATTTAAATTATGTTTTTTTTTTTTTTTATTGATATTTTACTTTTATTACATATGAAACAAAAAAAAAAAAAAATTAAAAAACGAAATGAAGAACAACAAAAAGAAAAATAATTAAGATAAAATAAAAACAATATTCAAATGAAACCATAATTAAATGACGATAATATATAGGTTTATGAAAAAACATACATTTTTACAGATTATAAACTAAAACCATGAATGTACAGAAATACCTCGCTATAAATCAGCACCGGATAATTTACGTTACGTCCGAATCTAGCTAATTAAAAAGCTAAGAAAATTTTAATTGTTTTTTTTTTTTTTTTTGATAAAGAATAAACCAACCGCGTTTTAGAGTAAGGTATTTACTGTATTTTCTTATTTGGCATAATTTTTCTTAACTTTTTTATTGCATTTTTCTTAACTATCATGTGTGTGCACGCTTTATGAATTGTGTAAATATAATTAAAATTTTTCTTTATATATAAATATTATTTTTATAAAAAAAAAAAAACAAGAAAAAAAATCTCACATTATTTATTTATAATTGATTAAAAATTAAAACTTACTTTCATTATTCTTTCTTTTTTTTTTTCAATGAAATTAAATAAAAACAATGGGCGCATTCAGACAATATAAACAAAAAAATATTTTATTATTATTATTATGCTAAATACTGTCGCTTTATAATTGATTATTTTCCACCGCATTATTAATAGAAAGAAGCTTCAGAGCTTTAAAAAAAAAACAAAATTAATATTAAGAAAAAAAAAAAAAAAAACGATTAAACAAGAAATATTTGTTCAAACTGGCTGAATACCTCCAATCTTTTTTGTTCATTATTTTATAATTTTACTTTACTATAATTTTTATTTATTTTTTTTTTAATTTTTTAATTCCTTTCAATGGGCTTTTTTTTCATTTATTTATTAAGTAAATGGCAAGTTATATATTCATTTATTTAAATTTAAATTTAATTTATATACTGGGGGCCTTCAAATGTGAATAATTTTTATTATTAATTTTTTTTCTTCTTTTTTTGCAATTAATTAATTAATTAAAATTTTTATTTTTTTATAATTAAACATTTTTTCGGTTATAAATTAAACTAAAACATTATTATTGGACGGCGGCTTTTACAAATAAAAAATTTAACAATTTAAACATTTTTAGAAAATTATAAATTATTTTGTTTGTTTTAATTTTTATTCTAAACACGACTAGACAAATCATAGCTAAACTAATTAAAGAAAGAGAGAGAAAAATTAAGAGAAAAACAGTTTAACAAAAAAAAAAAATACTTTTGGTTTGAAGGATTAGATTATTAATTAATTGTTCCGTTTTATAATAAATTAAATTAATTAACTATTATTTTAGAAATACTGACTACAAAATGAATTTTTTTTTAAACTAGATAAACAAAAAAAAAAAACAACAACAAACCGTCACCAATAGATTATTAATTTTAAATTCTATTAAACTTCTCTAATATTTTTTAATTAAATTTATAAATAAAATAAATTTTATAATTTTATATTGAAACCGTGCACAATTTTTTTTCTTTTTTAATTTTATTAATTATTATTAATCTTTGAGCTTGATAAAAGTTAAACTGAGTAACATTAATGGTTAAAAACAATTTCAGGCTGGAAACCTGAATAAATTTTAATTAATTTAACGAATTCTCGATATACTTTATAAATAATTTCCGTGCAAATTTTAATTATTATTTTTTTTTTTTTCAGTTTAGCTTTCTTAAGCCCATTTATTTATCTATTCTAATCTTTATTTAATTATTTATTATTATTATTAAAAAAATTGAATTTTTTCATTCAATTAATAATAATGTCTTATGATTTTTTCATTTAATTTAAACTTTCATTCAGGTCCTTCGTTTAAACAAACATTTTATGTTGTGGGCATTTTTAACATAAAATAAATTTTTTTTTTTTTTAATAAAATAAAAAAAAAAACAAATAAACAAAATCGGAAAAAAAATAAAAAATAAAAAAGAAACAAAAAAAAAATGTTTATAATAAATTTGATTTTTTTTTTTTTTTTTAAAGTTAATTAATTAGTTTTTGTAAATTAATTTTGGTATATATATAGTTTTATTTTTTTTATTGTTATAATCTCTAAATCTAACCTATTTTTTATTTATTTATTTATATTATATTTCAAAAACTAATTCATACTCAAATTATTTAATTTACAGAATACAGAGAAATTAAAGAGAGAGAGAAAAAAATGTTTTTTTTTTTTATTAAATAATAATTAATAAATAAATTAATTAAAGAAGTTACATGCTACATGCGGCAAAACATATTCATTTTTCATTTTTTTTTATGTTAAATTAAAAAAAAAATTAATTAATTTTTTTTTTAGTTTCAAATCTAATTAGAATTATTAATTAATCTGCTTTTTTACTTTTTTTTTTTTTTTTAATATAATAATAACAATTATTATTAATAATAAGTTTAATTAAATAAAATCATGCACATTATTAAAATTAATATTAAGAAGCTTTAATTTTTTTTTTTTTTTTATTAATTCTTTTGATTTTTTTTTTCTTTTCTTGTTTACTTAAAAAATAGCGAATGTATGTATGTGTGTGTGTAGCTTCTATATACTTTTAAATTTTAGTATTTTTAACAGACAAAAAAAAAATAATAATAATAATAGAAATTCTTCTAAATAATTAATAAATAAATAAATGTATATAATATATATTTATATTCAATGTAATTATAATTTTGATTAACTTTCATGTAATAACCCTTTGATTACAAAAACTTTGCACAGTATTTCTCTTTTATTCAGGAATAAAACTTATCGAAATAGGATCAGTTTTATTAAATATAAAACAAAAAAAAAGAGGGTAGCCAAAAGGGTTTATCATTTTTTATATTAAAAAAAGGCAATAATCAATATTAATTTTTAATTAATTTTTATGTTAACAGCCATTACGTTTAAATTTAGTCAGCAAATATTTTAGAGTTTTTTTTTTCTTTTAATTTTTACTTGTAATTATGTTAACTTTCATGTTTTAAATACAAAATGTTTCATTAAAAAGGGGATTAAAAAGAAATAATAAATAAACGATAGTAAAAACGTTTATAAAATGGCATTTAGTTAGCTAGATGATTAACGTTATTAATTTTATCTTTATCTTAAAATATTTAAATTAAATAATGCATAAAGTTAACATAATTTTCATAATAATACAAAAAATGAATCAATAAAAAAAGAAAAAAAAAACCTTATAAATTTGCAAAGAAAAAATAAAACTTTTTATTAAGGCAAGTAAGTAATTAAGGAATTAGTTTTCAAGTGTTTTCATGTTTGATGTGTGTTTTATATGTATATATGTTTATGTTTGTGTCTGGTATTCCTTATAAATTGTATTTTAATTAAAATCAATGAAATAATATAACAAACAAACATTTAAATGATAAATAAAATAAAACGAAACGTAATATAAATGATAATTAATTAACTAAACAGTCACAAACATGTTTTAAAAAATGAAATAAAATTAAATTAAAAATCAAATAAGAAAATAATTCCAATTTGATTAGAGCTGGTTAATAATGAAAATAAAATAATAATATTAAAATACATAAAACAGGACGACAAATTGTTTGGTTATATATAAATATATAAGGTATATACATAGACGTGTACGTTCGTATATAAAGAACATCACAAATACTAATTTTCAATTATTAAATTATTTTTTTCATTCCTTTTCTTTTTTTTTTTTTTTTGGTTAATAATATTTATCTTTTTATAATTTCTATTTAATAAATCTTTTTCTTTGTCTTTCTTTTTTTTAATTAAATTTCACATCAAACAAGCAATTTTTTTTCTGGATTACAAAATTACGAAGATAAATGATAATTTCTTATTTATTTATTAATCTTTTAAAATTATTATCGGTGTAATTCTATTTAACATTATTTACTTATTATAAATAAATAATATTAAATACAATATTTACACTTGCAAAGACGCATTAATTTTATTAACGTGAAATTAATTAAAATAAAGAAAATTAATTAAAAAAAAATAAAAATAATTAAAAGAAATAAACGAAAAAAAAAAAAAAGAATACAAAACAAATAAAGACAAAAAAAAAATTAAGGAAAAGATATTTAACAATCTATAGATCATAAGTATCGTCTGGTGTACTGACCTCTTGTAGTACATCCTGTGCTGCAATTGCCTTAAGAACATTTTTCTTTGATGTTTCTTGCATCTCACCACCAACTAATAGCTCGTCCAATATAAAATAAGCTTTTTCAAAGTTGAATATTATGTCTAATTCACACACCTTAAAACCAAATTTGAATAATAATTGATTATATATGGAAAATGTTTTACAATTACAATTCTACTTACACTTCCAAAGTATTTATCCAGTAATTCAACGTACCGATGAATAATCTCCAGTGTTAATAATTCATTATCATTTTGCTCAATTGCACAACAAAAGTACAAACTTGCATATCTATGTTAAAAAATATATAATTTAACAAATATATCTAATATATATCAAAACAATAATTATCTACCTTTTATAAACAATTTTACAATCTTTCCATTCTAAAAATGAGCACATTTTCGGTTTTCTTGCTAATATTGTTGTTATTAATTCTCTGGTAATTTTCTTCTTAACTTTATCTGTATGTGCAACATACCATTTTTGTAATCTTAATTTACCTTGACGACTAAATAATAACATAAACAACATCTGTAACAGAAGAATAAATATGAATATATAATTTACGACCGGATTATAATTAATTAAATGCATTATTTATCTAATGACGTCACAAGTTTTATTGTAATCAACTTAACAATAAAAAGTGAGAAAAAAACCACCTTGCAACCATAATATTATGAAAGTCAAAATTTATTGTTTTTATTTCGTCATTAATATTTTAAAAAATTATTTAACTTACCATTATTTTTTTCACTCAATATATCTATAAAAAGTAATTATTTATTGTATAATTCTGACAGATTTGTAGAAATTTTTGATTACATGACGATTTGAACACAGTATAAAATGACATATACGACAGCAAGGAGGAGTTTTTTTTTTTTTTTTTATTGGTTGCCCAAATGCGTACCCGTCATGTTGGCAAGAGAACAAAACGCAACTTAACGAATATTATTGTACATAGATTGAGTACTGGAATCCCATAACTTGTTGAATGTAGCACAAATTAAACCAAAACTAACATAATGATAGCACGAAAATGACATATTATTTGACATATCGTTTTTTAAAAAATATTTTGTTATGATTATAAAAGTAATTTTATAAAATTAAATAATTGATTAAATCGTTTTTTTGTCACTGATAATCAAACTGACAATGGCCAACGCAAAGGATAGAATAGGCAATTAAATTTATCTTATCTTTGAATTTTTGTTAATTTTTAAAGTTTTAATAATTACTTTCAAAAATTCTAATATAAATATTAATTATATAACTTTCACCTTAAAAAATAATTGTTTTTGTACTTTTAGCGAGAACTTGTGGCGACGGTATGGAGAACGAAGTCTTATCACCAAATGAAATTAATAAAGTTTTTAAGAAGTTGTCTCCTGTACAAGTTAGCGATCAAAAAGCAATATTAGTGAAACGATCGATACCGGGAGAGAATCTAATCTATAGACCTTCTGACACTTGTTCAACTTTATTGCAACCTACGGTTCCACAAGGGAAAATTTTCCATCTTATCCCTAGACTAGTTCTTCCCACAAAACCAAGCGCATTAAAGAGTAAAGAGCCAAGATTCGTGCCAATAGAACCGTATAAAGCTGCTGTGAACCCAATTATACCATTTAAAAAATCAAATAAAAGGAAAATAAATAAAAATAATTTAGATCTTCATATATTAGTGTCACAAATGTCGGATATGAAAACCTCAGAGCTAAGCAATTTAACGTTTGATAATACATCATTGCTGAGTAGTCATGAAGATTTAGAAAGGCTCAAATACGACGAAAAATTAAAAGAAATGAGAAAGGAAAAAGAATACTACGAAAGTCAATTAAAATTCCAGGTTCAAGTGAATACAGAATTAAAGAATCTCCTTGTGGCTGCTGTCGGTGAAGACTTGCAAACAAGAGTTCATGTACTAACCGAAGATAAATTACAACTGGCACGTGCATTAGTAGATTCTGCACAGCATTTATCATCACATACTGTACGTTTAATTTTATTAATCCACTGATATTAATTTTATATAAATTTACGATTATTTTCAAGGAACAAATTGAATACTTAGCTGGCCAGAGTGAGGTGTGGAGAAGTAAGTTCTTAGCAAGCAGTTTAATGGTTGAAGAATTAGCCCGATGGAAGGCGAGCTTAACACAAAAAAATAATTTACTCTCAAATTCAAACAAAGAATTATTACAAATGTGCTCAAAACTACGTGATATGCATATAGAAATGTTAAAAAATTTAAAATTTTTATCGGGAACAAAATTATTAAATTTGCCATCTAGTAATATCGTTGATCTGACAGCGGAAAGTTTAAATATTTCACAACAATTGATATTACATTCGGGCATCGGTATGCCAGAAAATTTGTATATAAATGGCTTAGAACAATTTACAGACGCTGAAAAATTAGCTGTACAAGTAAGTGTATTAAATAAATAGAATATTTCGTTGAAATAAATTAAATAAAAATGTTTTATAAGGCATTACAAACGTTGAATCAACCATTAATGGACACAGACGATGCATTTAGAGCTATTGTCGGACAAGCATTTCCTTCATTTATCGCCATGAAAAATATTGATGATAATAAACCACCAAACAATTCAAACGTCCAAGAAAATTTAAACAATTAACATAAAATAAGATTGTGGAGTATATACCATCAATGAACATTTAAATTATTAATTTGGTTATCATAAATCATTGAGCGGCATAATTTCGAAAAGTTCACACAATACAATAATATTAATCATTGTTAAGTCATTTTTAAATCATTACTTATAATTAAAGGATGGGCAATAAATATTTGAATACAATATATAGACAAATTAATAATAAGTGATTTATATTCTATTTATTTTATTAAATATAAAATATGTTTTAAAAAAAAAATTAATGAAATTGTATTTTCATTTATAAATTTAACGAAACTAAAAATATTACTACTGCCACCTATATAACGTTTGAGTTATTATTTTTATTATATGGCGTATGCATTTAAATAGCTGGAAACTTAACGAATTGTGTAAAAAAAAATAAATAATAAAATATTATTAATTTGTATATCATTATTTAAATGCATAAATAGAAAAATATATTTATTTGATTAATTATAAAAATTTGAAAATACTTAAATCAATTTAAATTTTAATTTAATTTAATTTATCCAACATCCTTACCTTTTTATATTTTACGTTTAGTGCATGCACTTTCGATATCGAAATGTGGAACCATATTTGTTGTTTCATTACGATTTTAACTATTTGCGCTCTAGAAAAATATGAAAAACAAATTTCAATAAGTTTTATTAATTAATTATCATAATTTTTATTAATAATCTTTAATTTTTAATTTCTGTACATCATCTAATTAATGTTTTATTATTACTGTTTTACTTAATTACAATAATTTGTTTTTTTTTTTTTTTTATATTTTTAAATCATTTTTTTTTCTTGCTTTAATTAAATTTATTTATAAATCTTTTCATTTAGTTTTTTTTTTTAATTTAATTAAATAATTGATTTTGTTTAAATGCTTAAATACATTTAAATTTATATAATTAATTAATAACATAATTATTTACATTTCTTGTTGCTATAAAAATACCAACAGACACATAATTTGATTATGCGGTTTTTAATTAATTTAAATTTTATGAAAAAAAAAATCAACAAAAAAAAAAAAATAATAATAATAATAATAATTTTTTTGTTTTGTTTTTTCTTAATTAAAAAATTATCGATTTTTGATTATAAATTTAATTTTATGAATTCTCTTCATTTTTTAATTTTTTAATTACATATAAATTTAATTTTATTTTATTATCATACATACCTAACCGGATTAAAAGTGAGATTATTTATAATTAATGTTAAATAAATTAATTTTATTCATTAATTAAATTAAATTAATTAAATAATTTAGTATAATTTTGTTTTAGTTTTAATTTAAAAAGAATTATTAAAATTATTAGGTTATTATTTTATTTATTTATTTTTTTTTTTACCTTAGTATTTCTAGTTTTACGTATTTATTTATTTATTTTTTTTTTGAATTTTTTATAAATTTTTTTTTCTTTTCTTTTTTGCTTATTTTAATTAATAATTTTTTTGTTTTAGAAAATATAACTTTTAAGTACAGTAGCTGCTGCAGTGGAGAATTAATTATATAGAGGAGATAAAGAAAAAAAAAAAAGATAAGATGATAAGCTGGTAAAATTATTTAACTGCTATGTTATGCTATGATATATCATTGACAGAGCCGTAGCAACATATTTCGTACATTTTAGATCCTTCAAGAAGTCGACTTCTGTATTAATTTTAGTTTTCGGTAAGGGTGACAAAACATTGCTACAGTTATGCCCGTTGAAGAGTTTTCGTGATTAATTTATTTATTTATTTCGGTTTGGCAATAAATTAGTTTTTTTTTTTTTATTATTAATTAATGAAAAACAATAAATATGCCCGTTTTATTGAAAAATCTCTTGAATATACTTAAAAAAAAAAGATTTTCTATTTAAATATAGAAATCATGTAACTAACTTAATTGATAATATTCGGGTGCAAAATCATTAGCTAAATTACTTAAGAAATTAAAATCAGATGAACTATTCGAGTTATCCATGGCGGCAGCTACAATTTGTGTTGTATTATTAGGATTAATGTTTTGTTGATGATGCTGATATTGTGTTTGTTGTTGATGTATGTATGCGGCGGTTGGCTGTGCTGTTGTTTGTACTTGCTGGAGAGCGGGCGCTATTACATGATTTGTATTAATTATTGGGTTTGTACCAACCACTGGGGCACCGACAAGACTATGATTATTAACAATTGGAACGGTTGGTACATGCGGTGTTGCCTCATAATATTGGGGAAAACCAAAATTATCACAATTCTCTGCTTGTATTGTATTCGGTGGTGTCATATATGCATCATGCTGATAACCCACATCGTTTTGATAAGCCATATTTTCATAGTATGTTGTTGTTTGAGTTTTTGGATCATAATATCCAGACGGATCTATTGACGTTGCATCGTATTCATTGTGGTAATACTGATTTGGATATTGCATTGCATTCGGATTACCATCTTGATTACCGCCACCAATATGATTATAATATGCTTGTTGATTTTGATGGAAATTATGTGATTTTGAATGAAACTCATGACCCTTGTGATTAAATTCGCCACGTACCTGCTGATAATCAGCTTTTATATGATGAAAATCAACTTTTTGATTCTGATGGAACTCTTGTTTTTGATGATGAAAGCTACCAGTATTATGGGCAGGTATCGATTTTTGATGATTTGTAAATTCGATCTCATATTTTCCATAATAATCTTGTGATTGTGCTTGTTGCTGTTGCTGTTGTTGCTGCTGTTGTTTTGTATAATAACCAGGAAAATACCCATCCTGAAGATTATTATTTGAATTTTGAAAGCGTGCACTTTTAGCTGTAGGCTGATGATGCAGCTGACCACCATTACGTGTATAACCATGCGTTGTTATATTATTATTGTTCGCGATATTTACATTATTATTGTTTGTATTGTTATTATTATTATTATTATTATTACTGTTGTTGTTATTATTATTATTATTGTTATTGTTAATAACTGTTTGATTTGGAAGTGCAGCTATTGGTGAAGTTTCATTATCACGTCGATACATATCAAAACTGTTATAAAATGATGTTTTTGTGGTTGATGCAGCTTCCTTTTTCACAATTTGCAGCTATAAATACATAATTTTATTATTTATCTTTTATATTTTTACTTAAATAAAAAATATCGAAACCGAATACTTACATGATTCTCATCCTTTTTCTTAACTTTAACCGGACTTTCTTCTTCATCCTCTAAACTAACACTTGATGCCACACTGGAATCAGCACTTATAATGCTTGTACCACTAATACCATTGCTAATTGTGGTCGGTGTACCCAAATCAATACTTGAATTTGGTGTTACAACTAATGAATTTGTTGAATTTACAATTCCCGCAATGCTACCACCATTTCCAGTACTACTATTCGCATTACTTGTATTCGAATTAGCACCACTGCTATTATTATTATTGGTTGCGCTCGGTGTATTATTATTATGACCTCGGGAATTTGATGTTGAATCAGGAATATCATCTGATGGAAGTTCACAACCTTGACATGATTTTTTCGAATTTGAATCTATTGGAAAAATTGATAATTTTATTAAATAAATAATATATTTGAATTGAATAAAAAAAATTTTGTTAAACTTACTGCACGATTGACTGTCGTCATCCCCTTTTAATCCATCTTTATTTGAATCTTCATCATCAGTTTTAGATAATGTTTGCCTTTTATGTTTCATACGACGATTTTGAAACCATACTTTCACCTATAATTAATCATTTATTTTTTTATTATTATTTTTTTTTAATTATATTATAATAAAAAAAAAAAAAAAAAAAATTTTTTTTTTTTTTAATTCTCACCTGTCTCTCTGTTAAATCTAAACTGGCTGCAATCTCAATACGTCTTGGACGGCACAAATACTTATTAAAATGAAATTCCTTTTCCAATTCTAATAATTGTGTATTTGTATATGCTGTACGAAGGCGACGTGGTAGACCATTTTCTGCAACAAATTCAGCTGGAAAATTTATAATAAAAATATAAATGAAAAATAATAGAAATAAATGTGCATTAATTAGGTTAAAAAAAAAAAAAAATAAATAATAATAATCCTAAGCCTGATATTGTATATAAATCAAATATTTATCTTAATATTTAGTGGCCAGGGATGCTGTAACTATGCAATATTTTGTTTATATATGTAAATAACATAACATAGCTAGCGGTAAATGTACATAATATTTGCTGATAAATACAATGGCACACAATTTTCTAAAAGGATATAAAACGTTATGTTTTCTTCCTTTATTTATTTATTTTTTTTTTTTTCTTTTTTTATTTACTGATATGACACAACCAAAATAATATTATGTATTCAGAATGAAATTTATCAAAACATACAGCAACATTATATTCCTTAAATAAAAAAAAAAACATTTTTTTTGTAAAATAACAAACAAAACAAACCCTTTTTGAAAATAGAGAAAATGTTTGTTTATTAGGACGGTTGAATGTGTATATATATATATATATATATTTTCGATTATATTATATTTCCATTACGGAAATTCTTTTACTAACGGAATTTGATTTTCAAATGATTTTTGTAGATAGGTGAAAATATATATTACTAAATGTTGTCATATAACTATTTGACAATGTTATAAATTCACCTGATCCAAGGGTTTTTAAACATTTATTCAAAGTAATGTTGAAAGCAAAGCAAAAGTAAAGTAATGTGAAGTTATGTAAAGCAAACTATAACGGAAGAGAAGAACGTCCGTATATAGATACGGTTATGATATGTATTTACGATTTAATACAAATTTAAGATAAAATTCATTACGATGTCTATTTTATTCATAAAATATAAACATAGTTTCGTTAATGATTTTTGCTACTTTCAATATTCTAGCATAACTAACGAATAAAAAGAATTTTTAAATTTGAAATTTGACATAGAAAAATATTTTCCCCCATTGTACACGCACGATAAATTTTAATTAAATTATTTTTATTTTTTTTTTTAATACTTTCTCTGAATTACTCCTTTTTTTTTTTTTTCGATTTTGATTTGTAAAAACAAATGTGGGTTGGTTTTCAAATTGTTTTAATAACCAAAGGATTTATTTCGATGTTTTTTTTTTTTTTTTTATTTTATTTATTTTTTATATAACAAAATCTTTAAATGCGATTTTAATAGCATAATTTGCATATTTTCTATTTAAACAATATACAAATTTTATGTGTTTTTTTTTTTTTTTTTTTTTTTTTTTTGCGAGAAATTCCTTATTGTAAATGGATTTGTTTCACTCATTGTAGAACAAAACTCGAAACACTTTTTTTTTTTGTTGTTGAATAAATTAAATTAAAATTTTGTCATGTTGTAAATTGTTGTCGTCTTTCCTTTCTTTCTTTCTTTTTTTTTCCTTCTACATTTTATTTCTATATGTGATGAGAAATATTTCCGTTTAATTTAAATTAACAACAACAACAACCACAACAACAAGATAAAAAAAAATCATCAACATTCATTTTACATTCTAAAAAATTATTCTCTCAGTCAGTTACTTAATTAAATTATTTAATTTATTTTTAATAAATTACATAATTAATTACCACCTTTCAAATAAAATAATTTTTTTTTTTTTTGTTTTTCATTTTTGCATTTTTATTTAATTGATTTTGCATTTTTTTTCCTTCCTTTTATTTGTAGATTAATTAAGTAGGAAAGTAAAAACGAAAAATAAAAAAAATTAGTAGTTTTTATTGTAATTAACGTTGCGTTACTCTTAGACAACGTTGCGTTAATAATTATTATTGATTTTTAATTTACATTTATTTATTTTTCATAAATCATATGATTATTTTCTATTCTGACAAACTTTTTTCTAGTGTTTGTCGATTTTTCACTTTTCTTCTTTTTTTTTATGTCATATTGATTTGATTTTTGTTTGCTTGTTTATTGTGCTTATTTATTTATTTATTTATTTATCATATTGATTTATTTGTTTTACTTTACATTTGTTTTTATTATTTAATTTTAAGTAAATAAAATTCTTATAAAAACAAACAAACAAACAACACACAACATAAGAGTTATTGTAACAAGTTGAGTTTTCTTTACCAAAAAAAAAAAAAAAGAAATGAAAAGAAAAGAAAAGGAAAGGAAAAAAAAAAACTTAAATAAAAGAAATCAATCATTGCTAAACACAAAAATGTTTTTTGTTAATTTTTTTTTTATTTATCCTAATTTTATTAAAGAAAAATTAAAAATACAAAAGAATGTCATTCAGTAAAGAGTGAAATTCTCAATCAGCACGTCATGTGGTAAGAAAGATAAATTTTCACTATCAAGTGAAGTAGTGAAAAAAGAAAAGAAAATAAAAGAAAACTAACTAACGCGTCCTGTTTTATCAAGATAAAAAATGAAAATATTTGGTTTTTCCTAAATATCCAAAAATATTCTCATATAAAATTTCGATAATAAGATAATTTGATGTTAATATTTAACACTTTGTACTGTATTTCTGTTTGGTACTTTGACTGACATGATTGACATGTCGCTTTGTTGAGTTTTTTTCTTTTTTTTTTTTTTATAATTATTTTATTAGACAGGCGGTTGCTGCTTTCTGTTTTTCTTTATTTTTTTTTTTGTTAGCTTTCAGTTGACAAGTTTTTGTATTTAAACTAAAATTAACTTACGATAAGAGAATTTATTTTTAATTTATTTTATTGACTTGTAGGTCGTTTACATGTGATTTTTAATGTTTTATATAAGAGATGCGTTTGATTCTGTGCGTTAATTATGTTATTTGTTGACAATTGTAACTGTTTTGTTATTATTTATTAACAAAAAAATAAATAAAAATAAATATTAAAAAAAAAAAGAAAAGAAAATAGAACTTGTTGCACGCTATTTAATTTGTGTAAGTTATCATTATAATTAATTTATTTTATTGAAGTCTTTATTAAAGAAATAATTCCTTTAAGTTGTTATTAAAAAGCAAAACAGCAAAAACAAAAAAATGATAGAACAAAAATTACATAATTAATAAAAGTTCTGATGATGATGGTGTGGTTTTTTGTTTGTACCTTTTTCTTATTAATTAATTGCACGCAATAGTATTTTATTTTATATTATTATTTAATTTAATGTTTTTTTTTTTTTCTTTCGTTTTTTGTGATTATTCATTATGCAGTTGTTATTGCAAGTTATTAACATGAAGCAAATACACTGGGCACAGTGGTTGTAGCTAAAGCATTAAAAGTATTATTTTTATTAACAAAAAAAAAAAAAAAAAAAAAACACAAATAATAAAACATAATTTCCTTTTTTTAATTTTTAGTTTTATGTTGAGGAAAGCGTATTATAAAACAAAATTATATTCTTTTATATCGTTTTTCATATAAAACCGTAAGATAAAGAAAAAAAAATCGCATTATTATCACACTGTTTTGTATATGTTGATGCTAGCTACCAGGTGATATTTCTTTATTTTCTGTAACATGTTGCGTGAAGAAATGATAAATTTTATGTTAAATAAAAATTGTGTTTTATTTTTTATATTACTCATTTTGCGTTATATAATTAATTCTTTAGAAGAAATTAAAAGAAATAATTTGTATGGTTGTTGTTGTACCCGTTTTCTTTGTACACAAATTAATAATCATACATGTTTTGCATACACTTTGCTGGACTTTTCTTGCTGGTGAAAAATTGTGTAGCTAAATGATAAATATTATTTGGGTTGGTGCAATAAAGTTGTTTTTTTTTTTTTAATATTTTGTAAAACTATTAATAAAAGAAATTATAGCAGGTGATAGGTATAAATTAAGAATAAAATTCAGCTTAAAGCTTTTCTTGTTATTTATTACATTTTTATTTTAAATAATTTTTTTTTTTTTTTGATGCTTTTCTGTAAGTAAAAATATTTTTCAACGCTTAAAAAAGCTTATTTTGTAAGTAAACGTATTGTTCATAAAAATATACTTTAATTTTGATCATCCAGTAATACGGTATTATGATTAATGAAGAAAATTAATATAACCTCTTTAGCACAATAATAATAATAATAATCTCTAATCCGTAGTTAATAAGGAAAGAATTAAATGTAAAATTCTATTATCAAACGGGATATGAAACCGTAAAGTAAAAGGTCAACACAAGCCTTTCTAACTATGATTAATAAAATAAAAATAAAATCCCATCGCCTAGACAGAAATTTTCTAATAATAACAAAAAAAGTTTATTAAATATAAATTCATCATAAAAACAGAAAAATATTCGATTAAAAAAGAAAAAAGTAAAATAAATGAATGCTAAAGACTAGCGGCTGTCGTTTTCCTTTATTGTTTGTACAAAAAAATCTTTTTAATTTTAAATAAAATATGAAAAATGATAAATTTCTTTCTTTTTATTTCTTTTTTTTTTATCATCTTTGACTACCTTACCTAAGTTATATTGATTTTTATTGAATTGCTTACCCATTCACTAGTCTTTTCTTTTCTATTTTTCATTCGTCTGTGTACAATCGCGCTTACCACGTACACAATTGAATTTTTTTTTTTTTTTGTAAAGACGAAGTAGAAAATAACACCCAAACATGTCATTAGACAATTGTTGAAATAAGTGAAGAGAAATAAAAACGGCATAATAATAGGAGGTAAGCTTTAAAAGTTTTTATAATTCTTGAACAAAAAAAAAAAAAAAAAAAATAGAAAAAAAATTACAAACAAGTAGAATTTGTATTAAAGTCGAAAAAATAAGAAAAAAAAACATTTTACATTGTTTGTATGAAAATGTGTGAATCAAACGGCAGCCAAAGTAACAACGAAGAAGAGTTCGCGCGGTTTTTTTTTTTTTTTTTTTTGTTGTAATGAGACTTTAAGACGTATTTTTTTCTTTCTTCTATTCCATTGATATCGGATTATTGAAATAATTAATGAATGTTTCATATTTTTATTTTTTATTCGGTGTATTTAGTTTTGAATTCGATACAGGTGGTTTTTTTTTTATTTTTAATTTCTCACAATTGGTTTTTGAATATAAAATATTTAATGATTTTCTAATAACTTGTTAGGATTTTTATTTATTAAAAATACAAAAATCAAACGCATATTGTCTGTTAGCTTAATACCAATAATATTTAAAGTAAATTTTATACAATCTAGTATATGCAACAGAAGCTTTAATACTTCCCTATCTAAGAATAAAAGTGACATTTTGTTATCCAGTATAAATACGGCACCCTTACAGCATATTAGCATAAAATGATTAATATTAAAAAAAAAAAAAATTTAAAAACCGTCACCACCACCCACATTAAAAAAGAAAAAAAAAAAAAAATCAGCGCAAAGAATATGTCCTTGAGACTCGTCCGAATTTATTCTATGAATTTCTTTTATGAATTTCTTGTGAAGTGATGAAAAACGATTGCAAAATATAAACAACAATAACCGTAGCAAATTTATTCGTATTATTCAGACATCACTCACAAGATGACTGTTTTTCATGAATGTTTTCTTTTTTTTTTCTATTTTGTTTATCTTATTTTAAGTCAAGTATTCCGGATTTACAGTATGATAGTGAAACAGTTATTTTCATAATAATTATGAGTAAAAGTCATAATTCATTAATTATTTTTTTTGTTTAATTAGTCTAAAATGTAACATTTTTCAATAACTTGTTGAATGAGGAAATATTTCTATAGTTTTATAACATTCAAGAATTTAACCCAGTATAAATGCCTTACCTAAAAATAACCCACAAATATATCTAAATATTTTTTTTTTTTTTTAATTAAATTTATTTATAATTATAATTATGAATACAAACTTTCAAATAACCCTGTACTGTACAAAAAAAAAAAAAAAAACTAACAAACATCAAAACCCAAACAAATAAATTCAAAAAAACGGTTTTCAAGGATATTTAAATTTCTTACTCACAAAAAATAAAAAAAAAACATTTTTCAAATGATTAATGATTTGAAATAATTTTTTCTTTTTTTTTTTTGGTTATTTTTATTTTTTGGTTATATGTTTAACGTTTGTTATTTTTATGATTTTATTTTTATCAAAAAGTATTTTTGTGTTTGTTTTCTTGATGGAATAATAACAACAATAACAACAACAACAATAAACTTTCTTCTCTGTATTTTTACCGAAGTAACTTTACAAAGAAAAAAATAATATAGAAAATAAGACAAATGTTTAACTGTGTTGACGACAGGTCCTTCGTGCTTTTAAATTATTTTTTTTTTATTATTATTATTATATCATTATTATAAATGTTAAAAGTCTTAATTTGCTACTATTTTAAATAAAAAAAATAATAATAATAAATGTAGAATGAGATATTAGGGTGGTTAAGGCTAAGATGTTAAGGGGCAAAAAGGTTACCAGACTAAGAAATTCTTTATTTTTATTGCATCAGTAAATAGAGAATGTTTAGCATTTCACTACCTTGATAAAAAGCAATTTTTGCATCGTTTTTAATTGATTAAAAAAGAAAAGCAAAAAAAAGAAAAATTCTATTTTACTTTGATAAACAACGAGAAACCGCCCACAAAAATGTGTTCATTCGTGCATTAACTCCTACAGGTTTTCTTATTAAAATTTATTTAGTCTAATGAACTATTATTTATAGAAATGAAATTTCTCTTTAATATTACACTATTTTTATCTTATGACATTTTATATTTGTTAAATAAAATCACAATTGAGTCACCAACGATAGACGGATAAAAAACCTCCTTTTAATATTTGTGTTTATTCATGCAAATACTTTGTCGACCGTACAATCAGCTTTAAACAACATGATAATAATAAAAATAAGGATATCACACACACACAGCCATACTCATAAAGTTTTTATTTACATAAATATAAAATCGAATGAAAATTTATTTATTTTATTCTGCCCATTCCGTAACCCAACGAAAAATAACAAAAACCAATGTTAAATTGTTGAGCAATGGTGGATGAAGAGTTTTTTTCTGTTTTTTTTTTCTTTAGCACTGAGCTGTCAATCAAAGCCTGTATAATACATAATATTTTAAAGGGCGAAATTTGTATGCTAACTATGTATGTATTTATTCAAGAGAAAAGAGACATGTTGATGGTCTATTGGTACTCGTTTAACATATATCGACCAAAAATTGTATTATTATAAAAAAAAAAAATGAAAGGAAAATGGATCAAAAAGGATTTTTTTTTTTTTTTTGGTTATTATGAAAAACAATATATGAATAAAAAATAAATTAGAAACATTTTAAAATTCAAAAAAAAAAAAAAAAAAAAATTGTGATTAGGGGGAATTTTATTTTTTTTTTTCATTTGTAAATAAGCTTTTAAAATAAAAATTATAAAATGGTTGGTTATTGTATTTGCTGTATTTTTTTTTTATTATTAAAGCTACACATCAAATATTATTTATTTTTCTGTTCTAAATCGATATAGAAAATAAATTTTCTTAATTTAATTAAACAAATAGAAATTATTTTCTTTTAAGAAAAGCTACAAATGAGTGAAAATAAGTGAACCCAGCTGTTTTGCGTGAAATTTATATGAATGAAGGAGAGAAAAAAGAATTTTTTTTTTAATGGTTTTAAATTTTTGTACATAGTCACGATGACTTTAGTAAAAAAAAATTAATTTTTTTATTGATTATACTAGGTGTTTTTTTTTTAATTTTTAATTTTTAATTTTTTAATGCTACTGGTTTTCAACTTTTGTTTATTTTAACTTCACTTATTTACTCCTTGTTATGGTTTTTGAGATAGGAAGAAAAATTGTTCAATCATGACGGACAATTATAATGTTTTGTTGCTGGCTTTTGGTTTTTACCTTTAATACCTTGGATAATATTTATATAAAAATAGAAAATATAATGAAACTGTATTGATTTTTTAAGTTTGTGTAATTATAAATATTTATTGATTATATTTCTGTTTATAAATAAATAAATAAATAATAAAATTTAAAGCTTTCTCTTTAATTATTTTGTTATTAATTAATTGAGTACAGTTAAAACCTTGATTTGTGTTTTGGATACTGAAATTTGCAACAATAATTTATGTAATTTGCACAATTTAACCTTAATTCAAGTTGGAATCGACTAGCTTATATTTTATGAGGATCTACTGTATTATTCCTAATCAATGCAATTTCATAAATAAGTCGATGAATAAAAAAATTAAAAAAAATAGAAAAACCATTTCAACAATATTTCATCACAATATGTGCACAAAATATTTACTAAAGTTTTTAAAAAAAAAAAAAAATAATAATAAAAATAAAATCAAATAACAAAGTGTAATGTAATAAAAAACAATCGACGAGACGATATTGAATAAAACATTTAATATTATTCGCCGTTTTATTAATATTATTATTATTATTATTATTATTTTATCTTTTCACTGCTCGCACCAACAAAATCTATAAGAAAATTTAACTTTGTTCAAAAAAAAAACTGAAAATGAAAATTTATTGTGAAGCGAAAAAATCTGACGTATTTACGTATAGAAAACACCATATGGTGTCAAGTACCAAATCGAAATCTATTGCCGCGATCTAATGTAAAAATATAATATAGATTTTTTTTTATTATTTATTCACCTCTTTTGCATATAAAACTCTGGTAGTTTAGGTGAAGAATAAAAACGAAAAAAAAAGAAAAACTTTTCTTTTCTTTTCTTTTTGTTCTTTAAAATGCTCTTAAAACAGTCAGCGCGCACTAACTTTTTTCTTTGTCGCATTTTTCACTTTAATCTTTTTTCTTTATGCAAAACATAATAAAAATTTATTAATTTAATAAAACAAAATAAGAAAAGAAAAACAATTAAAATGTGACATTTATTTAAATTTAAGTAAACTAAATTACTGTAATAAAATGTAATAGAAAAGGCATCGGTATTGCTGTTGAATAAGACAATTGAGGTAATAACAATTTCGTTGCAGATTCCTTTACGAAGTTTTCATGTGCACAGATTTTTTCGATAGCTTTTAATATATATTTCTATAGTTTTACAAACAAAATTATTTCAATTGTTGACGTTATGTAGATTGGGTAATAATAAGAAGGTAAAAAGTATTTTTTAGTAACAAAAAAATTTTCTTTGAACAAAAAATGTATCCTTTGCGATGAAAAACTAAGGGTAAAATCAAAACTATATAAAATAGGGCTGGTCTGTGTACAAGGGTATGTGTACAATCTACACGTTTTCTAAAAGAAATTTTGTACATAATTTTAGGTAGTACGATGCAAGATAATATTTTGTTTTCATTTTATATTTAAAAAAAAAAAAAAAATTATTTTATTTTAGAAGGTAAACATACTCTGCATGACTTTACAAAAAAAAAAAAAAAAAAAAAAAAAAAAAAATAAATCAATAAATCAATTTTAACGATATTTTTGGAGCGCAGTTTTTTCTTTTTTTTTTTATAAAAGGTGTTAAATGGCACGTGCCACATATCAGTATTACATTTTATTTATATCATTTTATCATTAAAAATGTTTCTATTGTAAATACTAGAGAAAAGAAAAATGAAAATAATTTCTTTGCGATAATAGCAGCTATAAATATTGTACAAAAAAAAAAAAAAAAAAAAAAAAAACTAAGGAGAAATTTTTTTTTTTTATTTTTTTTTTTTATTAAAGTTAAACTTCCGTCTAAGTGAATTATATGTTGAAAACAAGAAGAAACATGACATGTTACAAGTTATAATAGAAATTTATATTATTTTATTTATTATGGTCAAGTTATGGTGTTATGTTATAGTAAACCACCCTAGACACAAATTGACCAGCATTGTATACACAGTATCAACAAACTCATTCTCGCAATTAAATTAAAGACATCACTGTTTACTTACAGTGATAAATCCTATTTTAAACCACAGCTAAGTACATAAATTTAACCCCTAATTTCAACAATCACTACTCCCATACTATACATATTATTTTCATCATAGATCTTTTTTCCTTTTTTTTTTATGTATGTATCTCGTAAAGTAACGTATAAAATTGCCTTTAACTGTGTTAAAATTGTACAAATTGAATATATTCAACCCTTCCGGTTTACTTTAGCAAAAATTTATTTATTTTTTTTTTTTTTTCATTCCTTCTTTTTTTAAGATGAATGTATTTAGTGGGTGCGTTATTTGAACACAATACTCGTATCGTTAAAGTTTACAAAATAAACTGGCTAAACTATATGATGACATCCCCAACTAAATTTTATTACTTCTTTACGGTACTCAAAATATATGGTTTGATAATTCTTTATAGTAAAATCTCCTAAGCCCCATTCTACAATCAAGTTTTCTATACAAGAAAAAAAAGGATGAATGAAAGAGTTACAAAAGCAATTTTAAAGGGACAAAAGTGTTCAGTAACCTAATTCATGTATCATCATCGTATTATATGATTTTGTTGTTGCCGTTGTTTTATTGTTTTGCTTGAATAAAGTGTGATATGCTAGTTATGTGTTTGTGTGTTGAGAATATAAGGAAGTTAAGGGTATGTACACGATACACTTATATGCTGTGTAAATGGCAATATTACACGTGTTTTTAAATTATTACCAACTTGTGACTTGACTATAAAATTTTATTTTATTTATTATTTTTTTCTTTTTTTGTGTAATTTATTACACAATTTTTAAGTATGTAGAAAATTTGTTGAATTTATTTATATAGAATCTTGTTAATTTTAGATAAATCCATGGTTATTTAATCTTTTTTATTTTGTTAGCTATCTCATTGATCTGTAACCTTTGCTGTATTAGATGTTTTTCGTTTTAGAAATTATTTGACCGTAACACCCTTAAAAAAAAAAAAAAAAAAAAAAAAAAAACAGAGAAAACATTTTGATCTAAAATGAAAAATCTGCAATATAGATTTTAAGGGGTTTTTATCTGGTGGTTTGTTTTGCTTAATCAATAACCCTTACCACTTGAGATAATGTTTTTCTATTTTATTTCACTTAATATATATTTAATCAAAGGTGCAATTAATGCTTAATTTTTTTTTTTTAAACACATTTTTCAAAGAAAAGATGCAAATGATTTTTTAGAAGACAATAAAGAATTCACAGTGTAAACTACTATAATAAATAATCTCAGTCTGTTTGGGGGATGGTTTGTAACGAAAGATAAATAACGGTCATCGGTTATATAGTAGCGGTTTGTGGTACGTCCCCATTGACACCTTACCCAACATTAATATTTTATCCCATTGTGTATTCGATAACAAAAAACGTCACCACCGTAACATAACCGGCTGTCCAAATTGTCCGAGTTGTTTGTTATGTTTAAAGCATGGTTATAAGGAAGAACTTTATTGCCCACAAAATACTCACGACGTGGTCAAAACGTTTAAATATTATTGTTACTCTGCCTACACTATTATTCTCTAAACACATAAAATAAGGGTTAGTTAGATTCGAAAAAGTAAATAGATAAATAAAAAATTAATATTAATAAACGCGTATTAAAGATGAAAAACTGAGTGTGATTTATCCTTACATTATTTTATTCTTTATTTTATTTTTTTATTTAAATGCTTATGAGGGTTTTAAAATCTGTACAAATTGTCTAAACTAAATTCTATTTAACACATTTAGTGTTTATTAGACGGTTATAATTTTTATGGTGAAACTTTTTACCATGTATATGCAAGGTTAAGTATATGTAATGTTAAGTGTAATTAACTACAGATTGTGTACGATATTTTATTTTCACTTTTAAAACATTAAAACATTAATAAAAAAAAATAAAATAAAATTATTTGTTTATCTCTATCTACGGTTTTCGTGCATTTAAAAACATAATTTTGTGTTTGTTAATTTATGTAAATTATGTTTTTATTAGCTGGTGACAAAATTCTATTTTCTAGTTAAAACCAAGATTTTTATACATTCACCAATTTACAATTCACAACAACCTTGAATTAATTTATTTAACTCAATTATGTTTTAGTGAAATAATTCTATAGCATATAAAGAATTTTATTATATTCGCGTAATAAAAAAGGGTGCGACTTTTCTGACTAAAAACAATTAATCAACGAATGCATGGTTTGTTTATTTATTTATTTGTCTTTTTTTTTTGGTTTTGGTTTGACTTAATCGTGCAAACATAAAGCAAAGTTTCTTTTTTTTATTTCTTCTGTTATTACATTTTTATTTTCGTTATTCGTTTAACGATTGATTTGACCTTTTATTCCGTTTTGTAAATAAATAAAGCTTTACTTTTAAAAGCACGATTATTATAATTTTTTTTTTGAGTAAAAACATCGTGTGCGATGTGGTAGATACCACATAATTAAATTTTAAATAAATTATTGAAACTAAAAGAAAAAGAAAAAAACCGAAAATAAAAAACGTGATCAATGTCGCATGATAAACTCCTCCTCAAATATTATGCTGAAAAATGATTTTAATTTTCATAGTCAGAATCACGAGAATTTTTTTTTTTTTTTTTGTTTATAATAATTTTTTTTTTTTTGTTGAAACCATATTTTGTTAATTTTCCGCATGATAATAAATTGAAATGTTTAAAAAAGTAAAATAAAAGCAGAAAAATAAACTCTAAAATGGTGAAATAAATTATAACGAAAAAAAAAATGAACTTTTTCCAGATGCAGTCAGTTACAGAGCAACATTATATATATATATATATATATATATTCAGGAAATTAATTCTTTTTCATTTCATTTTTATTTTCATTTTCTCGTTTTTATTTTTCTGCGCTTATTTGTTCATCGTCTTAAAATTAAAAGTAATAAAACGAAAAGAACAAAAGTCACCCTTAAAAAAAAGGACAACAAATAAACGTTTTTGATAGTGAAGTAACATCGCAACAACAAATCTTATTTAAAGGAAGAAATAAAAAAAAAAAAAAAAAATTAAAACGCGATTTTAAAAGCCGCATGTCATAGACACGGAATTTTTTCTATTTTTTTCTTTTTTTTGTTATTCAAATGTGGCAGACACCATGAAAATATTTTCAATGAAATATTTACAAAACAAAGAAAGAAAGAAAAAAAAATATTAATAGCTAAAAGAATAAAAAAAAAAAAAAAACACCCCATTTAAGATAATCCACACGAAAACCGCACAATTTAAAGCACACGTTTAAATCACCAACCCTTATTTTTTTTTTTATAAATAAATTTAAAAGAAACTGAAATGGTAAAAATGTAACGCAGATAAAAATACGCGATTGTAACCGCAACAACTACCCCAACTTGTTTTATATAAGAAAACAAAATCATCCCTTTACATAAAAAAAAAAAAAAACAAAAAAAATTTAAAAATTAAAACGAAGAAAAAATGGAGAACAGTTCAGCATTCCATCCAACGCATATTTAAATTCGATTCGATTTTTTTTTTTACCACTAGAAAATTATAATCAAATAAATAAAAAAATAAAAATAAATAAAAACAAAATCACGAAACGAAACTTTTATTCATCATCTGCAGCTAAGTTAGTTGAATTTAAAAGTTTTCTTTAAGAATGTTTTTTTTTTTTGTTTTCATTCATAAGCGGATAAAAGTTTTCGTTCGCCTTTTTCTTTTTATAAATTAATAATATTATTGCAGCTTTAAAGTTTTGTTTTTGTGAAAAATATTTTTATGCTGTTGTTGGTGGCGCTTTAATTGTTGAAATGAATTTTTTTTTTATTTGATTGATTTTTAAAAGCTTTTTCTTGTATATTTGAACAAAAAAAAAAATTAGATTGAATATTTTTTTTTTTTTTTTTTTACCTTTTTACATTATTTTGGTAAGTGCATTAACATTTCCGAAAATAAGTGACTGTTTTTACTTCTTATGTATTTAGTGACTAATTAAAAGAAACATATTTTAAAAATAAATATGACTTAACATAATAAATATGAAATTTAACATTTTGATATGAGAAAAAAGAAAAACTTTAAACACTGCGAAACGTCCACACGTTAAACTTTGTGATTAAATGAAAAATACTTGGAATTATAATCAATTAGAAATTTTTTTTTTTAGTTACGTTTTTATTACATTAATTTATCAAAATTAACATTTTTATTTAATTGTTTTTATGTTTTTATGATTTTTAAACATTGAATTTTTTTTTTGTTTTTTTTTTTTTTTTGTATGCTGCAAGCGTTGTGTAAAGTGTAAATTGTGTAAAATAAGCGAACACACACTGTGCATCGCAATATATTTACACAGCATGGACAATTAATTTTTAATAAAAAAAAACAAAAAAAAAAACAAAAAAAAATTTATTTAATTATTTAAAATATAATTTATGACAATAATACAGTGTGTGTCTGTTTTCATAAATATAATTTTCTTTTCTTTTATTTATTCGTAATTGTTAAATGCGTTTTTATTGTTGTTTAATATGTGATTGCATTTTCGTTATCGTTTTACCTTCATACAAAATCATTATTGCGTTGTAATTCACTAACAATTGTTTACCCCAGCTTGAATATGTTTACTTTTCATGGTAACATTTTTCATTAACTTTTTTTTTGTTATTTTAATTAATGTGCAATTATTTTTACATGATTATTTGTGTAATGAGATATGATTTTTGATTATATTTTCTTTCATTTAAACATTAAAAAAGAAAATAAAAACTACGTAATGTACATAATAAATGTTTGCTTCTGATATTACTTTACTACATTTACGGTAAAGTAAAGTGTTTTTCTTTTTTGTATTTATCATTAATTGCTATTGCTCTTAACTTGTACCTTCAGTGGAAAAAAAAATTAAAAATTAAAAAAAAAAAAAACATTAAAATAAAATGATTTGAAAGCATTAAAATTTATTATCACTAATTATAGATTTTTATTTCATTTATTAAAGAAAATAAATGTTTGTTTTTTTTTTTTATAAATAAATTTCCTGTCCGTACGCTAAAAGTAAGCGGCTGTATCATCTTCTTTCTTTTTTTTTTTTTTTTTTTTTTACAGCAATGATAGTATTTAACGTAATGTTACATCCTCAATTGTTAATAATTTTTATTATTATTATTACAAGTTAAAAAAAAAGCAAAAAAAAAAAAACAACACAAATTAAGAAAATTCAATAATTTCTCACGAAAAATAGTAAACAAAAATAAAAATGAAATATAATGAAGAACCAGATAGAAACGTTAAAAGGCGTGTAGAAAAAAAGACAAATTGCACGACATTAACCAAAAAATACATTTTTTTTTTTTTTATTCCCTTAAACAATTAAATCACATCAAATTTAATTATTTTAATGATGTTTTCGGATTTTTATTTTGTTACGCAGACAAGCAGCATCTTGGCAACAAAAAAAGAAAAAAAAAAAATATTAAGCTAATTTTTTGGTTACAATGACCGCTGTTGTTGAATAATTTTCATTATTTAATTACCTTTGAGTAGTGTCAGAAGCTAAAGTTATTAACAATAATAAACAAAACAAAATGAAAAACAGTTCTTTACGGTAGGCAAAGTTATTACGTTGTCCACTAAGAATTAGATTTAGACAAATTAATATTTTATTTTCAAAGTCTATACAAATCTAAATAAATCATCAAAACGCATTAATAATAACGAAAAAAAAAAAACAAAACTAATTTAGAAAAATTAACAAAAAATTAAAAAAAATTTTATGTCATCAATTTTGAAGCTTTTTTTTTTTTTTTGGGTTAGTAAAATCTATTTGCTACACATCAATTGAGTTAGTTTTTTTTTTTTTTTTTGTTTGTGTTTCATCAGCTCATTGTTTTCCTTTCTGTTATAATTTATTTGACAGACACATGACAGGTGATTTGTGTTTGTTGATTTTAATAGATTCGAACTTGTACTGTATCGAATCGGTTTTGCGAAGCTTTTTTTTTTTTTTTTTGATCTCCTCGCCGGCATTTAATAGTATAATAATTAATCGATGGGGGTTTTTTTTTGTTTTTTTTTTTCATTTAAAATTTATTATTAATTTAGTTTTCTATCGAAATTGACATACGTGTGTCTGTTGGTAAATTTATTATTTTTTTTTTTTAATTAATTGTTCATCTTTAAAAATAATCGCGTATACAACTCGAAACTACATTGTTTTAATAAAAATTTATTTTTTTCTTTTTTACCTTTTTCTTCTAGCCGCGATTAGAGTAGAAAATCGATCACAAATTAATATTAAAGAAAGAAAAAAAAAACTTTTTTGTTAAAAGCTAATTAAGAGAAAATGAACGTCGGGTTTTTGTTTATAATTTTATTTTTTTTTCTTTTTTCTTTTCTGTGTGGTATCTGTCTTTAGATTTCTTCTTAAAGGTATTTGTTACAAATTACTTAACTTATAATTTAAACTCATTTCCTTTTAGTTTTTAAAAATCTTTTTTTTTTTTTTAGTTTTGTTTTGTATTCATTTTAATTTGTTAGTTTTGATTGTTTAAGTTTGAATTCACATGATATTGGCCCTTTATTGTTCCTGTTGTTTCTTTTAATCTCATTTTGATCATTGAATTTATATTATACGCTTGTGATCTTTACACTTTAATTTTCTTTTTATCGTGTAAATTAAGAGAATTTTGTCGCCATTCTTTTTTAATATTCAGTTGAAAGTACAGTTTCTAGCTTGTTTATTAGTCTCCAAAATAAATTGTGGATACTGAATAGAACCAATGTGTGAAAAGAAAACAAACAACTGGATATAGAAGAAATAATAATAAAATGTTATAATGTAATAAAAATGTTATTAAACATTGGCGCAGACGTAGTATCCATTGTGAAATGGGATCCACGCAGCATCACATCATGTAATAATAAAAGAGAAAAAAACAAAAATTAAAAAAAAAAAAAAAAAAAAACAATTTTAAATATAGAAATATATAAGAGGCGTGGCATATAAACTTTTGCTCCTCTTATATGCTTTTTTCCAGTTGTTTTATTCTCTGTTAATTCAATTTCAAAAAATTCTCTACTGTATACATTTCTTTTCTTTTTTTTTTTTCTCCATAATTTTTGTTTTGTCTTGTTTATATGTAATTTCAACAAAAAAGCTTATTTCTGTCGTTTTCTTTATAAGAAATTTATAAACAAAAAAAAAGTAACATAAAAAGCATGAAAAATAAATTTATAAATGTGCGAAAAGTAGGAATTTATGTTGAATTAAAATATACAAAAATCATTTTTTGTTTAATAAATAATCAACATAATTTTTTTTATTATTATTTTTTTTTTTAATAACATAAATTGCTTATAACTTGCGGCCAAGCAACAAAACAACGCATCTTATATCGCAGACAAAACGCCATATTTTTTAACGCTTTAAATTTTTTTTTTTTTTTTTATTCTGTAAATTATACATATTTCTTTTATTTTCATTTCTTATGTTTTATTTAAAAAAAAAAATTATATTATGTTTATAAAAAAAAAAAAATAAGTAACAAAAACCGGCCGATGAAAATTATACCTTTGGCGCTTTGCTTTTAATTTGTTATGTTTTTTTTTTTTGTAGTTTTTTTTTTTGTTGAATTTTTTTTATTTTTTATATAATTCTCCTTTTTATTTAAGTTTTAAAAGAAACAACACAACATGCTATCGTATAGAAAAATTTATATATAACAAAACATAATGGTGGCCGGCATAGTATTAAATAAATGTCCTGGTTGCGTCCGGTTGGTTGTTTTTTATTTATAATTTTATTATTTTTTTTCTATACAATTTCACTCCGTACAAGAATGAATTAAAAAATAAATAAAATAAAATAACAAACTTTCTTTTTAATAAAAATAAAAAAAAAAAATAACAAACACAAACCATATATATATAATGTAAATAAAAATAGAAACTTAAGGTAAAAGAATGCTTGACAGTGTCCCACTCTAGTCGTTTCTAATTTTGCTTTTTTTGTTTTTTTTTTTTCTTACGATTTCTTTGATTAAGAAAACTTTAGTAAATTGCTTGGTATAAATGATCGATATAAGACATTAAGAATGAATGTATTTCATAATAATCTACAAATTGCGAAGTTTACAATAGTTGCTAACCACTGTAAAATTAAAGGAAACCAAATAAAATGAACGAAGAAATTTGTATAAAGAATCAAATGGCATCAGCGGCAGAAAAAGCATAACATAGAGAATACGAAAGCTATAATTAAGTGGTCGATAGTTATGTTTCTCCATACTGTTATTTACTATAAATATTAGACTAGTAAAATTCTGAATATTGACCACACTATTTTTTCGTGAAGACTTTTTAGAAAGAAAAATATTATTAAGAAATGAAAAAAAATAATAAATAAATAATAAAATAAATAAAATGATCCGACATTGGTTGGCTGTTGTAGTTGAAACTACAAACATGAAATAAAAAAAAAAGAAAAAAGTTTATATTTAAATATATACGGATGGGGTAAACACGACATCAACTTATAAAACTAAACTAGTGAATTTTTAAAAAGACATAGAGTAAAAATATAAATAAAAAATGCATAAAATGAAACATAAAAATAACAACATAGCGTGTATCGATATAATTATATATGTATGTTTTTTTTTTTTGTTTTGAGGTTATATATAATTTCGTTTACATATATGTATATAGTAAACAGAATTAAAAATAAAATATAAAAAATAAAATTAAAAAAAAAACTAAAAAACAAAATACATAATGGCGTCATGAAAGTTTTATATAAAAGTTACTTCATGATTTTTTTTTTTTTTTTTATTTTCATTTAAATAATAGCTTTTTACTGTAGAAAACAATTAAATGCTCTATTGCTAAAAAAAAAAAAAAAAAAAAAATATGAATAAATATAATAATTAAATAACCTTCACAACTCGGAAATAAAGTAAAAACAATAATATTTTCGTTACATTTGATTAATTTCTTATGATAACGCTGCGTTATTTGACTGCGGCAAAACACTGTACATTGATTAATTGCATTTGCTTTTTTTTTTTTTTTTATTACAAATGAAAAACAAACATAAAATATTGTATAGATAAGCTTAAGTTTCCTTATTTTGTTTTTATTATCGAAATAATATTAATAAACGTACGATATACAGGTAAGTTTGTAAATTTAGCACATTTTGATGATTAAATGATTGAATGAATTTTAGATCAAGACCACAAACGATTATAAAACAAAAAAAAATACAAATAATAATACAAAACCATTATTCACTTAAATTGACCTATTATGTATAGGAAAACAGAAATTGTGACTATAAAGCACAATGAAAAATAGTAACATAAGAGCCTACATATTTATAAAACCCTCGAAAAATGTGCTTTAACTGAACTAAACTAAACGATACTTAAACATAAGCTATCAGTGAATGTAGGTTGTAATTTTTTTTTTTTTTTTTGTAGACAAGGATAAGTATCAGTTTGTGTTACTTACAGCTGATGATGGTATTTGATATCCTATACGTATTCTTATATGTAAAAGACAAACGGTGAAGGTTAAACACCCCATTTTCGCATATCAACAATCGAACATGGAGAGAGGAAACAGAAAAAAAAAAAAAAAACCAAAGTTTTTGTAATTCAACAAACCTTGTCTGGAGTATTTAAGCATTTTACTAAAAAAAAAAAAAATGAAAATAATACAAATTTATGGGGGAGACTAGTCAGAGTGATAAATGACGTCACAGGGAGCGGTCTACCCATAGAACATCTTAACATAAATATAAACATTTATTTTCTTAATATGCTTACTTTTAAACATAACACAATAATATAAAAGTTTAATAATAATAAATGTGTGAAATGTGTTGAATTCGATTGTCAACATTATGATTGTATCTTGAAAACAAACAGAACGTAACATAACAGATACGACAGCAGTATGATCTTATTATTATTATTATTATTATTATTATTATTATTATTAAAAAAAACAAAAACATTTTTTAATTCAATAAAATTAACAACAAAAAAAAAAAATTATAAATAAATAAGGTAACCAACTACAAATAAGGGTAGATTTTTATAAGTTAAGTTTTTTTTTTTTTAATTAAATTAATTATTTAATGATTTTTTAATCATTTTTTTTTTTCGAGACTATATAATTTTGGAATTTATTTATTTTTTAATAATATGAAGGGCTAATTTTATTCTTGTTTTTTTTTTTTTTATTTTGGGCTGCTGCTGTTGTTGTTATTTTCAGTTTTTTTTTTTTTTTTTTTTGATTGACAGTAGGTGTGGACAAATGTGTTCTCGGTTTCTATATAAATACGATTTTACCTCTTGTCTGTATATTTATTGATATCGAGAGAAAAATAGAAAAAAAAAATAAAATAACAAAATAAGTTCAAGGGGGGATTACGTTTTTAAATGCAGTAAAGCTAAAAAAAAAAAAAAAAAAAAAAAAAAATTTAATGTTAAGATAGAAACAGCAACAGCCAACCACAATCATAATAACAACAAACGTATATACAGCACACACCATATGGTGTTCTTTGGAAATTGTTTGTTACAATGAAAAACAGCTAACAAAAATATAATGAAGAAACCATTTTAACAGTATAAAGAGATGAAAAAGCTTTCTATAGCGCTTATAGAAATAAACTTAAAGTTTTCTAAAAATATATAAGAAAACTCAAGTTTATATACTTATTTTATGGTTTTTGACCATTTAACATTAACATTAACTTTTCTTAATCAAAAAAAAAAAAAAAAAAAAAGAAAAGGAAAACCAAATACACAGTTTGTTATTATTTATAACCAAGTATCAAGTTTATATTTATATAAAATAATGAAGAAAATAAGTTTTTTTGTTATTGTTGGTGTCGTCGTCTTCTTATTTTATTAATAAACTTCATCGTTTAGGGTTTTCTCACTTGGCATTATTACTTTACTTTATTTAAGAGTTTTTAGTAGGCAATTTATGTTGGTTGTACATTTTTTTTTTAAAGAATTTTCCATTTTTTTTTTTTATTAAAATTAAAAAAAAAAAATTCTTTATTCTTTAACTGCTGCACTGACCATAATACAATTTTATATGCGGTTATGATTTTTAATTTTCTTTCTTAATTTCATAATCAACATGGGAAATTTATTAACATGACTTTTCTTTTTTCTTTTTTTTCTTTGGTAAATAAGACGTTTTTCTATTTATTTTACACGGAGAATAAAAATCGTTATCGATTTAAAAAAAAAAAAAAAAAAAAAATAGAATATTTTTTGATAATGCATTGAGTGAAAGAACAGAGAAATGTCTAATAGACAGCTTGCATATTTTTTTTTTTTTTTACATTTTAACTAAAATAAATGAGAATAATTTTCGTCTGTTTCGTCTGGCTGTTGTTGTTGTTATTACTTTATTTGTTGTATTAAAATCGCCCTCAATTATATAACAAATATTATTATTATTTATGTTTATAATATTATTGTTTTGCAAATAAATGTAACAAAAAAGTAGCGATTCATGTTTAAATAATATATTTTGATGATATAAAAATGACTTTTAGTTTTTTCTAGTTTTATGATGAAATAGTTTGAATTTATGATTTTTTTTTTATATAGAAATATTATCTATATTTCTATTTTTTATCAGAAATCAATATCATGATATCTTTCTTTTAATAAATATATTTAAACGGTTTATGCAAGACTTTACTTCATAAATATATTGATCGTTTGTTATGTTTTAGCATAAAATTGAGAATCAACGGAAAAAAAAAAAAACAAACAAAAATATTAATGAAAATTTCTAAGGGTGACGAGACAAAATGACGAACATATGTGGCGAGACTGATTACTTCCCATTGACCCAAAGATGACCTTAAAATCTTATATAAATTTTACTACGATATAATATAATCGACAAAACATCTAACCGAGAACATAAACCCTCATTGTTACTTGTTAAAAAAATTGAAAAATTACATTTATTTTTGCATAATAATATTAAAATCTCCCCTACCTATCAAATGGCATTCTACAAAATATTTTCATAACATAAAAATAAATTCTCTTAATAGTTCAACTTTAAGACATAAAACATAATTTTTAATCACTCTACTAATTAAGTTTAATTTATTGCAAATCTTTGTGCATTAGTCAAGTTAGCGTGCAAGCCGTTTAAAATAGCAGAAGCAGAAGAAGAAGAAGATGAAAAATCAGACAACAACCTTTAAAACAACAAATAAAGAATGTTTTCAATAAGATAAGACAATCGGATGGCTCATGGCTGGACGTTAAAGTTAAAAATTTGTTTGAAACAGAAAAACAAAATAAAAATAAAAATAAAAAAAAAATGAAATAGACTTTAAAAATTAAGTAACATTTATCCCTGGAGAGTTTTTAATATAAAAATAAACGAAAAAACAAAAAAAAAAGCATCTTAGGGTGATTTTAAGATTTAAAACTTTGCTTTGCTTGTAGTACTTTGCAATAAGGTAAAAAAGAAAAAAAAAATTAAAACTTTTTCTTTTTTAATCATTTTTATTATGTATGCAAATTATTCTTTAATTTCAGTTTATAGAGCATTTAAAAAAATAAATAAATAAAAGTGCACGATTAAATGTTTGTGATAAGAAGATGATTATGTGTTTTTTGTGGGGTGTTTTATGCTCTTTTTTTTTTTTTCTTTTACTTTTAACTAATTTTATCGTCACATATGTTAATCTAGATATTTTTCCGTGTGGCACGCCAATTTTAAATAAACATTAAATTATATTAAAAAATTTTTTATGAAAAAAAATGAGTAAAAATCAATTTGCCATGCTTTAAATAGTAGCACATCAAAACAAACAGTTATTAGGGTACTTAAAACATAATAGGGCACCAACATTATATATGGATATACAGAAAATGAAGAAAAAAAAAAAAAATCACAGCTTTAAAATGATTTAACTATACTTCTGTGTTAAACCACAGAAATTGTATTAAGCATACCCTTTCGCGGTATGATACGCGAAACCAACGCATATGTTTAATAAAAAATAAATAAATATATTTTGGGGAAGTTCGCTTATGTGTGCGTTAACAATATTTATCCACCGTAAATTCCCCTATGTTTGGTTTAAATTTTAAAATCAAGATTGGATGGAGTACGCGTGGTTCGCGCGGTTGACACGTGATTCTAGAGAATCATAAATTATCCGTATTTCGGTTTTAAAATTTAGTTATTTAATACTAAAAAGGGCTAAATTTGGTTATAAAGACATATAATAGTCAAAAAAAAAAAAAAGGATATGATGGCCCACCACCGCCACAAAAATACATTGTCATCACACTGTTTGGTGTAGTTTCAATGATGTTTGTCAATGACGTTGTTGTTGTCGTCGTCGACATCGTCATTTTATTTTAGCTACTGTTAAAAGCTCATCGTTCTACTTTAACATTGTCGTACTTTGCTATCAAAATTTATTGTTTAGAAACAGACAAGTATTTCACTATCATGAAGAGGGTTACAATATTTTATGTTTATTTACCAAGTAGAAAGAAAAAAATTATTATTATTATGTAGATATAAGACACAAGGAACAGTAGAAAAAAAAATACAAAAATATTGAAAATAATATTCTAGACAATGACAAAGTCATATAACGTTACATTGTTGTTGGATTGTTGACGGTGTTATTTTTATTAATTTAAATTTGTATGTAAAATGTAATAATTTTATTTTATTTTATTATTTTTTCTTCTCCGTTAAAGGAAAATTTTCATTTTTATACGTTGAAAAATAAAAACAACGGTGACATATAATAAAAATGACTGTAACAACGTTTATAGGTCGCGTTGATGGTTAAATCAAATGGATTATCATCATTAGTTTTCATCATAAAACCAGCATAAATATTATTTATTTTTGAATAATTTTTTTTTTTTATTTTAAATGAAAAATTTGTCTTATTTTTTATGAAAAAAAAAAAATTTTTTTTACGTTTATTACTAATGCTGGAACGTCTCAGGGATTTCTCTACGTAAACAAATAAACGGAAGTAAAGATTTCAGTCAATTAAATCAATGACTTTATTAAAAAAAAAAAAAATAACCCCACCATTTGGGTGGTGTTTGTGATATTAATTGACCAGAATAGATGCAAAGGAATAAAAGCACGCATAGGGTAACAACAATGTGGTCTCCTTTATTGTCCCTATCATCGCTAAACTGTCTCTTACCAAAAGCACAATTAATGGACCCACAAATATTCAACTGAGCGCATTAAAAACAACTAGAACAGTTTTTTATTATAATTTTTTTTTTATTGTTTATAAAGACATTAAATTACAGCAAAAAAAAAACGAAGAAAATTTTTAATAAAAAAAAAAAAAAAATCCGGGTGTGTAAACTTGTGAAAAGCCATAAAAAATCTGGTTCGACAAGACGTTGTGTCTATAAATTTAAAGAAAATGAGACGTTGTGCAAGCTATAAAATTGTAACAAATAGTATAGATTTCCCTTATTATTATTATTGTTGCTGTTGTTGCTGTTGCATAGGGTGGAATTGGGTTTATAATTTTCGATTTTTATATATATATATTTTTTTTTTAAATCACAGTAAAAAATCTTTGTTTATTTAAATAAAATAAAGTCATGGCTGCATGCAATGGAATGATGTGACAACCACTTTGTTCCGTTTTGTATAGTTAGCTAACATTTTTAAGATGTGACACATAAACAGGTATAACAAAATCGTATAGCGTTAAGTTGTGCTTTTGAATCATATAAATTATTTCAGCACCTTAGCAAAAACATTGTTACAATGTTAATAATAAATAAAATTGTATGGTTTGGCGGCAACAACTCGTTTTCATGGACTTTCTTATCGCGGTGTACGTGTTTTGCTTTTGTTGAGACAGCAAGTTAAAGTCGTATGCAGTTTTTTTTTTTAAACATAAAATACGACACAACGAAAATATCGATGACGACAAAGCGATTTGGTGTGAAAAGTTTTTTTTTGTTTTTCCTGTTCTCTTTCTTTTTTCTTTTTTTCTTTTTGTATAATAGGGAATATAAATTTAACTTCGATTTAAATTACCCAAGTAAAGTTACTCATTCTAATGATTTTTGGTACGGTAACATCCGCCACTTTTTCCATAACCAACCAAGAAATTTTTATTTAAAAATATAAATGGAAAAAAGAAGAAAATAGGAATCTAGAACGCTCATAGCATCGATTGTTGGTTTTGTTGTCTCATTTTACATTGAGTTTGTTTGCCACAAAAGGACAAACGATACACAAAAGTTGGAAAGGATGCAAATTTTTCAGTATATATTGTGGTTGGAGGTGAATTTTATTTGTATGCGATATGACTTGGCGGTTTGTGTTGTGTAGCTACGACAGCAACCCAGAGTTCAGGCGGATAAAATATAGATTGTGCACAAGTAAACAGAAGATATAATAAACTAGATATCAATTTTTTTTTTATTTTTTGCTGTTTTATTTGCTGAAAAAGGAAATTATATACGCGATCGAAAATTATGTGCGGTTGGTTGGGCGATGAGATGAATTGAGGCTGCCTTTTGTTGCACGTGGTAGTAATGGTACTATGATGGTGGGTTGTATATGAATGACATAGAAAGAAAATTGTCTAACCCTGTAATATACATTTATGCACAGGATGCGACTTTACCGTTTATAAAAGAAAAAGGAATAAATAAAAATATAAAAAAGGCGTTACAACCTGAGTTTTGCATTCTGCAATTTAAATAAACACACCAATAAAGGGGGTTGCTATAAAAAGAAAAATAAATAGAAATCTTAACGATTACACTAATAAAAATATTTCAATTTTTATTTTTATTTAATAAAAATTATCCACATTGTCACACCGTGTTACGAAACTCAAATATAAATAAATAATCTTCTTACTGCTTTATTGATAATTTTCAATGTTCTACAAACGATGTATTTTTATGTGCTTGCGAAAATAAAATTTAGATAATAATGATAATAAACAATAATATGTTGTTTAAAAACGATTTTTTGCTGGGTGCATGTTAAAAATCGATTTTGTTAATTTTTTTTTTCTTGTTTTTGAATTATTAAAGATAATTTTAGTTCCTTAAGCTTAATTTTTTTTTTTTTTTTGTTAATCTATAAGAAATGGCTAGACTTGTTAATTTTATTAACTTAGATCACGCTATCAATAATATTTCTAATAATTTTTTTATTTTTTATTTCCTTGTAATCAACGTTTCTCCTTATATTTTATGTGCTTTTAATTTTTTTTTTTTTACAGTGTATCGTGGTTGCTTTATCATCCTTATTCCTTTTTTATATTCTTCATCATTATTTTAGCATTTTTTAAATATTAAACGCAGTTAAATTGTTTTTTTTTTTCTTATTTTATTTTGTTTTCTATGTATTATGGTTGTGTATCATCTACCTATTTACAACTGCTGCGAATTTTAAAATTACCCTATTAATGTCACAATAAACTATGAAATTACATGAAAATTTTCAACAGAAAAACGTACTTAAAAAAAAAAAAATTTATTACTTAATTAAAAAATTAAATAAAGAAAAAAAAAAAATAAAAATAATATATTAAAAAATTGGTCAATTTAAAACGGAAATATATATTTTATGCGATTAAATGTTTTTTTAAAATAAATTATTAAAAATTATTAAAAAAATTAAATTGAATTAAATAAACCAATTTAAATAAATGATTCAATTTCAATTTGCGCTTATTGAAACATAAATTTCATTTATTATTATTATTTTTTTTTTGAAAATACTCAATTTTCTGCTCTAAAGCGTATTTGGAATAACAGAATTTTTTTTATTATCTATTTTTTGTTATCTATTTAAATCGTTATAAAACTGTTTAACGTGGAATTTGTTTGAAAATTTCAAACAGTTTAATACAATCCGCAAGAAAAATTACTACAAAAAAAGAGCCAAGCAATATAAAATATCTAAAAAAAGAAAAAACCACCCTCTTACTGTAGAGTTTATTTTAATATTCTAATAACTGTGCGGTTATCCTAATTTACTAACTAATGTACATTGGATTGAAATTTCATGTTTTTTTTTTTTTTTCGTAAAGAATTATTAAGTCTTTAGTCGTTATGGCTCTTCCGTTGGTTAACTTTTTTTTTTAAATTTAAAAATTTCGCGTACACTAAGTGGCCCAGCTTATTTGGGGGGTTTTTTTTTTTATTTATTTCTAAATAGTACAGATTGGGATTAAATTTAAAATTTTAAAGTTAAATTTACGTTAAGCTACCCAATACATTTCCTGAGTTAAATGATTTTCAATTATTTATTTTGAAAAGTTTTTTTTTTTTTTTTTCTGGTAGTTTGGTCTACTTAATATAATTAAATGTTTTCCAGATTATTGGCAATTGATTGAAAATTTTATATATATTTTTGTTTTTCACTCTTCCCTTTTATCAGATTGTGATGGTGTTTTGTTGTTTTAAAGTTGCTCCAATTAAATAAATTAAAATTTATTCTATAATGAAAAACGTTACCACTCTTTTATTTTATTTTTAATCAATTTTATTAAATGTTTTTTTTTTTTTCTTTATTTATAAAACAATATATTTAAAAGCTTCATTATGCTTTTATGTGAACATTCTTTAACAGCAAATAACAACATGCAATATAATTAATTAATTATTTTTTTCTCTTTGATGAAATCGGAAACTTTTTTCTACACAACACTTGTGACAAGTTGTATATGGATTTTTAATAGTGGAAATAAGCAAAAAAGAAAATTTTATTTTTTTTTTATACAAAATGTTTTGTGTGAAAAATAATTTATTAATTGTTTAATTTGATTAGCATTTATAGATATTTAGTTTTATATTATAAACGACAAACAGCCAGTCAGATAGACAATGATCTTTAAGAAAACGTTTTGTGCTATTCACGATTTTCAAGCAAATGTTTAATTTCTATTAGAATCGTTATATTATTATGTAGAAAAATGTTACCCTAATGAAAATACAACAATATGAACAAATGTTTGTACACAAACAAAACAAAAATAAAAATATATATAATAATAAAATTAGGGAATGATGAGATGATGATACTATATGGGATGATACAACATCATCTATCACTCTGCTGCTTCGTCTGCCTGACCTTTGTTCGCAGTTTAAATACAAAAAAAAAAATATATATATATAAAGATCGTATGAAATATTGCAAAATAGTAAGCAGGATAAAAAGAGCAACAACAAAAAAAAAAAACCTCAACCGACACATTGAACTCTGAACGTTATGTGAACTTAACGCATCCGTTGTGTACATTACATACTTGCGCGTTACATTGCGTTATGAAATAAAAGCTACACGTTAACGTTGAATCTGCAATTTAGATGATTTAATAGGGTCACTGATTTGTCAACGAATTTTTTTTTTATCATTCATCTTTTTAGTGATGTCTAGTTTTTTTTTGCTGCTGTTGTGTAATTTTTATTTTTTTTCTTTTTTCATGGTAAAAAACAGATTCCTTGCCATGTACTAATAATTCACAAAATGATCGATTAATTTGTTGTATTGTTATTCTATTGTTATTGACGATTTTGATTTGATTTCATTTGATTGATAAAAAGAAAAAAGAACAAAAAAAAAAAAAAAACGATACAATTGGTTTCACAGACACAGTTTCTTTCTTTTTTTTTAATTTCTTTTTTAAGGGTGGTAAAATTAAATCTGACAGCATGATAATGTATTGTTTTTATTTGTTTATTCTTCTTGAGTCTTATGTTTTTTTTTTTTTTTTTTTTTTGTGCTGTATTTTTGACGCAGAAGATTATAACGTGTAAAAGTACTTTGACCTTTTTACAAAGAATCATGTGAAATGTTTTTTTAATTTGTATTTTTGTGTAAGCCTTAAAAAAAACGATTGTTTTATTTCAGTTATTATTTTTAATTTTTTATTTTTTTTCTATAGTGTTTAATAATTTTTATATAATTTAAATGTCAAGATAAATTTGTTTGTTTGTTTGTTTGTGTTTCTACGTGAATTAAATTTTTGTTGTTTTTAAACTAACGCTGTGTGATTTTTGGTTTAAACAACAATAAAATCATTTTTACAAGTAACAATCTGATGATTGTAAAAAAAAAAAACAATCAAAAATGCGGAATATAATTTTTTTTTATTTGCTTTATTCTAATACAAAATAAAACGCATTGCAAAAAATAAATAAATTCGTTTTAAAATAGTGAAAATAAAAGAGTATTTAACGTAAACATCAGTTGAATGACAGCAGTGCATAATTATTGTAACAAAACAAAAAAAAAAAAAAAAATTGATAAAATGGTAGAGTAACAAAAAGCAAAAAGTTTCAGACAGAAAATCATAAATCATTTTATGTTAAAATGTAAAGCACAGTAAAAGCATCGGTTAGACACTTTTTTTTTAGCTTTTTCGATGATTTTTTTTCTTCTTCTTGTTTTTTTTTTTAAATTCATTTGAGTTTTGTTATACAGTTTTCAACCCTGAATGATTTTTTTCTAACCTAGTTTTCTAATAGCTTTAACAATATAATTAAATAAAAAAAATATATTATTATTTTTATTGAAACCGAAATTATTTTAATTAAAAAAAAAAATAATTAAAAATCATGGTCGTCGATGGTGGTGTCAGTGCTAAATATATTTTTATTCATTTATCAAAATAATTTTTTTTTTTTTTATGTATATAGAGCAGGACACATCATATACGCGATGATCATACGTCACTCTTGTTAAATTATAATGGAAAAATACAAAAAAGCAATGATGAAACATTTTTATTTATTTTTATGTAATAAATTTTATAATTAAACGTGTCGACCACCACGCACATTTTTAATTTTTTTCATATATTTTTATTTTTTATTGAATCCGTGGTACGTATAACCATCAAAGTAATTACAGTACACGTCGATGTTTTATATATATATTTTTGGTTGCTATAAAATTAAGGGATGCTGTGATATGAATATGGAATTTTTAAATAAAAAAAAAAATAAATCCAATTATTTTTATTAATAAAATTTAATCAAATAAAATAAAAAAAAAAAATTATTATTGATAAAAATTTGATACAAGAAAAATGTCACTCAAAAATTGATTAAAAGTATGAGAATGGTTTATTGTCTGGTTTATGGAAATTTAAATGTTTTATTCTGCAATTTAGTAAAGATAGCTGAAGAGACGTAAAGTGTACACCTACTTTCTTGGTCGTTTTAATAAAAAAAATTCTTTTGTCTATCAAAAGTGGGCGGATGGGTGAATTATTATAGAAATAATATGAAAAATATACAGGTTTTCGGTTTATATTCATTTGGGGTGGCGAAGACTGACTGTCAGTTTGCTTAAATATTTTGCTGCTTTTTATTTTCTTTCACAAAATCGTACACTATACGCTGTTCAGCTTTATTTTTGTTTCAATGACAATATATACGGTGTATATGCCGAATAACTTTGAAGAACACGTTTTTCTGATGGATTGGATTATGGTATGAGTAGACTAAAATAGGGAAGAATAAAAGACATCACAAATCCTCCACAAATTAGAGATAACTCGGGTATTAATCCACAATTTTATTTTCTCTTTCCCCTTATTGTACTTTTTTTTTTTCTTTTTGTTGTTGTCAAGAAGACGACACTCACTTCCATAAAAATGTGCGAGTTGCGACGAAATAAAAAACACGTGGTTTTGGTTTTTGTGGGTCCTGAAGGATGTTTAGCTTTAAACAAGAACCAAACAAAAAAAAAAAAAAAAAAAAGCCGACTTATACGTTACTCTGTAGTAATCGTGTCCTACCCTTATTTTATATAAAGCAAAAATAAAATAAAATAATAATAAAATAAAAAAACGATGAAACTGAAGTGATTACGCACTTTAAAAAACTTTTTTCTTGTATCGTTGTGAATAATATTTTTCTGTTTGTAAAAATAATATTAAAAAATAAAAGCGGGGTGGTTTTAGTGGGCAGTACAACATTTAACTTAAAAGGAGCTTAAAAAATTGATTATTTTCTTCCTTGTTCGTTTTTTTCTTTTTTTTTTTACTTTTATTAAACACAAAATTTGATTAAAATGAATGAAGTTGTAAAAACAGTAAGTAAGTAAGTAGAGCAACGAGATGTTGCTTTTATTTTATTTTTGGGATTATCCGTGCGACAAATTTGGTATAAAGTGAATTAAAATAATAAAAAAATAAAAAATGTGGAGATGATATAAACACAATAACCATAAACTGCAATCAAATAAATTAACAAACATAACAAAATGACATTTATTTTAAGCTTCCTTTTATCGTTAAAATTATTTATAGCCCTTTGCATTGTAGCATTTTAAATGCATAGATTTTTGTTAATAGTTTTATTAATAAACAAAATGAAATTCCTCTATAATATGTTAATTGTCATATAATAAAAAGAAAAAAAAATAAAAATAATATCATATTTATGTAGAAATATTAAAAATTAAATATATTTATCGTTATTAAATAATTTTGTAATATAAACATATGGTGAATAAACATATTTGTCACATAAAATACATTTTCGATTATGTAATGATATATATATATATATATATATATATATATGTATCATGTATTAAATAATAAAAATAGAATTAGGGTGTGATTTATTGATTTGTGTGGTCTGCTGTTTTTATTAGTTTTTTTTTTTTTTTTTTTTTTTTTTTTATTAGCTTTCATACCTAAACACTTAAAAATTAAATAAATAAATAATCAAATCAGAACAATAAAGTCGCAATTACGAAAAAATTATAATTAATGTTTCCAAAAAAAAAAAAAAAAAAAAAATTACAAAACATCTATTGATGTTAGCAAACAAACAAAAAAAAACCGGGAAGCAATGCGGCAAGTGAATGAGTCTTTTAAATCCACTGTGCTTAGATAGGGAATTTTGTAGCAAAATCCTATTTTATTATTAAGAATATTAAAAACATAATCAATTTATATGAAATCCCCGCTGGTTTTTTTAATTTTTTTTTATTAGTTTAATTAAATACGGAAGTGTGTTTTAGTTTTATATTAAAAATAAAATCCAATTATCCATTGAGTTTTATTTAAAATTAATTTACCAAAATCATTAAAAATAAATATTTAATTTATCTTA
Source organism: Ptychoptera albimana (assembly GCA_961205885.1). Lineage (NCBI taxonomy): Eukaryota > Metazoa > Arthropoda > Insecta > Diptera > Ptychopteridae > Ptychoptera > Ptychoptera albimana. The sequence goes on from OY540805.1 coordinate 16,906,408, forward strand.
AATAAATGATAAAGAAATTTATCAATAATAATAAATTTTAATTATATTTATTACTTAGTCATGTCCGTGACCATTTAACTTTTCTTTTTTCTATTATTAATTATTTTTATATCCTTTCTCATTTATTTAAATAAAATAAAATAATTTAATTGTTTGTTGAAATTATTATTATTATTATTTTTTGCTAATGATTTTTACTTTTTTTTTTTATTTTTATTATGCTAATTATCCTTCCTTTTTATATTACAGTTAATTTAAATTACTTAGTATTTAAACTATATTAAAATATTATTATTATTATTATTATTATTATTATTATTATTTTATGTAATTTTAAATAGGATTTTAAAGCAAAAAAAAAAAAAAAATAATAAATAAATAAATAAAAACTTTACTCCTTTCATTAAGCTTAAAATAAAAATTATTCGCATTACTTATAACGTTCCGTTGTAGATAATAAAACCATAATAGCAACATTAAAAGGGGTTGAAATTTGTTTTGTTTTTAATTTTATTTAATAAAATTATTTTATGCGAATCAGAGAAAAAAAAACACGAAAAATTAAGACATAAACTTTAAGATAAAAAATAAAAATTAAACAAAAATGCCTATAAACATGATCATAATTTTACTTTTAGTTATTATAAATTTATTAAACATCTGTTATAGTGTGGGTTTATTATTTGTCCGTTAAAAATATAATTACATAAAACTATGCTGTTATTTTTGTGTATAGAAAAGAAAATTCAATTTGCTACCCTTAAAACAAAACCGAAAAAATTTCTCTTTCATTGTTTATTTGTCACGTTATTCATTAAACATCATTATCGATCACTTGAATTAGTGTATTACTATTATTATTTAAGACCTTCTACAGACAATATTACATAAATAAGATGAGCAAATATATATATATATATATATATACAACAAACACAAATAAGAACACGATGACGTTTCATACCCCTTTTTTATTATATTTATTTAATCCTTACGCGACTTTGATTGATCAACTGTCATCCTGTCAACTGATTCTATTTTTTTTTTTTTTTTTTTGTATTTTATTTTTATTTTTATTTTTTAAAACATGACGCATTGTGTTTTTTTTTGTACAAATAATATTTTTTAATAACTACTTTACTATATCTACGTACATTTTATTCTATTAAATAAAATTATTCCGAATGATTTGGCTATAAAAATTGCGATGCAATACATTTGACAAATCATAAAAGAAAAAATTACTTTTCTATCACGTTTTACATCTAAAATGTAATAAAAAAAAAAAAAAACATATTTTTATGATTTATTATTTATGAGGTTGTGCCTGTGTATGTGTGTGTGTGTGTGAAATAATTCAGTTATTATAAGATTTTCTCTTCTTTTCTTATTTTGCTTGTGTACATACAGCATAAACGCTGTACATACAGCATAAACGCACCGTCGGTTAATCGCACAACTAATTTACTTAGCTAATAAATTGTTTTATGAAAATTTTATTTTGTTTAGAAGAAAAACCAACGGTTTTCATAGATTATTCAATGCTAAGCATATAGTCGATTATTCTTCTATACATTTGGTAAACGTAAATGTTAAACAATAAATGGACCCCATGCTGTGATAAAGACAAATGATACGCACCATAGCATATTTCAACATTAAAACACTTGTTTGGTTTATTATATTGTAGTTTTTTTTTTCTTTCTTTTATTTATATCTTTTATGATAAATAAAGTACGCGATACATATATATTTCGTGTATTGTTATGTTTTAATGTCTGAGCTTTTGGCTGACTGATGATGTCATCAGCTTTAATGACAGATCAATTACTATGAATTTTATGTATTTTTTTTATATATATTGTTTTGGTTATTGTATTATTGTATTGCCTTTTGTAGTGGGGTGTTCAAGGCGCCGACAAGTGTTTGTTTATTTATTTTAATTTATGACGTGTGTCCACTGTGTATTTTTATTTATTTGAATTTTTCAATCGTGAAATATTGGTTTTTATTTTTATTTTCTTTTTTTTTTTATTTATAGGATATTTATTAATCGTTTTTAATTATTAACAAGTTTTTATTATGATTAAATGACATTTGTGATATGATATTTTGTTGTTGCAATTGTTGTTGTATAATAAACCACAGCGAACGTAGTCATATATCTTGTGAAAAGACATTAATAACAATAATGATAACAATAACAATACATATAATAATGCTTTAAATGATTATTATAAAAGAAATATTATGTACTTATGTTGTATTTACCATATAAAAATAAACTCATCAGCAGATTGTCTACTTGTATTTATCAAAAAACCGAAAAACGTCTTTATAATAAATAGCTTTAATGCTTTTACACATTAGAATCAACAGGCAATAGAAGATTTATTGTTTTTAACCCTTAAGTTATTCCTTTTTCTTTTCTTTTCTTTTTTTTTATAACAAGATTATTGTTATGTGTTTTATTTAGTATTATTACAATAAGTACGCCACAGTAATAAACATTTATTTTAATTGGTGTAGCTAATATAACTAAATATCCAATAAATAATTATTATTATTCTAAATTTAGAAACGTGACATACATAAATAAATATTTTATTAAAAAAAAATAAATAAAAAATAAAGCGTAAAACTGTTAATAATCTAAACAATAATAATTAATTAAATGTTTATTAACTACGATACATTATTGTTTTAGTCAAGTAATAAAATAAAATGTGTTGAAAAGCTTATAAATGCTAATGCAGAAGCTTATGCACAGTAATTTTTCTTAGAAAATAATTTTTCATTTTTCCCATTACTTTGTTACTTAAGTTTCTTTTACAAAATTACAAAGTGGATTAATTTAAACAAAACTTCTGTAAATACAAAAGTATTTGTTGGATTAAAATCCATGTTCAATACGTATAACTTGTTAGTGCAAACGGAAAAGTTTATATTTTTATTAAAGAACAAAAAGTTAAGAACGTTGTTGTGTAAGTTGGTCGTTTAAGTTTTCATATAGATTACATTTTAGAATATTCAATTTCCTTAACATGTTCTCTAGAATTAAAAAAAAAAAAAAAAACACCTTGCATAGCAATAAAATAACGAAAATTGATAAACAAAAAAAAAATTAAAATTAATAAAAGCAGAAGAAGCAAATCAATTTTATTAATTTAAAACGGATGTTGGCTAATTTTTACTAATAACAAAACAAAAAAAAATTTTTTTTTTTACTAAAATTAGTGAAAAATTGTTTCCCGTTTGGCAAAAATAAAAAAAAAAAAAAAACAGGAATTATGAAAGGTGTATTGCGGTACATCGATCTACGCGGGTGAAAACATTTGGCTTTTTTTTTTTTGAAAAATTACATAAGAACCGTGTAAAAACTTAAAGCAACATAACTATGGAATAAGAAGAAACGAAAAAGGTACCAAAAAAGTTTGACAAATGAAGTCAAATAACAGGGTAAGTAACAAAAAAAAAGAAGGTAAACTACTCATACATGCGCACTACGTTTGATCATTTCGTCAATATTTAAAAAAAATAAAAATAAAAAGATGAAAAATAAAAGCTATCCTTCAAAACAAAAAAAAAAATAAATAAATAATTTAACGTTTACGTTTGAATATAAATGAAGTCCAATTTTATCGGTAAATTATTTTTAATAATAATTTTTCATATGTTTTATCTCTTTTTAACTTTTATTCAGGTTAATATGGATTAAAAGCACCGACAAAGTTTTTATTTTTTATTTTTTTTTTTGTTTTCTGTTAATTTTTAATTTTTTCTTTTCTTTTTTTTTTTTTTTATAGAAGAAATCATTAGACAAATGATGGCAAATAATAGATTTTTTTTCGATTCTTTGTAATTTTATTATTCCTCAACACATCTACAACCTGTGTTTGCTGGTTTACGATTTATTTCAATCATGTGAAAAAGAAAAAAAAAATAAAATAATAATAACAAAAAATACACAATTTGTCTTCATCTTTTATATAATTTAATTTTGGTTTTTGTTTATTTTTTTTTTTTTTTTTCATTAAGGCGCCAGGATAAAATTATAATTTCAAGGTTGCTTTGTTTGGATTATTTTTCGTGAAAATTTTTTTTATAGAAAAGTTCTTTAATAATGATAGAATAGAAAAGGGAAGTTAATGATGTGGTTTGTCGCGATCGTATATAACTTATATGGAGACAACAAAAAAAAAAAAAAAATTACAGAAACAAGTGTATTTCAGAAGTAAAGAAACATCAACTGAATGCTGCCGTGTTAATCCACCATTTAAATTAAACTTTTTTTTTATTAGAGTGCATACCGCATCTATTGTTAATTTATATTAAATACTTTGGTTATACATTGTTTTAAATTTATTGTGTGTTGTGGTCGAGTTTTTACAGTCGAATTTAAGAAAATTATATTAATTATGTTGCACGCAGACAAAGGAGCCGTGCTTATATAAATATTTTAATTTTATTTTTTCTTACATTATAAATTTGGTGGATTGGATTTTTAATTTGATTAGACATGGTTATTTTTGTGCGGTAATAATAACCCTTTAATTTTTTTTTGTTTCTCAGTAGTTTCAATTTAATTATAACAAACCTACCTTGTGCACTACTCTTGCGTGCGGTTTTCTTTTCTTTCATCCATGGATATTCTGGTACAGAGTCCATACCGTCCGACGGTACAACTGGATAACCTTGTGGTCCCATTTTAGGACTTTCCGGTCCTAAATGTGTTAAAAATTCCGCCATTGATGGTTGTGAATTAATGAAACCACTTTCAGTGGTTGCCATCCAATATGCGGCTGATGTTGTATCAGCACGTTTATCACAATTCGGTACCATTTTAGCACCAGCTAATGGCACCTGTGCTTGTGATGGCTGCGATACCTGTGATTGTTGTACTTGTTGTGCTATCACCGGGATACTACCCAAAGGTGATTCCGATTTAATTTGTGCACCCATTTGGGGGTCCAAGGAACTACATACTTCTTGCATTGTTTATTTTGTCAAAAATTCAATTGCAGCGCCGTGAATGCGCTTTTTTTTAATTAAAATAAAATTATTTTTTTTAATGTTTCACTTTGAATTACATCACTTAACACTTTATTTAAATTATTTATAATCCAATAATTGGAGTAAGAAATCTCGAAGATTTCTTCATTTAAATAAATAAAAAAAATTAATTAAATCACAATTTAGAAACACTAAGATAATTTATCACCGTTTTTATTAATTAATTGTTCGTTCTTCGTTTTTAATTAGTTGTTTTATAAGTAACTGATAACTAAAATCTTTACCCAATTTTCATTTAATTTGATATAATCGCGCACAATTTAAAACGATCACGATCGCGTACCGTAAAACACAAATAATATTAATTTCCATTTAAATTTAAAACAACAAATATTACACAAGAGTCGTAGGCTTAACGTTAATTATACTTAAGTAAACCACAAAATAAATTTAAAAAAAAATTAACAATAGTTAAGCACTAGTCACAGTCAAGATAACAATAACATTTAAGTAACAAAAAATAACTAAACTTAAGCTTAAACAAACAGCTTATGTACTAGATTATGTTCCACACACAACACTGCACAGCACGGCAAAATGTCCACGATCGTATTTGAAAATAAAAAAAAAAAAAAAAATTTCTTTACCTAACTTTACTCCGTCGACGAAAATAATAATAATAAAAAAAAAAAAATTTTTTTTTTTAATTCTCTGTTCGTTAATCTTTTTATGTTGTACCCACGTGACTACACTGACCAATAGCGCGCTGTTAACTGAAAAGATAACAAATAGATAAACATTGGCAACTCGATATTATTTTCGTTAGATATAAGAAATTTATGTATACCAACCGAATGAAATAACAAAAGGCGTGAACAAAAATATTTTTTTTTATTTGTACGATAAAAAAAAAAAGAAGAAAACGAAAGAAACTTTTGTATAAAAATTTACTTGAGTTTGGTGTTGTTGTTGTTGTTGCTGTCGGTTTTATTTTGATGAAGGCTGAGTGCGCGCGCACTGGGCGGAGCATACGTGCTGATATATGGTTGTTTATGTTTCGTTTGAATATAACTAATATACTAGCCATGCGTGTTTATGCCTGCAATAAGCAACAAACGTACATTTATTTTACTGTCTCTATCTAAAAATATATACTTGTTTCAATTTTTATTTTTAGTTACAAAAAATAAAATAAATAATAAAAATTATTTTCTATACGTAAATGTAGAAAAGTCTCCACAAAAAACTCTCCGAATCCATATACCAAAGTAAAAAAAAAAATTATTTTTCATGTTGAAAAAATTAAATGTACTGGCGCCGTACGATCAAAAACATAACTGACTGGTGGAACAAGATAAAAATAATTAAAATAATAAAAAAGATATAAAAACACGTATTATGTATCGTGCATACAAACCGAACATCCTTAGATGTTCAATACGATGAAATAAGAAAATAATAATAATCATAGAAAAAGCATATTAAAGCTTTTTCTGCAATTGCTATACGTTTGATTTTTTTTTTTATTTGTTTTGATTATTCCTTAGATTTTTTATTTATTTTTTTTTTTTGTTTTTTGTTATCAAATTAAAGCTGATGTGGGAGTGTTTTATTCGTCTGTCATAGTTCGATGAACTGTTAAATAGTTAAAGTTCTTTTAAGAAACAAGAAGAATTGATTTTCCAATCGATAATTGATTTAAACAATTTGCTTCTAAACAGAATCAATTAACAAAAAAAAAAAAAAAAAAAAAAGAAAATAAATAAGAAAAACTTTTTGCAGACCAAAAGACAATGGAAAATACTTCAATCAATTAAGTTGAATTGGGTGCTTGTTAGAAAAGCTTTAAATGTTTACTAAAAATATAAAGATTAATTATGGAAACAGAAGTGGTGAACAACATTACAAAAAAAAAAACAAAAAAATAAATAAAAAAGGTTAAAAATACTTTAAAGATGATTTTTAGAAAAATAATTTAAAGAAAAATCCTTCATTTTTTTATTGCTCGTCTTTAGGTCAAGGTCGCTGCTAATTGTTTTTCTTAGCGATATAACCACACAGAAACGAATTTTTATTTTCTTACGTATTGTTTTTAATATGGTTTATGATTTTTGTATTAATTTATATTTAACTGTGATAATTTAAACAACAACAGAAAGCTTATTAATTCTGAATTAAAAAAAAAAAAATAAAAATAATAATTCAATTATCGCGTAGAAAAACCATAAACAAAAAGTAATAAAAAGTTTTTTCGTTTTGTTACTAAACTAAAAACTTTTGTTAATTGAAAAGGTATGTCCAAGTGTCATTTACTTCAGTTTTTTGTGCTTTATTTAAGTTTAATAATTTTTTTTTTTTTTTTTTATTCGGTACTTTAATGTTGTAATCAAATCAATTATGCAAATGTTTAATAATTTAAATTATTCAAATTGTACCTTAGAAACACATGGTGTTTACGATTATTAACACGATGGGTTGTCTTACTTGATTTTTTTTTTTACTTATTTTCCGTTTGTTTCAATCATAACATTAATAGCAGAAGAAGAACAAAAACGTTATAATTAAAGAACAAAAAAAACAAAGGATATTTTAGTATTAGAAGATTTTTTTTTTTGGTCCTGTTAACAGCAGTTGGATTCTAGTTAAAAATTTAAACGTTTGTTGTGCTTTTCGTAAAACTTGTTGCTAAAATTTACGTAATTGTTATTGCTGTTACTTGATTAGCATGGTGCTTTTGAAATATCACTGTTTACCATTTTTAATTACTTGTCTTACTCAACACGATGTTGCATTGCATGCCATTACATTAAAAACGGTTGTTTTGCTAGAGTAAAGAGCATCGAAATTTTGCGTGAATACATTTGAAAAGCTTTCTCAATTTCATAAAAAAAAAAATTATGCAAAAGATAGAAAACAATTAAAATCTACAATCACTTTGTGAAGTATACGAAAGTCGAAAAAAAAAAACATTTAAAAAATAGCCAGTCGTTGAAAAAAGATGAAAAACAGCACAGAAAAATTACCCTAAATTACATGCGTTTTGATTTTACTTTTCCTCAGGTACTTTATCACGTCTTTGTATATTTTAGTTTCATCAAAAGAAAATTAAATTATATATTTTTGTTATGCGGTGTGTGGTTGTTCTAATTTTTTTTCTCTTTATTTTTTTTTTGTTACTGTTTTGAGGGTGAAACATGAAATTAGTTGTGTAAAGAAAATACGCCATCGATGTTAAAAAAAAAAAAAGAAAAATTATTTTTTTTTTCTTTATCAATTTTTTTTATCAAACATTTCAGTTGTTATATAAATTTTATATTCCTTAAACAACAAAAATACAAAAAATAAAATAAAATAAAAAAATTAAATTATATGTAGAAAACTTATATTGGTCGTGTTGTGTGCTTTTTCGTTTTGTATGAGCGTTTTTTTCATTTCTTTCTTTCTTTTTTTTTTTTTTATGTAATATCCGATCTGATATGCGGACAAAGATTTTATTTTTTTTATATATTTTACTTTGTTTCTTGTTTATTTCTTTTATTTTATTTTATTTTTTGTGTTTTTTTTTTTATTTATCATTTAGCCAAAAGCTGAGCCGACAAGTAAAGTAAAATTGTAGGAAAAAAGTACATTTTTACGTAGAGAAAACGATAAAGCTCTAATGGAGCGATATCACGCGAACAATATTAAATAATAAAAAATAAGGAGGAAAAAAAATACAAAAAAAAAAAGAAAAAAAATATGAAAGAAACAAAATTTGTTGTTGCTGATGAATTTTTTTTTTTTTTTTAATTTATTTCATGATTGAATTGATTACTGGGTGGAGATGATGGTTTGGTTTTTTTCTTTTCTTTCTTGGTTTGTTCTCTTTTTATGTTTTATTTCCTCTTTAACTGGGTTTAGGTTTTTTTTTTTTATTTCTTCTTTTATTTTAATTATTTTTAATAAAAATTCTACAGTTTTTTTTTTTTTTTGTGGTTTGTAAGAAAATAAAACGTATTTAAAGGAAATATTATTAAACTTATGCGTGTATGACAGCGGCTACCGCTGTTTTTTCTTATGTTTAGCCTTTTTTTGTCGTTTGCTGTTAAAGCAGTTTTGCAGGAATTATTTTGTTACATAATTAAGAGAATTGTATCTGTTTTTCCATTTGTATTCGCCAGTAAAACATCAATACTTACACTTAATTCAACATAAACCTCAATAAGCATGCTACATTGTGACTTTTGTAGCACTCATAAATCACAATGTTGTTGCGCTTAGAAACGGGTGTAAACATGCGAATTAACAAGCCACATTCAATAATTATGTTAACACCACATTGGTTAATTATACAAGTGTTTAACATCAGTCTTATTCGAACAATGTTAAAAACAAAATTGTTTATTCAAAATTGTTACCTAACCAAAGAAATTTTCTTATTTCGTCAACCATTTTTGTGGTTTGCGTTTTTTCATTTATATAAAAAAAAAAAAAACCCCCGAAAACAATTATTTAATATATTTATAAATTAATGATATTAACAAAACATTGCAATTACTGTTTTTGACATATTAAAATACATAAATAATATTAATAACACAGCATAAAAATATCATTTTTTTTATTATTATTATTTTTATTTAAAAATAAAAAAAAAAAAAAAAAAAATTTCTTTCATTTTAGGCAGAGAAAATCTACGAAATACATGACCATTTTTCCTATTGTGACATTCACTTTGTTGACATTAATTTTACTTTCAACATTTATTTAGTTTAATAAATAATTTTTACATATTATTACATTAATTTGTCATTTTTATGTCGCATGGGCTTTTCTTTTTCATTTTTTTTTTTTTTTTTTGCAATGAATTATTAGGCCGTTGCTGCTTTTGCTGCTATTTGTTTGCTATTCAGCCATACGCATGAATTCGTGATATAATCAAAGCAAGAAATATTTCTTTGTGAACAGGAAAGGATAATTGTTTTTAAAATAATAATTTTTACCTTTTAAATGGCTTTTATCCATTTAAGAAATTTATTTAAATCAAATTTTTATTCATCCCTTTCAAATAATATTTAATTGTGTCTTTAAAAGAGTTATTATTAGGAAAAGGATAAATAATCCTTTATTTTCGTTTCAAGGGTGATTTTCTTCTTTTTTTTTTTTTGTTTTATTAATCAAGGGTTTGATTATTTTATCTTTGAAATTGTTTTATAGATTTAATTGTAGAATATCGAGAATATTATTTTGAACAAATCCTTGACAACACCTTTATTTAAATTAAGACAACGGATTCATAATTAATTTCATTTTAAAGGGGTGGATTTTCAATGAGATATTATATTTTTATTATTTAAATAAAATTTAATAAAAAAAAAAAAAAAAATTATTTCAGCAAAGAAAAACCACAAATTTTGTCATTATGCATCCAGATGCAAGTAATAGCAACAGCCGACACACATAAACCCTTATTTCCTTTAATATTGTGTCTACCCTTTTAGTTATGCCTCTATTACGAAGAAATAAAATTAACTTAAATGAATCATTTTGACTATATAAATGTATTAAGAAACTATTAACAATACCATGTAACTGACCAATCCTTTGGCGATAATTCATCTTATTTCTTTAAAAGTATTCCTATGTGTTATTGGTTACTAGAGTAAAAATAAAAAAAAAGGTAGAAAACTATAAAACAGATAATATCAAACTAAACACATTAAAGTGTAGAAATCATTGAACGAATCTATAACAATTTCCTCTTCAATAAACTGTCAATAAAGTTAACTCCTTCTTCTTATATTACACGGACTAAATTCTATCCATTCTATGACTTTACTTAGTTTCTGTTGTTTGTTTTCCCTTTTATTTTTTCTTCTTCTCTTTAGTGCACATCTTCATATAAATCTGTACGTATAACAACACAATAAAAGGACATTGTCCACCCTATTATTTGTAATCCCCTGGAGGTCACAATTTGCCACTTTACTTTATTTAAAGAAAAATGTGATAGGGTTCGTTCTTTTACTGCAACAGCCAAAAAGTTCATAAATCAAATATAAAACGTTTACTTGGTAAATGGTTTATATATGCCGGAAAATAATATGGTTTGGCTACCGTATGAACACCATGAACTTATGGGACACTTGTCTTTACACACAGTGGTATCGTTTGGATTTTTTTATAAAATGCATTTGTGGTTTTTTTGTTGTTGGTGTTAGCTACTGTTTTATATTTCTGCACGGATGCTGTGAATTTATTTTTTATAAGTCTTTTGGCTTTTTAATGGTAAATGTTATTAAATTAAATAAAATATAAATATGGTCCAAAAAGAAATAGAAGAAAAAAAAAGGATTCCGCTTAAGACCGTTCTTTTTTTTTTTTTTTTTTATAAGCATAAATGAAGTAAATTTTTTGTGTAGAAAAATGGGGCAAACATATGCTAAATATATGTTAGAAAAAAAAAAAACAAAAACAAATAAAATTACCAAAGTCATATATGAAAGATTTTTAAAATTTGTTTATTAAAGGATAGCTGTAATGTGGGTTTTGACTGGTGGAATGTTTGTTGCTTTTGTTTGTAATTAGACGCCACGACACTGAGGTCATTAGAAAAAGGGTTTATACTGTGTTTTATTTATTCAGGAAAATTGTTTTTATTTTTCTTTTGTATAATACTAAAACTAACTGATTCTCGTATTATTTTAAGGATACGCGACCGCATCCGCATATACAAGAGAAAAGGAATCATCATAGCATACACTAGTTACTTTGTTTCTTCTACATATATGTAGAAATTTTGTTATTATTATTTTTTTTTTTTTTTTGTATCTCTGTGTGTTGTTTTTCAGGTTTTAGGCTTTGTATTCTTTACTATCTCATTTGAATAAAAGATGATGCCGCAAAAATACATTTGTAACATATGTGGCTATGTTTTCTATACATAATCAAGACTATGAGATGAGAGCAAAAAAAAGTAAACATTAAACATTAACTATACATAGAGAAGACATGTGGAGGTTTTTTGGTGTTTTCATTAATTTTTATTTTTTTTTATTGTTATTATTATTATTAGTTGCTTTGGAAAGTAAAATAACACTGAGAAATCGCGCGCGTTTCTGTTTTAATTACTCTAAAAAACGAAAAAAAAAAAAAGGCCTTTTAGCCCCCTTTTATATTTTATACTATAGTAGCCAGAAATTAAAAGCACACATCATGAAATAAGAGAAAATCTAATAGATATTAAAAGTTTAAGATAAATTTTGTAACGTTTGCTAACTTTTTGTTTTTTTTTTTCGTTTCTTTGTTAGCTCCTACTAAATGATAATAAAAAAAGATGATTCAGCGCGACGTTTGTATTTCTATCATCGCTATCGTTAACCCTCATTTTTTTTTTTTAACCTTTTTTATTTTATTTTATTTTATTTTTTCCTCATAGTTTACCACCCACATAGTTAATAAATTACATTTTTAACATTACATACATGTTAATTTTCGCTTTTAATTTTTTTTTTTTTTTTTTTTTTTTTGTTCAACATTTAAAAAAAAATTAAATAATATCATTAAAGCTTAATTTAACCCAAAAAAAAAAATAAAAAATCATAAATATACCGTAGACTATTTACATCACTTCACAACCCTCTTCAATCATTAATAAAAAAAAAATGAATACAAAAATAAAAGAAAATTCTTTTGTGTACCCTTTTTCCAGTTAAATTAAACAAAAAAAAAAAAAAAAATTTATAAAAAATTCAACTAAAATTAAGTAGAGTACACATTACGCTTATTATTCTTTTTCTTTTTTTTTTTTAGCGCCGTTTAGTGTTTGTTTTATTTTCTTTCCTCTCCTAAGTATTATTTTTTAATGAAATTTAATCGCTTTGTTTAAATAAGTTGCTCATTTTTTTTATTTTTATTTTTAATTTATAAAATTAATTCGTATTACCTTTAAATGGTTTTTTTTTTTATATTAATATTAAAGACATTTCATTGTTTACTTCCGGTTATAAATAATTTTTTTTTATTAGTAAATTACTTTGGTATTACAAGTGAAGAAAATTTTACATAATAATATTTGCTTTAATGTTATTTAATATTATTACTTGATTAAAGTGTTTTTATTTTTATAAATTTATTCTTTTATCTTAATGCAGATAAATAATTATTTTGTTTGAAAAACATAAAAGTTTTTGAGTTATAGTGATTTAAATTTTTTTTTTTTTTGTAGATAATAATAACGAATAAATATATATTTTAATTAATTAAACTATTGTTGCCTATAAGTAGTTTTATGTGGATTTCAAATAAGAAATAAATAATAAAAAAAATAAAAACAAATCTTATTTACAAACCGTTTTAAACCGCATCAAAGTAACAAACCATTCTCATTTTATTACCTCCCAATAATTCATTAAGCATTCGGTTTTGATTTTTTAATTCACAACGACTTATAGCATTTAATATTTCATTTCTATAATTTGAAATTAATAATAAATAAGATTTGTTGAAAAAAAAAAAAAAAATAACAAGAAATAATTGAATAATAAACAAAATTAAATGAAAAACAAAAAAAAAACAAGGAAAAAACTCATCAAAAATACTTAACTAATAAGTTGATTGATTTTTAAGTATTTTCGATATAAACATTTTATGTTGAACTAAAGTTACATTCTAGTTGGTTATTTTTTTGTACCTTAAATTCAATCAAGTTGATTTTCGTTGATATTTTATAAAATATTTATATATATATAATAAACCGCATTAAAACCATTTACAGTTTACATCATGTCGCCCCTACTTCATTAATAACTGATTTTTGTCTTGTATTTATCTTTTAAATTGATTTTAGTAATGAAATTACCTTCTTCGTTTCATTTATTTATATAAATACAGAAGTAGAGAAGAAAAAAAAAATACAACGATGTAATAATAATAATAAAAAAAAAAAAAAAAACGAAAAAGGAAAATGTTTTTAAATGCGAAGGGAGATTGAAGTAAAGAGAACTCAATCAACAATCTTTAAATACAAAACTTTAAACTATTAAACAGCATCAAATCAGTATCATCACATCTTATGAGTTGTCATTTCACTGTGTACAGGTTATTAGCTATTTATATTAACGAAAGAACCAAAAAAAAAAAAGAAGAAAAACAAATTATTATTATTATTATTTGTACTTACCTAACCCTCCCAGTCTTTACTATACATTACACATTTTTATTCTTATTTTTTACTTTTAAATATAACCAACAACCATGTCTTTCGCGTTGTAATTTTTTTTTTTTTATTTGTAATGAAAAAAAAGATCGCAATGGATTTTTTTTTTGGAAAAAAAAAACAAACCAACAAGAACAAGTTTACATCTTCACCAATGTCAAAATCAACAAATTTGATGTTGATAAGAAATGTGAAAGTTAAAATATAATAATAAAGTGTAAGACATGGTTTGCTTCTACACTTTTCTTTTTTTTTTTTTTTTGTGGAACATTTATTATCAAAATTTGTTGGTGTGGGCGGTATTTTTTATTTTTTTTTGGCGTGGTAAAGGACTTTCATTTATTTAAGTATATACACTCTTCTGCTATTATTATAAAGATTTTTTTTTTTTTTTTATTATTTATTTAATATTTACAATCACGCGATCTTTAGGATGTAAAATACTTTAAAAATATTTTCATTATAAGGGATGGGTGATTTTGGTTATGAGTAAAATAAAGAATGTTGAACACACACAAAATGGTTATCATCATTCTTTTTTATTTGTAAATATCAAACGAGACAACAAAAAAATACGATAATGAGATGGCATACTAAAAGCAATAATAACAACAACAGCAACAGCAAAAATGATGTAAAATGACTCAAAAAAAAAAAAAAAACTCTTGTGATAACACAAAAAATAAAATAAAATAAAACCATGATGATGGTTTGAAATGGTTACAGCAACAAATCTAAGTAAAGAAAAAAAATTTTTCTTTTTAATTAAATTATTTTTGTTTTTTGAGTCATGATTTTTGCATACAACAAATTAATTTTCATGAAAATGGGTTAAGTGTTAGTCAAGCAAATAGAAATACAGAAAAAAAAAAATTAGTAAATGTCCTTCAGATTTGTTTCTTAATAATTTTTGTTAAAGAATTTTTTTTTGTGTAAACAGATAAATATTTTTTTTTTTTTTAGAAAAATAAGTCATATTTTACTTGGAAACAATTTCACAGTACATCAAATTAAATATTTGTGGTTAAGCTTTTTTTTTTTTTTATTGTTGTTGTCTTTATTAATTAAGAATAATCAAAGAAATCCGGTTCTGTTCTTCGTAAATGCGTTACTTTATTCTAAAATTAAAGACAAAGAATTTTATAAACCTTAATAAAGATTTAAAGTAAATTTAGAGCATGCGAATTACCTTGAAAATAGTTTTAACTGATGCATATTATGGTTACAATTGAATTAAATGTAGCTAGAATACCGATAAAAAATATTTAAATTATATTCATAACGCTCGATTATTCTTTGCTGCTTTAATTTAATTAGAATACCAAATAATAATAATAATAATAATAAAATAATAACACAATGGAATATTACGTTTTATCTAAACCAAATTAATAGGTAAAATATTATTCAATTTACCTATTTACGTTATTATTCCCAAAAAAAAAAAAAAAAATGTATTTTTTTTGTTTTTCTATTGTTAATATTATTTTATTAACAAAAGATATTTATCGCGATCACAATATACATAATAACATAAATAAAATTAATAATAAAGAAAAAAAAAAAAAATATTTTTTTTTTACTTATATCGACCATGTTTGTGTTAATAAAAACAAATAGGGAAATTTGAATAATTAATAATTTTTTGTAGTATTCAGTATTGTTGTTATGATAGGGTGTGGGTGTTATGATGGGTTTTTTTTTTTTTAATTTTTTTTAGGGGTAATGCTATTTTTGAATAAAGTTTTTATTCAACTAAACATAGATTTTTTTTTAAAGATTTTATCGAATTACAACCAATATTCCGCTACGGTTTTATAACGTTTCTGTATCGGCTAAAGACTATTTAAAGAAAAAATCCTTTAAATGAGCCATCATTGTGATTTAAATATTTTTATCCCATGTCAAGATATTATTTTAAACCGTGTGCGTTCGTTTCAACCACTCAAATTTAATAATAATATTTGGAATCGTCAATTGGATGGTTTCAAGCGTGATAAAATTGAATTTGATCTCAGTATCATAAAAATATGAAAACTAAAAAAAAGATTTTTATTGAATTACATATCGCGTATGCATAACGCCCTTAAAATGCCGGTGTTTTACCAATGCCGATTATTTTTATTGCACGACAGCATCTCACCTTATGTAACAAGAGATTTTTTTTATATTTCAACGTCAATAATACATAAATAATATTCATATTTTATGCTTAGTAAATTAAAATACCATTTATGACAATACATTTTTAATTTTAATTTAAAAGCTAGGGGATCTTAACAAAGTTTTCTATTTTTTTTATCAATTTTTTATTTCTCTACCATCTTTGCATATAAGATGTTTGCTTAAAATAGCAGCAAACATGAGAACTGAACATCTGTAAATATTATTTAATTAAATTTAATTAAAAGCTTATGTTATTGTTAAATCATTAATGAACGCGATTTATATTTTTCTTCTCTTTGTTTTTTTTTTTTTTTTTTTTTTTTTTTTTTGGTACACCGTATTTACGTTTTATTAATTTAAATTAGCTTTACGTTTAGATAAATCTTGTGAAATTTTTTTTATTTCTTTTTTTTTTTTAAGAAATCTTATTAAAATTCATAAGACACCGCAAAGTCGATTCAGTTTTTTTTTATTTATTATTCTTTTCAATAAAGTTGTGTTTTGTGTTGCCACAAAATCATAAATATTCTTTACTTTGCTTTAGTGTTTTTATGTATTCAACTTAACCTATTATAGGGATGTTTGGGATAACAAACAATTTTTTTTTTTTTTGCCTTGTAAAAAAATATTTTTGTCACGTTTAAGCGATGACACTCATTGAATATTGTTTTGTGTTTTGGTTAACGAATTACTTGGATGGATATGATGGACACCTGTTTCAGTGGAGATTTTTTTTAAGAAAAATTTAATCAGTTAAGAAGGCAAAGTTTCACTATGTTTTAGGCTTTGATCTTGAGAAAAAAAAAAAACAAAAAAAACAAACTTCCCATTTGAGATGTAAAGAAAATAAACTTTTAGGTCAAAATTAAATGCATTGGGTTGAAGCTTTTTTATTTGTTTTTAGAGTTTTTGATTTGTGCCAATTTTTTCAATGTATTAAATCTTACGTGACGCTTAATACGTGACACCCTATAACAATCCTACATTTTTTGTTTTAACAAATCGCACACGGTACACAAAATATACCTTTGAATAAAGAATACGGCGAAAAACACCCAAAAAAATATTGTTTGCTCTATAAAGAATTGAGAAAGTGAACATCTTGTCATGATTTTTTTTTTTTTTTCTGTAACAAGCTTTTAGTTGTAACAAGCACACAATATTATAATACATAACAAAAGAATAAATCTCATGATTTTGTTGATGCTGTTCTTGTTGGAATTGTTGTTACAACTATCTTCTTTATCCATAAAAATAAAAAAAAAAAAAAAAATGTGAATAGAAAACACAATAAAGGGATGAAAAATAGATTTCATGTTTAATATGATGACGAAATAAAGAGACTGGAAACGTGATGTTATGGAAATACCAAACATATATGATTAGGTACATTTAAGTTATATGAACATATATTTTCTTATGGTTTTTATATGTAGATTTATATTTATATTCGCGGTACTTAAAAGAAAAGAAAAAACAAAAAATAATTTTTTTTTTTTTTTTTTTTCTGGGTTTTTTGTCTTAAACATTTTTAACAATTCTTTTCAATTTTCTAAGGGATTAGATCCTTTATTTTCCATATAGAAATTGAAAATTATATTTTATTGCTTTATTTTGCTAAACAATACTAAGTTTGATTTCATTATTATTTCGATTATTATTGCTACCAAATAGCGCAGGTAATAAGGGTGCAGTGAAATAAATTCGTTTGGTTTTTTTTTTTAGAGGCGTATTTTTTTTTTTTTTTTTTTTAACCGTAATAAAACGTAGATGTATTAATAGAATTAATTGGAATTTTATAGTTTTATTTTTGCTAAGATATTGTTTATAATAATTTTAAACAAAATTCAATGTAATTATGAATATTCATCAATTTAAAGGATTAACTCTCTGCCTATAACATTTTATTACATTTAATGAACTTTTTCTTTTTTTTTTATTATTATTTATATTTATTTTTATTTAATACAAAAAGGTAAATTATTATTATTATTATTATTTAATAATCCTTCATTCAAATCGTATAAAAAAAGAAACTAATATTGAATGCAGGTGTAAAACTCATTACTTATCGTGTTGAGATAGGATAATTAAAATTACAAAAAACACTTATAAATGCGCTTTTCTCCCGCTGATAACATGATTCTAGTGCTCTTGAAGTAGATCTTAAGTGCAAAATACAACAATTATCTAATATTAATTAATCCATTGAAATTATTATAAGAGGTGATAATTGAAGTAATAATAAACATAAATTTCATTCATTCGTTAAATAAATTAATGGAAAGAATCTTTTAAATATTTTATTTGTATATTTTATGAATCAATTATGAATTTAAAACCCCTATTTTAAATTAATATTTTATCATTATTATAGCGAAAATTCTTAATTTACATGTTTACACCACATGTGCATCCTCAAATCAAGTACTCTAATAATACATTACTTAACCACAGAAACTATAGTGCGCTACTTGTAAAAAGGACGCCACTCTCCAAGCAAAGCTTCGTCATTTTTTTTTAATTATAATTTAGGCATAAAAACCTAAAAATGAAATTTTATCGAAATAAATAAAAATTCTCAAAATAATAATCAGTCACTGATATCGTATCACTGATTTTCGGTGATAATTTTTTGATTATTAATTTGCAAAAAATATTCTTAGAGGTTATTGAATCATATTTTTCTAAGAAATAATCTCTGGAAAAATCTTCTGGTATCATTAAAAAACATGAAAAATTGTGATTTAAAAATATTTTCTACCATAATCAGCACTAATATCCTGAAACTGACTTTTTTTATGAACCTATTGTGGAATTTATTCCTTATTTTTCAATTACAACTAAAATACGGTGTTTCCTTGTTTTAAATCTAACGCTTCACAAATGATCTCGCCTTGAATATCAACATTGCGATGTTTCTTTTAGCTTTTAAATAATTTTCAGTTGAACAAATTGATTCAGGTAATTATTTTCTATATCATTATATAGCCAGAAGGCATTTAGTTGTCAAGTGCTGATATAAATGTAAAACAATAATTAAGATATGTAACAAATGATACTGCATAACAAATTATTGTAAATAATTTATATTTTATAATTATTTTAATTATTTAACATTTTCTCGTGTATTTTTTAACCTAACAAAGTATGTGCATCGCGTTATATGTTAATTCTGTTGTAACGTAAAAAGTAACGCATAGTAAATGATTTTTTTATTTTTTTATTTCATTTAATTTATTATTGATGTTGTTTTCTGCTGCACTTTAATCCTGTATTTATTTATATAAATTTATTTATATTTTTTTATAACACTATTTATTATTGCTTTTTATACATTTTTTTTTTTTTAATTCATTTTTAGCGTTCAAATGTATATAATTTTAATTCTAACAAATGTTGTTATGTTTTTTTTTCTTTATAAAATTATACATTTTGTGTGACCAATAATACTTTGCTAATATTAAAATTTGTAAAACGCATATTAAAATTAATACGCGATATGTAAAAAAGAAGAAGAAGTAGTAGAAGAAGAAGAAAAACCACAAACAGGCAAACGTATTAGTTACAAAAATATTAAATAAAAAAAAAAAAAGAAAAAAATAAACAAATCCACATTATAAGCTCGAAGGTAAAATAATAATAATAATAATAATAATAATAATAATAAAAAAATTGTATATTATTAATAATTGTAGATAATATATCAAATAAAATAATAATAATAATAATAATTTTTATAAATATTTTTTAAAGTCGTAGTTTATAGCCATAGCAAGTCTTCTTCATAAAAACTCTTCCTCTCTTATTTTAAGCTTTTTTTTTTTTTTCTACATAATTTTTTATTCATTTGCTGTTGCTTGGCTGTTGTTGGCTGTTTTTTTTTTTGTTTTATTGTTGAATTTTTACATATTTATTATTGTGCGCCATCATTTTGATATATTAAATCGAATACCATGCCAATTATAGTCAATAAACTGTAATGACGTTTAATGACAGGCTTTACATGTATTTATACCCTGAAATGCAATATTTAATTTTTTTCGTTTTTTCCTCTTTTTAGTTTTTTTGATGTTTTAAATTAAAAACTTCATTTCATATAAGAGGTTTGAATGGAAAAAAAGAAAATGGTTTTTTTTTTTATTGAAACGTGGTCATTGCGCGATTTATATTCCACTCATTTGCTTTTTTTAATCGTATAAAAGTTTAGTTTGCTTTAAATGCAGTTATTTAAGCTTAACTTTTCTTTACTTGACGTTTAATTTATTTTTATATCTTTTTTTTTTTTCTATTATTATTTTTATTCGGAATCAATTATGTATTCATTTTATTTAAAATTCTTTTTTATTTTCTGTTTTTTTCATTTTGCATTTCAATTTACTTGAGTATAGCGTTTTTAATATCGTGAAATAACAAAAAAAAAAGAAAAGAAAAAATTTATGTAAAAAGTCACTAGAGATGTGCTTATTGGGATTTTTGTTTAAAAGAAACACAGTGATGTACTTCAAATTTATTTATCAAATATTAATTACCGAGAATAAACGGGCATAATGTTGTCTAAACTATTTTTGTATGTAACTCGGTGATCGGTAAATACTGATCGTATACCAACTACAAACTTTGCAACTCTGTAAACTTAAATAAGTCAAATGCAAATAAAAAATAAAAAAAAAAAAAAAACAGACAACAGAAAAAGTTTCTACAAACTTATTCAACATTTTCTGCAGCATCTTTCAAATTTTTATCCATCATTTCTTGTCTACGTTTTTCAATACATTTTTAAGCTTCTTATTCGCTTTTATCGCAATTTTTTTTTTTTTTTTGTTAACTTAATAAACTATTTTGCATTTGAATATATACACAAAAAACGATTTTTCCGTTATTCATATCGTACGAAAGGGAAAAAAAGCTTTGAAAAGCTGAATAGTTTTTTCTTATTATTTTTCTTTTTTTTTTTGTTGAATTTATTTAAGCAGCAAACCGACTTTTCTGTTTTTTTTTCTTATTTATAAATCTTTAAAATCTAAATAAATTGAATAGATATTATTATTGAATTGAATAAATTGACATTTTTATGAAAGCTTCTTTAGAAAATATTCTTATGCTTTAGTTAAGTAGAAATTTTTTTTTTTTTTTTTTTTTTTTTTTTTGTATTTGTTTGTAATTTAAAAGCAAAGCGTAAATAAACTAATGAATTCACTATATTTTAGCTGATGCTTTGTAAAAGTTTCTTTAGAAACAATAATAATAATAAAAGTGGTAGAACATGATACGGTTTAAAGTGTGTATTCAACAAATCATCAAAAATATTATAACCATATTGCCAATAATAGTTTTACAGTATTTAAAACTTTATACCGACATAAAACATTATCAAAATCATAATATTCACCACACAATATAACATATGATAGTATTTTTGGGTTGTTAACTTTACGATTATTATTTATAATATGTTGGGGTTAAAAATGATTATGTTTTAAAATGCGCAAAAATAAAATAAAGCAAAGTGATACCAAAAAATAAAGTATATATATACAAATACGATGTAAAAGAAAATAAAAAAAAAATTAAAATATAAAGGAAAATTGAAATGAAATGAATAAAACTATGTGGGGAAACAGTAGAAACCATACCACCATTGCTGCTAAAATTTCAAACAGCCCGTCACCAAAATTTTACGTTTTTGCTATAACCAAGAATCACATAGAGAAATTGTAAAATTTATAAAATAGCATAAATATTGTATTTGTGTATGTTAACTGAACGATATGACGACGATGTGGCACCGCGCGTCAAACAACCCACAAAAACAACAAGAACAGCAGCTAGCTAACTCAACAAACAGCCAAACTGGTAACAAAAACAACAACAACAATAACAACAACAACAACAACAAAAAAATAAAATAAAAAAGTAGAAGAAGAATAAATAAATAAAAAACACACAAACACACACATATACAGAGTGAAAAAATAAAAATAAAAGAAGAAAAACACCCTTATCCCATTCTCATGATAAATTTTTAATACAACTGAGTTATTTTCCATGGCGGTCATCAATCTTCCTCTAGCTTCGAGTGACAGCTCAGTGGTGTACCATGAATTTTTACTTTTTTTTTTTTACATTTTGGAAAACAATTCGTTGATACGGAATATTGGTTGCACCAAAATGATTTAACTACACCCTATGATGTTGTTGTTCGTACAAATAACTACTACGTTTGAATTCAGAAACTTCGTAAAGTGTTTATGGCTGGTAGTGTTGCTTGTACAATATTTTAGGAGAAATAAATTTAAAAGAATAAACCTTTTGTACACGTACGTGCATATTAATTTCATTAATAATGTAACTAAGGTAAAAATTGTTGAGTGCCTGCGTTGTCTGTCTCACTACTGCAATGTGTGACTGAATGAAAAAACGAAAAAGAAGAAAAAAACAAGGAAGATTGGCAGCTCAGTACAGGGAATCATCTTTTTGGCATATTCACGTATAGAAAATCTTTTCCTGTCTCCATCCACCAAAGTTTTACTTTATCTAACACAATGTTCTACTCTATTTCATTTATTATTGGCAGCATCACAGTACATATCGACAGTTGTGCTATTCGACGAGATGTAAAGGTTTCTATACGTACGTTCTTTGTAGGTTTTCAGTTCAACACATTTCTAAGCAGAAAAAAGCAATAGGAAAAAAAACACACACACACACAAAAGTAGAAAAAAATGCTACGAGATTTGACAGACAGACAAACAGTGGAGCTAAACAGCAGTGTGCAAGAAAAATAGGCAGAAAAAAAAAAAAAAAAAAACGAACATGAAACGGATATTCGTTGATGGAGTGAGAATGACGCCTGTGATTGTCGTCGTTTTATTTATCAATGGGAGATACCAAAGAAGAAAAAAAAACCGAATGGATAATACAAGGCAAAAAAAAAAAGAAAAACAAATCACAAATGAATATCAGGAAAACAAAGATGAAGAAAAAAAACTTAACACAATCGTGCAATGGTGTCCGTTTAATTCAGAAAAAAGTCCAAGAATTGCGTATCATTCGTTTTGATGTGAACAGAAATAGTAACATGTTGATAAGGATATGGTGAATTGATAAATATTCTTCCTTGTTTTCTCTTCTTTAGTTAATCAGAGTTGAATGAAGAATCAAATTGTTTATAGAGAGAAGGGCTGATATAATAAGTATTTAGGTCAGGCAACAAGGTATAAAGCAGAATTCGAGTCTGTAAATCTTCTTCTCAATGCATTTTCCTTTCTACTATTCAATTTTTATTTTTTTTCCCTTTAATTAATACGTCACTTAATGATTATGTTTTGCCATTAATGGGATTTTTGTTCAAAAAGAAAATGGATTAGGTTTTAATAGTTTTCTTTTCCATTCTCATTTTTTTTTTGTTCTTCTTCATATTTCTGTTGCTCTGAAAAAATGTTTTTAGGGTTGAATTAGATATTTTTTATTTATTTAAAGGAAAACATTGAATTTTTTTTTTTTTTTCTTTATTTGATTAAAACTAATTATTTTTTATACAAAAATTTTACACAAAAATAAAAAAAAAATATGAAATGAAATGATATATAGAAACAATTAAAATAAGTTTACAAAAAAAATAATGAAATGAAAAATGGAATAATTATATAAAATTCGGAAATAGCTCATATTGCAAATGATTGTCCTATAGCCTTTGAACTCTTAATTAATTTACAAAAATATTAAAAAAAAAAAAAAGAAATATATATATATATATATATAATAAAATTGAATTAAAATTGTAGATACATATTTACATAATTTACAAATGAAGTAGGTCTGGTGAGCCATTATTATTATTATTATTATTATTATTAGCTGGTGTATTTGGATTTCCCCATACAACTGTACCACTTGGCTGATTTACAATGCCATAGATATTTTGTGGTATATAATCAACAAGATTATCATTGGAATTCAATGGACTGGATACATTTGAATATTGTGATTCTTCGATTATTAATAAATCCTGTTGTTGTACACCAGAATTGTTGATCATGCTGGTATTGTTGACCATACTGTTATTGCTCATCACACTGTTATTGCTCATCGTACTGTTGTTTACCGTGTTATTATTGATGTTGTCATTATTGTTATTATCAGTACCGACATTAATTGTTATATTTGGAAATAATGTGAACTCTTGGGTACTATTTTCATTAAAATCCAAGTCTTTTGAGAATGATAAATCCAAATTACTATTACCAAGATTTGGTAAGACATCTGACAATAAACTGCTGTTTGACGATGATGCTTGTGAAATGAAGCTATAATTTAATTCGTTTTCAATTTTAATAGCAGATTTTTCTGGTGAAGCAGCAATGGGTGCTGGTGCTACCGCATTTTGGTTGTAGCAACATTGTTGTGGTACTACTGCTTGAACATTATACATGTTGTTGTTATTATAATTAACATTATTATTAGCATAATAATTATTATAATAATATTGATTGTTTGGATTATAATAGTTTTGATAATTATATTGTTGATTATAGTTTTCAATTCTATGATGCACAAAATTATTTGGTTGAATACAATTATTATTGTTGAAGTTGTTTGCAAAATTGTTCACTGGTAATGGTGGTGATATTGCTGGCAAGTTTTGTTGCTGCTGACGAGCGTTATCTGGTGAAATTTGATTTCTTTGGAAATCATAATTATTGGCTGGCTGTAAAATATTGTTATTCACAATACCATTATTGTTATTCACAACACCATTATTGTTATTCGCAATACCATTATTATTATTCGCAATACCATTATTATTATTCGCAACACCATTATTGTTATTGGCAACATTATTCTCCGGAGCTGCATTCATTCTGTTTTCAAACATTGCTCCAAAAAATTGTGAGTGAGCCATCAATCGCCTTACAGCATTTTGATGTTCATCAGGTGTTGGCGGTGCTTGATATTCTGGAGACCTTGGTGACCCAGAATTTACACTATTTGGTGGTGATTGCATATTATGATTACCATTACAATTATTACCACGATTTTTTGCAATATCTTTAATTGATTGGAGACGGGCTTCTTTCTTGAATTTCATACGGCGATTTTGGAACCAGATCTTTACTTGACGTTCTGACAATGATAATTTCTGCGCCATATCAATACGACGTGGGCGACACAAGTATTTATCAAAATGAAATTCTTTTTCCAATTCGACTAATTGAGCACTTGTAAAGGCAGTACGGGATCTCTTCGAAGAACCACTTGAGGCGTTATAATCTATAAAACAAACAAATAAAAATTTATGATTAGATTTCTTTTTTTCTTCATAATTCAAAATAAGTAAATAAATTTGGAAAAAAGTTTTATTAAAAATATTATCTCTCACGTTTAGCATTTTTTTTTTTTTTTTTTTTGATTATTTAAAAACTTTTAATGCAAAAGTTTTCTGTATATTTTAAAATAAAAATAATTAAATTGTTTACAAAAACCGAGATTTTTTTCGATTAGAAATAATGAATATTTAATAATAGAAATTTTGGCGTTATTGACGTGCCGCTGCGTTATACGTTACGTTTTTTTTTTTTTTTAGCCCTAGTAAATCGAAAAACGAAAAATTTAAAATTCAAATTTTGTCTTTCTATTGCCACCACATTGGGTTGTTTTTTTTTTTTTATTTTTGTGTATTCTATTGCTGTTTTATATTTTGTATTGCGAATAAATAAATAAAGAAAAAAAAAAAATCTGTACATATATAAAGCTAAGCACATAAGGGATGAAATATATTGTGCGTATGTCAAATTAGATAAATCGGTGAGATCACATTATATAGTCATTTCGACATATTGAAATGATTTTATTTTTCGTGCTTTCTATATTATTTTTTAATATAAAATAATAATATGACATCGCTAAAGATTTAGTAGATAGAAAATATGATGTTTTTTTTTTTTTTTTTTACTTTGGGAGATGTAAACAATTTATCATGAACAAACGGTGTTTTTAGTTGCATTTTATTAAAGAGAAACCAACCAACCAACCATCATATGTTGTTCTTGTTCTTGTTTTCTATCATTATTATTTTTTTTTTTAATATCAAATTTGTTTATTAATAAAAAAAAAAAATATTTTAAATTGAAATTACCGAGTGAAAAATAAAATGATGGAAAATACGTGATTGATAAGTTTTAAAGGAAAACTCATTTTACTGTTTGAATTACCCTTGTAAATAATATGAGAAAAATGAGAATTATATTGCTAGTGATTTTTATTTGTTTATTTTTAATTAATACACAAACATTTGGATAGGAATTATGATAAAAAAAATAGAAATAATAAAAAAACAGAGAAGTAATGGAATAGCCATAATAATTGACCGGCTTCTTGAACAAAACCGTATTAACAATTCTGTAGAAAATATATTTGTTTAACACAAACAAACGATAAAAGGTCAAGTGGATCACTATTTACTTAATTCCCAGTATTATAATATTGTTTAGGATTAAATGTTAATCGTGATAGGGTTAAATATAATAAAATAACAATAAACAAGATTTACATAATTACGTCATCATTATTATTTCGTTAATTCATTTAATTCCGGAAATAGGGGTTTTTGTATTCATCTAACAACAAAAATTATCTTAAAGTTAAAAATGATGAAATAAATAAACAAAAATGAAAAAAAATCGCGAGATTAAACAATGACAAATTATTTGAAATTAGATAAGGATGAGTTACTGTGTGCTACTTTGCTTAATTTTGTCTTAACGTTGTCGTGAGAAATAAATTTTATCTTTTTCTCGTTTGCACGGTTCTTTAATTAATTGAAATGAAATATTATAAAAATGTCAAATTACCTGATATTTGGTGATCATTTGCATAGAAAACGTTTGCTGGTGGTGAAATATTAGCAGCTGGAATCGGTACCATTATCGACATCGGTGGTGAAGGGTTTTGCATCGAAGATGTTGATTGCATTGTCTCTTGACCATCACTCATCCAACGATTTGCATCAGAAATCTGTTAATGGAAATAAGAAAAAAAAAATATTTCATTATTTTTATTTGCTTTTCACTTTAATTAATTAATTAATTAATTTAATTTTTGGTTTTAGAATAAATTTTAACTAAAAGCAACAAATATTTACCTCATTATTGTTTTGATTATTAAAATGATTATTGTTTGATGGTCCACTTGTATCATAATCTAATGGTAGATTATAATCAAATGAATCAGCTGGTGATGCTTGATGATACATTTTCATCTTTTTAATAATTTTTTCACTTTATTCACAATTTAATAGAAAATAATTTCAATTTAGAATGTTTTTTATTTATAATTTTGATAGAACTTTACACTTTTTTAATAAATTAATATTTGACAGGGCAAAACACTTTAGTTTTTTTTTTAGTTTTTTTTTTTTTGGTTTTTTCTTTAAGTTATTTCTCTGAGGAATATTAATTAACGACTAAGTACCTATGCTAATTATTTCTGGTATTTATATATTTTGTCAATATTTGAAGACAAATGTTGGTGTGTGGTAAGTGGGGGTAGTTGACCATTA
The DNA here is from genome assembly GCA_961205885.1 of Ptychoptera albimana. Classification (NCBI taxonomy): domain Eukaryota; kingdom Metazoa; phylum Arthropoda; class Insecta; order Diptera; family Ptychopteridae; genus Ptychoptera; species Ptychoptera albimana. Next base: position 16,934,343 of record OY540805.1, read on the forward strand.
GAAATGCAACACTTGTCATCACTTTTACCAACCACCATTCCATTTAAACCACCTTCATTGGTGGATTGTCTATTGTCTATCTCAGTCCTTATCTTGCTTACTCGGTCTAATTTTAACTTTTTAAAACCCTTTCGTTTGTGTGCGAATTTAGCCAAGGTAAAAATTAGGTAATAAAATGTTTTTTTTTTTTTTTTTTTCATAACAGCAGCTAAACACAGGTATTAGTAATAATAATCTATTATTACTATTTATTTTTATGTCAACTATAAATCATAACAAGAATATCTTTACTAATACTTATATAAAAAAAAAAAATAAATAAAATAAAATAAAATTGCTTAGAATGGGTTACGTTAAAAATGTTGTTGTTGTAAAAAATATGCATATTCTACCTGGCTAAAGCAGGTAAATAAAAACAATAGGAAAAAAAATGTATTTAACCTGATTTCCTCATATTTAAATTTAAAATAAATAATTCTTCATCTATATCATCTATAAACAATGTATTGTCTAGGTTTTATTCAGAGCAATAAAATAAGGCGACATGATTTCTTAATTCTATATTTATAGGATATACAACTTATATCTATAGATAAAATTTTTATTCACTATAGAAACAGCAAAACTATATAACATTTTGGTTTAAGCATTTATTGGCCAGCCGGACGGCTTACGGATTATCTAACAATAAAACAGTAAAATCATGATTTCACAAGATCTTGGAAAAATCAGCAATAAAAGTTCTATAGATAAGATAAAATTATTTAACAAAAATGAAAATTCGTTTTGCCACGATGATGTCACTCCAAAAACGAAAAAGAAAACAAAATCCTTTAATCTTGCAATGAGTCATTTAATTCTGAATTCTAAAAAAAAAAAATGAAAAAATTTCATCTAATCTTCGATCATTAATTTCATCAAATTAAAATATTAATTCATTGGTAAAAGAAACATAAATAAAAACCATGAAAACTACTTGACAATACGGAAGAAAGGATAAAATAATAAAAAAAAAAAAATGATTTTAATTATATTTGATCCGTATTATAAAAATTATAAATTAAAAATAAATAATCATGCTGATTTTATTTGGCCACCTTTTACCCTTAGAAACCCACCTAAATTTAATAAAATAAAATAAAAGTGATGGAAGGTGGACGTTATAATTTTATACGATTGAAAATAATTAAAATTTATTTTATTATTTAATAAATATGAATTGAAAAATCCACCACCAAGTGATTCATTGGCTCCTTACGTTGTCGATTATGTCGTCAATTTTTTTTTTTTTTTTATTAGTACAGCCGATTTACAAGTATCATAGGAAAAATAAAAATTAATAATAAACAGCATGTGGTTATTGCACACAACAAAATAAAGGGTTAAATTATAAATGTTTGCCATTTAAAATTGCGAACATATTATTATGATTTGTATGTAAGCAACAAACCAAATAAGAAAGAGTCGCCCAGTATATTAGAAAAATGGAGACGTCTGTCTTTTTACAAAATAAAGTGACTTAAAACCCTGAAACATTGAAAAAAAAAAAAAAAAACTAGACGACATTCTTATTTTTATGTTGGCTTTATTAAATATTTCTTGTTAAATAATCTAGCGCAATTTTATGTTAAGTCACCAAAAAGAAAAAATGGTTAAGGATAGGAAAGTTAAGAGTCGCGACTATTACACGATTTTTGTTTCGTTTCGTTTATTTTAAATATATTCTGTCTATACATAAACATATTGTTTTTATTTTCTTTGTCGCCGTTATTTTTAATCCTTTTATATTTATTTTTCTATGTAATATTCATATTTATATGTAATTAACTTTTGCCTTATTATAATTGGAATTAAAGAAACCGCATCATTGGATATTCGATATTGACGACACTGCACAGTAGTTTTTATGCAAATTAATTCTAGAGTGTAGACAATAATAATGTCAAGGACTTTTATAAGCTTAATTAATCAAGGATATTAATTATATTATTAAGTAAAAATAATCAAAAATCTTTATCATAATGTTACAAATCAAATAATAAAGTCGACTTTGTATAAAATAAATGAATGGCGCCTTTTAATTCAACTCCTTTTCAACTAATTTCGTATGTTTAACGTAAGTCACACAAAAAAAATTTTTTTTTTGCTACAATTATAACAATTTTAACCTGTTTATTTTATAAAATATTATTATTTAAATTTTTTGCAGTCAATATTCGGCTAGACCACAAAATTTTTTTTTTAAATAATTAACCGTAAATATTGTCGTACGCCATGCATTGCACATTGTTGCTTTAATTCTTCAAAACATTCTATATATTTTACAAATGTAAATTACTTTAAATATATATATATACACGTTAAAACAAATATTAATATACAATAATAATAAATTAATTTTTATTATATTTGTTTTGTAATAAAATAAAATAAAATTTATTTCAATATGATTGTGTCGTCACTGTCAATTGGAAAGGTAGCGATTTTTGTCTATTCCTGTTAATCATTTTATGTTTTTACCTTTTATTTTATTTTTATAACTTTAAAAACTAGGAAAAGGCTCTTACTGATTATTAATATAAATGTTATTCCTATAATAATAACATATGTGTGATTTTTTGATTAATTAATCAATTAATTAATTTAAAAAAAAATAAAAATAATAATTGCGGATTGGAAAGGTAAAAACAAAACAAAAAAAAACAAAAATAAATAAAAAACTTTGGGATCACTTTTGCAAGCACTTTAACTTTTTATAGGCTTTCCTTTTTTTTTAAGACACAATAAGAACAATAAGGAAGCAAAAAAAAAAAAAAACAACTTTTTAAGGATCAAGAAAAAAAAAACCTTTTTTTACGGTTTTTTTTCTTCTTATTTTTAATTTTTTTTTTTTTTTGGGTTTTTAAGGATATTAAACTGTGAAATTTACTATTTTTATGTATTTACAAGCAAAACACTTTAAAATCCTTGTTTATTCCTGTTTTTTTTTTTTCTTTATGTTTAAAACAATAAATCGTCACTTTTTACACTCGATGATTGTTTTTTTTTTTTGCTTTTTTTCTTTTTTATTATTTTTATTTTTTTCAGGCTATGACTTGTAAATCCACAAATCACTTATCATCGACTACTGGACATATATTTTTGTGTATTGTTTTAAAAAATAAAATAAAATAAATAATTTTTTTTTTTTATATATATTATTATTATCTAAATGCAACAAAACACGTCTTTGGTGATATGACAAAATTTTTTTGTAAAAATTTTATTTCGAATAACAATAAAATAGAAAACAAGAAATACAACAAATTACTTAAAATAGATATTTAAAAATTATTTTATTTTATTTTATTTTATTTTATTTTATATCGCGGGTATTAGTGGTATTTTTTTTTATTTATTAAACACAACAAAAAAACGTATTTTGTGAGTTTTTTCTTTATATAAATTTTGTAATTAATTTCAGAGTTGTATTGATTTTTAGTTTTGAATTTATAAATTTATTCATTGATACTTATTTACACGTAGAAATTGCAAGTAGAAATTAATCGGAAATAGTAATTAAGCGAAATAAGCTTCTTAGAGCAGAGGAAATTGTTTTTTTTTTTTTTGTTTTTTTTCGTTGTTTCAAACAATTTCTAAACAATTGTGCTTTATGCAGGTTTAGATTAATTCCTTTTTACATTTAATAAGCATATTCTGATGAAGAGCATTTAAAATGTACCTAAATTTATTCGTAAAATCATTACCGATTATAATGCCGTGAAATTCCCTTTAAATTTTTTTTTTTTTAATAACTTTTTAGAGGGAAAATAATTTCTTCAGCTGCATTTATAATTATAAAAATTCAAGACGATTAGAATTTCGCTTAAAATTTATTTTAGCCTCTGTAAAAATAATTTATTCAAAATAAAAAAAAATTTAATAATACAAAAAGCATCAAATTTTATTTTTACGTCAAATAATATAATTTAATAAATTTTTACCAAAAATTATTTCCACTGTTACTAAACGAAGAAAACGAAGAAGAAGAAACTGAAAAAAAAACCAACCGTCCAAAAACATGAAAAACATAACTTCAAAGCAATAAAACATGTTTTGTTGACGAATCAAAAGCACACCAAGAAAAAGCAAAAAAAAAAAATAAAATAATTATTATTATTTATTATATAAATGTAATAAACAAAAATTATTAACTTATCTTCGGTAAAACAAAAAAAAAAAAAAAAAAAAAATTGAAAAAGTAACGAAGGAAATTTATTATTAAAAATTTTTAAAATACAAACAATAACCTAGCATACAATCCCGAGGCTATAAAAATTAAAAATATCAAAAGATCACATGAAGAATACAACAACAAAAATAATCAAATATTAAAATAATTATTTATTTTGTTGAAAGCTCATAAAACGAAGAAATAAAAGAAAAGAAATTTTATTTTTTACAAAACACAATACATCATAAAAATTTGTCAAAAAATTTGTTAGAAACATTTTGCTAATCTTTGTTCGGTATTAATCCTATGCTGCAATAAAAACAAAAGTAATTCAAAGCATAGTAAAGAAAAGGCATGAAGAAAAAAATTGAAAAAAATTGAAAAAAAAAAACGAAAATTACCAAGAATCTCGTTAATCTTCAATAAATAACCAAAAAAAAAAAAATTCAAATATTTCAACGATACGATTGTTTAAGATTTTAAACGTACAGAAAGCTGGAAAAAAAAAATGAAAAGAAAACGTAAAAAACGCATCACCATTAACTGGAAAATATGAATAATCAAAAATAAATAATAAAAACGACCCTTAAATATTGATTGTCGGATTATGAATATAAATATATATATATATATATTTTATATTTATTTCAGGAACAAGATGATAATAAAATTAAAAAGAAAGAATAATAAAAAAAAAAGAAAATAAAAATCCCTAAAAAAAAAAAACTTACTTATTTGGGAGTAATACGATAAAAGTTATGAATTGATAAGAATACTGAAGATTACTTAAGAATGTGTCATTTACTTGAAGTAAATATTTAAGTCTTATTTTTAGTACTTTAAAATCGTAACCTATCGTTTTATAGGTTTTGCGTTATTATTATTTATTTATTTTTTTTTTTATTCGTTAATAATTTAAGTCACTTACTTATAAGTAAAAAAAAAATAAATTTTTTTTTTCTTTACGATCCTTATCGTATTGCTAACAGGTAAGCTGCACACAATAAAATTACTAATTAATTTCATAATAAATGGTATTTATTATTCATTCAATAATTAATTAAGATCAAAGTTTAAATTACAATATGTGTTTAAGTGCATAACGCATGCGTAATAATATTTTTTTTTTTTAAGCTACAATTTTAAGAAATAAAAATAAAAGTCAAAGTTAAGTGAACTTTTTGGTATTTTTTTTTTTTTTTTATTGTATGAAATATGTATCTAAAAATCATGCGCGTGTTACTTAGGTGTGCGCCAAATATTATTTCTTTTGTTTTTTATTATTATATTATTTTTTTTTCAGTATTTTTATGTCACATGTGATAAGAATGTTAAAAAAAAAAAAAAAACATTGAAAAATGTTTCTACTTAGTCCAGGATGTATAAACAGCGCGTGGATTTAATAAAGTAATAATTTCTAAATAAATCGTTGACTTAATGTCAATCATAATAGTGTTTTCTGTGCGTTATTTATTAAGTTCATTGTCACTATAAGTGATTTAATTTTAAATGTGCATTTTAGTATAAATTATGTAAAAAAAAAAAAATAAAAACATTTCTGTATCAGGTTTTATTCACCCCAAAAAAAATAAAAATGGTCAATTAACTTTACGGTCAATAATCTATTTAAAATTAATACATAAGCATAATTGTAACAGTATTATGTGTTTTAAAAATAATAATTTAATTGATTTTTATTATTATTATTATTATTATTGTTGTTTGTGTTGTGCATTAATTTTGCTTGGGCTAATTACAAATCGTTTCATTTTATTACTTAATTAAAGCGTTAATGTTTTTTGTTTTCTTTTTAAAGCGTTAATTTAATTTTATTAAACAAATTACAGCATCTAAATTGCAATCAGTTCGACTAATAAAGGTCAACTATTTGATACTAGTTAATATTTTTTTTTTTTTAAACTAAAACCCATTGTGCGTTATCCCAAATATTTGCTCTAAATTTTTCGAATACATTTTTATAAAAATTAGTGTAAACAAGGAAAATTCTTTTAATTTTTTTTTTGCTAAAAACAATGTTGGGTTTTTTCTTTTCTTTCTTTATTTTGATTTCCGTAAAAACCAAGGAACTTTCCTATTGTAAATAAAATGAAAAAAAAAAAAAAAAAAATCATCAATATTCCTTGTTGTTATTAAATATTATTATTATAAATCAAACAAAGAGCAATAAAGTACCGAAATTACATGAAAATTTCATCCAATAATAAAAACAATTTCAATCTCAATGCGATTGTTTTTTTTTTTTTTTTATTTTATTTATTTAAATTATTCGCGTATCAGATTTACTTCTTTTTTTTTTAATATGAATTATTATTAGTTTTATTAATATTTAGCTAGTGATTAATGATTAAAATATGTAAATCATTTAATAAAAAAAAAAAATAACAGTAGCAGGAACAGCAACAACAAAAAATGTAATTCGTAACACTTGCTTTATAATAATATTTTTAAATGAAATAAAGAAAAAACGACGAGTCAAAAAAAAAAAAAAAAGAAAAAGGGGTGTAGAATAAAAGTAGCATCTTTAAGCTTGTTTTACTTGACTTCGTTAAAACAGAATAAAAAATCAGTGTAAAAAACATATGACAAATACTAACACCCACACACATGTTATGCATATGGTGCTTTTGTTGTTGATTTTTATTAGAATTTTTCTTTCACATATAATAACCAGAGTTTATCGGTTTTTTTTTGTATAAAAACTCAAGAGAGAAAAGTGTTTAAAAGTGGAAAAAAAAAAAGAAAACTTAAAGATAACAAAATTTTAATATCAGCAACATTGATCCGTAGTCCATCCGTTTATTGTACAGATTTTTAACGGAAATCATAAAACACTGTACCTTCAATGGTGTTATTTGTTTATTAGCATTTTTCTTGTTGCGGTTGTTATGCTTTTAAGTGCAATAAAGTACGTTAAGCAGAGTAAACTATACCAGATTACACATTTATTATTATCCCTATATTAACCTTATTAAATCGTTTCACTACACATATGATTTGTATGGAATTTACTAACCGTTTACTACTGTTGTAACAACAAAACATCTACATAACCGGATAGTAGGCAATTTCCTTTTGGTTTTTGTGTCACTAAAATTACTTTATTACTTTCTCTCTATATACATATATATGTTTTATCTTTTGCATTTACTTTTGAAAATTGACCTTTATCTCGTCTTCAATATTTTACGAATATTAGTTTTTGTCGAAAATTGTTTTTTCTTTTCACGTTTCCGTTCTACGATAAAATAGTTAAATTTCATCATGACAGATTTACCATCATCGGTTTTATTATTATAGTTTTTTTTAATTTAATTAGATTGAATTTTAAGAGCTACAAAGTTCAAGATTAACATTAATTATCTTAACATTTGAATTCAACCACAACGTAAGTCAATTGGTAACAGCAAATTAACACAAAATGTTCAGTAATTAAACAAACCAAAGCCTTACAATAGAAATACAAACATACTTATAATCATAATGAATTAATTTAATTACCAATAACAATAATTATGATAATTATAAACACTTTAAATTAGTTAATTGAATTTAATATTTATTTATTTATATATATTTTTTTTTTTTTTGGTTTTTCTTTCTTTCTTTCGCCAATTATGTCATACATAAGTCAATTGTATTATATTTGTTAAATAATAATTATTTTTTTAACAACTTTAAATGTAATTAACTGCTGTAAATTGTCTGTACTGTGTGTATATATTAAGTTTAAAGGATTAATTTAATTAAATATTAATAATTATTGTGTAATTATCACATGTTTATACCTTTTTGCCTTTGTCACATATTGTCGCCATTTTTAAGTATTCTTTTAATTTAATTTACATAAATTATAAACATTACATTATATTACGTTGAGTGTACTTAAACATTTCTATATACAACACAGACAAAAAAAAAAAAACTAACAATTATAGGGTGTCATTATAGAAAATACAAACAAATTTAATTACAATTTGTTAATTATTAAGTAATATAATTATATAATATATTAATTTGTATAATAATTAATTAATTGTTTTTCTTCACATCTTTTCATACAAAATAAAAAAAAAAAAACTTAATTTTTTTTTTATTTAATTTAATTTAATTAACAATGAAGCAGAAATATTTTTTTTTTTTTTTATGTTTCATTAAAATATTTTTGTTGGAAAAATTTTAATCGATGTTTAATTAAAATTATTGTTTAAATTATATTAAGATGTTAATTGTAAATGTACAGGGTTGTAACGAGGTTGTAAATAATTTAACAAAAAAAAAAAAACGAAAAACAACGAAATAACCGATACTAACATAACCGGTTGATAAATTATTAGAATAATTTAATTCGATCAAATCTTTAAGTTTTCGATGTTTTCGAATTTTTTATGTGTGGTAATTTTTTCTATAAAATTATTAATAATAGCTTAAGGTGTATGGGAAATTTCTGGATATTAATGGTTACAAATAAATGGAAACAATTTTTAAACCCAAACTTTGGATCTTTTTTTTTAAAGTTCTAATCCATGAAAACCGTGAAACAATTCTTTCAAAGCTACGTTGGTTTAATACCGCAAACGGACTATATAAACCAAGTTTTAATTAAATTATATTTGGTATAAAAAATGATCAAAAAACTGTGACCTTGAAAGTTTTTTTTTATGGTTTTTTTTATGGTTAAAGTTGGTTAAAACGATTAAAAAAAAAAATAGCAAATACTCGAATGGAGCCTTTATGGGATATTTTACAACCACGATGGTCCTTTTATTGTACTGTAAGGTGTTAAAAAACAGAAGCAGAATTAAAAATCATAAAACTTTATCATATTTTTAATTATAATTATTAAACAAATTACTAAACTAAAACATAAAACCATAAAAAAAATATTTAAAATTTCCTTAACTCATTAGAAAATAAAACGAAATCAATCGACGACTTTTTTAGGACTTTTTTTTTTGTTTTTTATAAAAAATGATTGAAAGGAACTGAATTGTTTTTTTTTTTTAACACAAATTAAAAACAAATTAAAATCATCCCTTAATAGTAGTAATTCAGTGCAGTTTTGTTCCGTTCAAAAATAATTAAAATACCTCTGTTAACATTTTTATGTTGCTACAAATTAAAAATGTAAAAAAAAAAAAAAAAAACAGGCATTTAATGTCCTTATAATATTTATTAACATTATGTGGCTGGGAGTTGTTGGCTGGTTTTGTTATTTCATTCGTTCGTTCGTTTTTATGCAAAAAAAAAAAAAAAATAAACAAATTTTGTCCCGGTTGTTGGAATTTTTTTTTTTTTTCTCTCTTTTCCAACGTTATCATATGCATAAAAACAATTAGTATAACATAAAAATAATAATAACATAAATATATTTATTACAAAAATTACAGGTAATTACATTTTAATATGCAAATTATTTTGCTTTTTCATTTTTCGTTGTTTGGCTGCACAGTTTTTGTTTCATTTCATATCGTTTTGTTTCGTTTTTTTTAATTAATTTTTCTAAAAGGATAAAGGCTGTTTTGTAGTTTTTTTGTTTTTTTTTTGTTTAAATTTTACTTTAATTATGACTGAAACGTACAGTTAATAATAAATATTCTAATTAAATTTGTGTGGTCGGACAGGACTTGAATGAATTTTTGGTTATTGCTTATTACATGCCGGTAGTCGCGACCTGAACTCATTATTAAAGCTTCGACTATGGTTGTCTTATTACTTTTTTTTTTTTTTTTTCTATATTTAATTAACTTGCTAATGGGTTTAGATAAATTTTAGTTGACTTTAAAGTCGTATTGGATTTATATAAATTTACTAAGAATTTTCTGATGATTTTATTACTTTATTAACTTTTATAGCAGTTAAGATAATCAGTTTATTATTTTATAGTCAATTAATTAATTAAAATTAAAAATGATTAAATAATTAATTAAATTTATTTTCAATTTACATCAACGTCATCTGCCATATAAATTTTGAAATAAAAAAGACAATTTCATGCTAGTAAAAATAAAAATTTGTTATGAAAGACGCAAACCATTAGCACTGCTTTATCCTAGTTAAGTGTATTAAATTTTTCGCTTTTATTTTTATTTTGGGGACAGTATACAGGGGTTGACTACATTTTATTTATTTTTCATTTCCTGAGTTAATGTACACGAGTTTAAGAACTATATTTGCTGCTTAAATGAAACAAAACAAGAAAACCAACACAGTTAAAAAAAAAAAGATTTTTTTTTTTTTTTTCTGTTTTGTTAAATAACAAAAATCATATGGTTTAACAATAATGAAATTAGGGATGAATGGTAAAATTATGAAAGTTAACTATTGCAAAACCGAACAACAGATAGAAGAAACAAAACAAAACAAAACTAAGGAACAAGAAAGTGATAAATTATCCTTTTTGACAGTTTTCTGTTCATCATGCAGTTTTTATTTTTATTATTAATGCTTTTTTTTGTAGAATAAATTCGTATAGCGGGAAACGAAAAAAATAAATGCCTCTCGATCAGGGGTAATTTTACAAAAAGATATAAAAAAAAAAAAAACATTAAATTTATTTACGAAAGACAATTTCAGCTGTGTGGTTGAATAAATGTTAAGGGTAGTTCTAGCGCTTAGTTTCAATTTGCATGGATTAGTGCTAGCAACTTATTAAATTTAAATTATTATTATTAAATTAAATAGTTTTTAATTGTGATTTTATTGAAATTATGTGAATTATTTTAATTCGTTTACCTGTGCACTATTTTTTTACCGGTTTTATGACAGTTTTTATTTAAGCTTTTTCCTGAAAGCAAGTAAAAGGCGACACCAGTGTCAATACACGAAATTTATTTACTATTTGTGCGCACATTATTAACGTAGTAAAATATTGACTCAACATATTTTTTGTATTTTGCTTTATTATTTTGTTAATAAAAAAAGTAAATAAAAGCTTAATTTCATATGAAATTATTTGCTATAATCAATGTTTTTTTGTTTTTTTTTTTTTTATTATTTATACATTAAATGATTATGATATTACCTAGTAAAACTGCTAGAAAATAAAATGAAGAATTTTTTTTCTTGGTCTTGTGTTAATATTTTTGTTTGTGATTGAAAACGGAAATAAATGTAGTATACAAACGTAACAAGGATTTATAAAAATATAATCAATTTTCTATTACAGTAATATATTTATTTATTATTATTATTTTTTTTTTTTGGCAATTTATAACCTAAATCAATTTATAAGTCATATAACATTTCATAACAACGGTTTGCCATGACTTAATCAATAATTTATTACATTATTTTACGTTATGTCTATTAAATTTTCATTTTAGTTTTCATATTGATAATAATAATAATAATAATAATAAAAATTATGACACGTTGAGTGTTAAAGATAGTCGAGTGTCCATCAGTTTTGTGTATTTGTTTTAATAATTCAACGTGGTAAAGGATAAGCGAAATTATTTAATTATTTAAAGACTTTGGTATTGTTTTAGTCACTGCGTTTTGCTGGGTAAGATGGTTTTGTTTCACCTGTTATCTTCTTTGTATATCCTTATAACCATATTTACTGTTTTCACTGAGAAATTTAAGAAAGTTTCTTGTTTAGCCAATCTCAATGGTATGTGGCATAACTCTAGAATAAAGTCCTGTAAACTAAACACCAAATATTCTCATAATCACCTAATTATTTAATTTTTTTACATAATCTTCGCTTGATTATAAAATACTCAAAACACAGCAAACAATCCAAACTATTCCCAAGCAAACAAACATACATCTATAATAATCATAAATATTGTTGTTTGAAATTTGTTGCTTTACTTTACGAAAAACTTTATTCAATTTAGTTGGATTTTTTCTGTTTTTCGTTCTGAAATTAAATTGATTTAAAGTTAAAACTGAAGGAAAAACAAACGGAAATAGAAATACAAATAATGAAAATCTTTCCACAGTTAAAAACAGCAAAAAGCGAATGGAAAAATTATAGCAAAAACAAAAATAATATAATAGAAAAGAAAAAGCACAACCTACGACAATCAAACTTTTTATTTATTTTTATTTTAATAAATAATTCTTAGAAACTTTATCCCGTATTCAACAGAAATGTTTTGCTGGTAAAATCTGTTGACGTACATCGTTGTTGTTGTTGTTGTTGTTGTTTATTCCTCCAATTCATATTTTTCATAAGGAGGGGATGAATTTTATAAAAGAAAAAATAATTCCCTGGTTTTAGCATTTAAGATTCGGTAATCGGTGTAAAGTGATTTCAAGAATGTTTATGATTTGCTAGCTGAAAATTTTGTTTTTTCATTTTATCTGATTTTGAGAGCTTTTTATTCTTTTTTATTTTGCTTCTAATATCAATCGCAAATGTTAATCTTATTTATGCAGATCACGATGTACAGAAAAAAAATTGTTTTTTTTTTAATTTTTTTTCTCTTCTAAAGCTCAGCTCACACACTGGTCTCGTCTGGATTTTGTTATTTGACTCCACTATCTGTCAATATGGTTATTGATTTACCGAAAATTAAATTTTTTATGCTTGTCGACAATAAAAAAAAAATTAAAATAAAAAAATTGTATAAAGCTTTAATAAAACATTAAATTTAGCTTAAAGTTAATTTTTGTCGCATCATAATCATACATAAAGTACATTTTTATCGTTATTTTCGTTGTTCTCTCCTCCATTTAATTTATTTTAATTTTTTTTTTTTTTTTTGTTTGCTTTAAATGTTTAATTATGCGCTTGAAAATTAGTTGATACAGATAAAACGTATTACGTATTAAATTAACAACGGCACAAAAACAAACGATGAATACAAATTAACAGGGAGATGGTGAGCACAACAAAAAAAAAAAGCTCGAATACACCCTACATTGATGTTTGTCAAAAAAAAAAAAAAAATGGGTTGAACAAGCGAATTCATGAGAAAAAAAAACTATGAAATTGTTTTTCCTTTTTTAATTAAACAATTAATTAGTTAATTTAAAAAAAACACAAAAAAATAAAAAAATAAAAACTAAATAATTTAATTAGTGGGAAATAAAACTACATTTTCCGTTATTAATTTAATTAGAAAGGAAATGACAGAGCAATGACAGAAACATGTGTTTTTTTTTTGTTATCACTAAGATAAGTCCTTTCATTATAAAAATAGAAAAAAAAATATATTTTTTTTTTTTTGTTTCCTTAAGATATTATTATCATCGACAAGGACAGAGAAAATGATAAAAATGTCCTTAATGTTTTGCTGCTGATGCTGTTATTACGGTTCTTTTCGTAAATTAAGAAACAAAATAAAAAAATTGTAGAGGAAAAAACACAATAAAATAGAGGAAAAAACAAGAAATAAAGGAAAAAAAAGGACAGAAACTTTAGCAACTCAACACAACAAGAAAATCAAGTTAAAACGCATACAAAAAAAAAAAAAAAAAAAAAACATTGGCATTGTGAATGGCTGTGAAATAAAAAATTTTACGCACACATTAAAAAATTATTATTATTATTATTATTGGTGGTGTTACGTTTTATTTATTTTTTTTTTCGTTGTTAATTTATGTGGGGTGTTAAATTCCCACCCCTTTTCGTATACATACATTTTATGTATGGGAACATTATTGATCGTGTAAAATCGCGCGCATTTTATTATTACAAAAAAAAAATTATTGTAATGTAACCACGAGTACTGTACAGTACAGTACAGTACAGTAGTTTTGTACCATTTGCGCAACACACTCACAACTGAGATTTAACAAAAGTAAAAACATTTTTCTACTTATACATAATACGAATTTTAGATTGTCATGTCGCTTAGTTGCTTTCGTTACGTTACGCTATTACATATGATACGAATAAACCAGGAACATTTACTCGAAAAGTGGCAAAAACATTTAACATTTTATAACGACAAAAAAAAATAGCAAAGATTTTTCCGTATTGATGTCCTTTTCTAACTAATTGAAAATCCTTTTAATACACAACCCCACCAACAATTTATTAAATATGGCCGACAATTTATTCGCCCTTTGTTGAGTTTTCCTTTCACATCAACTTTAGAGAGTATGCTTCTCGTTGAAATGTATAATCAAATATTCTTTGATTGTGTGATAACAAAACTATGCATTTTTATTAATAAAATAGGGTGGAAATATAAAAAAAAAAAAATTGTCTACAACCACAACGTTAGATTGTTCTCTTTAAAAACGAATATTTTGTTAGTGGTTGTTATGTTATCCTTATAACACGCACACAAACAAATCTGTACATATGGAAACAATATTTTCCTTCTTTTGAGCAAAATAACAAAACCGGATTCTGTGAGCAACAACAATAATAATAACAACAACAAAAAAAACCTCCTTTGTTTTGTTGCGGCGCTGCAATACGTGCGCAGTTATAACAAATAGGGATTTTCTACACAAAAAAAATACAAAGTAGAAACGAAAATAATTTTTTATTTTTTTCTCTTATCCTTAAAAACAAAAATATCTCCTTCTAATATCTAAATTTATCTCTAATTTATTTTTATAGATACAAAAAAAATTTTTTTTTTGTTTCTATTTTATACAACAAAACAGAAAAAAAAAAAAAGCCAAAAGAAATTACCAGCTATAATCTTTATTAACGTCAGACAATTTCAAAACCAAACCAAAACCAAAAATTTTCTACTTCTTTTTTTTTTGTTTTTTATTTGGTTTTCATATAAAATAGTTACGTATCGTTACGTTACGTTAGATTTTATTATGTCCTCCTTAAGGGCAAACTTTGATTATTTTATTGTTTCAATAAAAAAAAAATAGAAAATGGGTAAGAAAAAAAAAAGAAAAACCGGTTGGAATTTTTTTTGTTAATTTATTTTCTGTTTTAAAATCAAATGTGTCCCGAGTGAGTTAAAGCCCCCTCAAGCTTTTCGTTATGAATAATTCACTTCATATATATATATATATTTTTTAATTTTAAAACATAAAAACTGATTAAATGCGTTTAAAAAACATAAAATTAGCTACAATTGAGATATTTGTGTGATTAAAAAATAGAGTGTATAGAGTGCGTTTGCGTTAATTACTTAATTTTCTTTGTTTTTATAATAACACTGCGCATGTGTTTTATGGTTTATTCGGTGAAAGTTTATTAAAGAAAAAAAGTTTCTTAATTAATAGCGACTAAAAGCAACAGGGTTTTCGTTATAAAAAGGATATTTCTAAGTAAAAATTATGTAAATAAAATGTGTTTTTTTTTCTACCCTTTTTACATTTTTTAATTAAATCCCCATGATGTTTTTCATTCTAGTTGAATTTTTCTATTTTTCTATTTTGCAAAGGTTAATAAAAGCGCACTAACCATCATCAACTGTAAATTTTAATGCAAATAAAGAACGGAGACAGTAGTATGGAGCAACATTAAACGATAATAAATAAATAAATAAAATAAAACTATTTCTGTTTGCTTAACAATTAAATGTTTTGAATGTTTAATTTAATTAAAATAAAAAAAAAAAAAAAATGTTTTTCTTTTAAGATAGTCGAATGTACCACTCTATACACTCCTGCCACATTATTTACATAAATAATTTATTTTTATATACATTTACTGCAGTAAATGTACTTACTATGCTAGATACATACACAGCATATCTAAATTTATTTTTTCTTTTATTTTCTTTTACTTCATTTTGTTCTTGTTGTCGATGTTAAACGTCATTTGCATAGAATTTGTATTTATTTACGAAAAAAAAAAGAAAAGAAAACTCCTTAAACCTCCCATCAAGCCATTATTATAATTTTATATCGTCGCTATATGCGAATTTTGCGTTTTCTTATTTTTTTCCAACATAAAATTTATTTATTTACATATGATAAAAGAGAAAAAAATTTTCTTTTTTCTTTTATATAAAACTTAGTTGATTAAAATAAGAAAAAAAATCTCTTCATGCAAAAACTTTAAACGTTAAAGCTTTAAGAGTGCTTTTTTCTATCTTTAGAAACTCAAAAGTACCGTTGATGTGTTTTGTATTTATCTGAAGATGAAGTAGAACAAAACAGAAAAGCAAAAGAAAAAAAAAAATCTTAAAATAAAACGAAAATAATACCCATGGGCACAATTGTGGGATGCCAGGTTGTCGTCTTGTTAGTCACTATGAATTATTGTCATGCTT
The DNA here is from genome assembly GCA_961205885.1 of Ptychoptera albimana. Lineage (NCBI taxonomy): Eukaryota > Metazoa > Arthropoda > Insecta > Diptera > Ptychopteridae > Ptychoptera > Ptychoptera albimana. The sequence goes on from OY540805.1 coordinate 16,950,726, forward strand.
CTTATTTTACTTTTCTTTCTTTTTTTTTTTCTCATATTATTTTCTTCTTCTAGTTACGTGTTTTGTGCGTGTGATAATTTTTTTACGCTTTTATATTGGTTTGCTGTACACAATACAACCCCATTGTGCTGAAAAATAATAAATTTTTTCACAGTTTTATTTCGCAATTGCTTGGTACGTTGGTAAGCTTTTAAGAAATTTTATTCGCTTAAACCTTATAAATCGAAGTTAATAATTTAATTTTTAATTATTTTTTTTATTCTTTTTTTTTTTTTATAAAGCAGAGGAAAAACTTGATTAATTAAAAAGAAGAAGAAAAAAAAAAAGAAAATATTAAAAACGTTTTGCTGCTGAATTTTAATCAAAATGAACTCTCATAGCAATTATTAACATTTTAGCATTTGAGCATCCACCATTCCACGAAGACAGATTTTTATTTTAAAGGAATAAATTGATGAAAATGTTCCATTTAAACCCCATGTCACCCATGTCTTCCTTTTTTTTTTTCGGTAGTTTTGTGCTTTTCCTTTCCGCACACAAAAATCTTTTACATCCAATCAAAAAACAATATTCTACTCTGTTTAACAAGTAAGTTAAATAATAAAAAAAAATAAAAAAATATATATATAAAACGAAAGAAAAAGCTCACGCGACCCCCATACACATTTGGATCTGTTCTCCGCTCTATGACATTTTGCTTGCACTGTTTAACAGTAGCTACAAGATTGAATATTTATTTTTTATTTTTTATTCTTTCTGTGATATCCTGTGTGTGACAACTGATGCTGAGCTTTTTCTACTCTGCCTGTTAACTTTAAATTGTACGAATTATAATTTTTTCTGCGCACATTGTGAAATCATATGAAATTTTCTCATCTTATCAACATATCGAAATGGTGGAAAAAGAAGTAAATAGTGGCAACAACCAACAATAATAATACAAAAAAAAAAAAAAAATAAATTCTGTGTCATATCATACGAACGTACAGTGCTGAATAGAACAGTACGGTGAAATACAGTGTCTACGGTGTTACAGTAGCAAGGATGCTGTGTGCTTTGTTGTTATTATTTCCTTGGTGTAAAAACTAAGAAAAAAACAAAAAAATCTTTTCTTTTTTTTCAACCAGAAACGAAATATTTTTTTTTATCATCAAAAAAAAAATAAAAAAAAAAAAAAAAATTATATATATTTAGTATTGGTACGATGCTTCGTGGTGACGACGATGATGATGATGTTGATGAGAGAACCGCACCCCAAAAACTATACACACACACACACATACTAGTGCAAGCAAAATATATTTATTCATCAAAGTATTTGTGTTGAGAAAATGTGAAAATTTTCTAATAATAATGAACCAGAGGAACAAATAAAAATAATAATAATAACGAGAAAATTTAAATACAGACAATGATATTTCGCTGTCGGATGTTGGTTGCCTGCTTAAAACTTCCCTGATGAGTTTTTTTTTTTTTGTTTCTCTCGTTAGTTCGTGATGATTTTGAGCCTTGAGTGTGTCTCATTCAAAATTTATTTTTTAATTTTATTATTATTATCATTAATTAATTAAAAAATATATGAAAAAAAAAATAATAATAATAATTAACAACACACAGGGTGTATTTTTGTGATATTTTATTTAATTTGTGCTTAAATTGTGATAAATTTGATTTAAATAAATCCGTGGAAATTTGTGTTATTTTTGTGCTTTTTTTTTTATATTCATAAAATGTGTTTTTTTTTTGTTTAATTATTAAAATTTTTTAAAATTATTATTTTATTTCAATTATGATTTATTAAAAGCTTATTTATAATGGAAACAATCAGGACATAAGATTGATTTTCTTTGAGCATAATTTTTAATTAAAATAAATTCAGTTTTTCGACATTTTCCCATTATCATTTCCTTTGTTTTCACGAAACACAAAAAAAAAAAAACCACCAACCCCAACATCGTTTAGTAACATAAAATATCTTTTTCACACCACACCAGACCTAATAAATAATTTCTCGTTTAACTTAATCTGTACTATTATTTCTGTTATAAATATTTATTTATTTATTTTTCTCATTAAATTATCTTCCGTTAAACGTTTCTTGTGGTCAACAATCAAACATCCCTTGACACATTTAATTAGCGTCATATGAAGAAAACACAAAAAAAAAAAAACACCTAAATGTATACGTGTTTCATTACATTTTGTTATTTAATTTTCTTATTAGAAGATTTTTAAACGGAAAACCCCATTTAATTAATATTTGTTTGGTATTTTAATTAAATTATCATGACTTTTAATGATTAATTGGATTTGTCGACGGAAGTATTGTCCTTTTTTGTTGTTCGTTTTCGTGTTGCTGTCGCTGACGACAAGGCGCTTCATCGTTTTATCACCGTACAAGTCAAACATTTTTAATTATCGTGTTAATTTTAATGATTATTAATTATTTTTACTGAACATTTTATTATTATTATTATTATTATTATTATTATTATTATTATGATTATTGTTTTGTTATTAATTTGATCTTTAAATACCATACCACACTACACACATTTATTGTATTTTAATTGTTTTATTTCTCTCTTTCTCTTTAATATTCATAGATTTACTTCGTTTTTTATTTTTACTGCTCACTCGTCAATCATTGTAATCTATTAAATGGCGATGACTTGATTTCCCAAATGGGGGCTTAACTCAACAAGGATTTTTATTAAATAAAATAAAATTGATATTAATAAAGAATTATTACAAAACTTTTATGTAATATATATAATGAAGGGCTCTCCCGTGACCTACCCTGTAGTTCCGGGCTTTTGTTTTACATTTAATTTAATAATCAGAAGCTCGTCTCTACAGGTATCTCACAGGGTGGAAAAAATCAACATGAAAACAATTTACTATTTTTAATATAAATTATTTAACAAAAAAATTTTTATGTATTTTTGTAATTTGTAAAAACATATGTTGAATAAAAAAAAATTGAAATGTTTTAAATAAAAAAATAAATAAACAAAAAATTATTAATTAAAAAAATAAAAAATTGTTTTATTATTATTAAGTCGGAAATTTGATTAAATTATTAATCAAAATGTAAGATTAAAGCTAGCAAAAAAAAGTTTATTTAAAATATTTCCCTGTATTTTGTGTCTTCGCTAGATTTTGTAAGCAAAATGTTGCTAGCTGTAAAAAAGAGTGCATTTTACTGAACTATACATTATTATTACTTATTCTATGCAACACCAGTGTCGCTGACATTTAGAAAAAAGAATTTGTTTTAAAACCACAAGTTAAGTAAATACAAAAACCTACTGCTATAATTTTCTAATCACTCATTTTGTAACGATTTCAAAGTAAAATTTTTTCTTGGAAGTGAAATTTTTTGCTATTGAACCCTTTCTGCTTTGTTAGCGCCTTGCGTGCACCTAAATTTCTATTCTTTTATGTTTTTGCATATAAAGGAAAATTCTATGCTTCCTCATGCAAAATGTAATAAAGAAATAAAGAAAAAAAAAAAACAACAACAATTTTTTGCGACCTTAAAACAATAAAAATATAAACAAAGGATAACCCTTTCTGGTTTATTTTTATTTAAATTTTTGAAAAAAAATTTATTATTTGCACAGTGGAAATTGCAAACAAAACAATAATGAAACGAATTAGAACAACAAGATATATATGGCTTTGCTGAGGCAGTATGCAAATTTTTCTTCTTATTATTCTTTTCTAAGCTTAATCCAATTAACTGTTAGTAATTTTATTTTAAATATCTATGAAGCTGTGTTAACGTTAGGCATGCACAAGGTGTTTTTGAATGGTTATAAAAAAAAATGAAAAAAAAAAACATAAAATGAGTGAAGTCACCCTCTCAACCATAAATTGCGTGTTACATGGCTTTTATCGTGACAGCCCCACTATGAAAAGCTCATCTTTTATCAACGCCAAGTAACGTAATGTTAAAGCAAATGAAAAGGCAGCGTGAAAACATTAGGAATAATTTTGCTACACCACTGCGATTTTAATTTCCTGTTGTCTATCAAAAAAATCTATACCAATTTTTTTTTTTTTTTTTGCCATCGTTGTTGCTGTTTAAAATGGAAAATAACATTTAACAAAACTTTTATTTATTTATTTAGCTTTAAAGTCAATGATTCGCTTCTTTTTCATACTTTATTTATAAATTTTTAGTTTAGATAAAAAAAAAAGCAGCTAAGATACTAACTAGTTGGCAAGATGACTGGGTGGTTTACAGACAGACTGGCTGACTATTGTGTTGATTATTGATGTCATCTTTGTTGCAAAATGTTGTTTATTTTTTATTTTTTCTATCTAAGAAAAATTAATTAAAAAATTACAAGAAAACCAGACAGTTTTTTTTTTTTTTTAATTATTTTGCTTAATTAATTACAATTGGCGCCTTCGTTTGATCAATTAAATGCATTCAATGCATAAATTTTAATTATTTTTCTGCATTAATTATATTGCGTGCAGTCGATTATACTTACAAAATAATTTATTAATTTTCTTGAGACGTTTTTTGCAAAAGCTTTTTACAAATTTATTTAATAGAAAAACACATCAGCTAGAGAATTTAATGTCTAATTTTCCTAAATGCAAAGCTTTACAGTTCACATCCGAGTTAATCAACCGTAAAAACGAGTTTCATAGCATTTTTCATACAATCCAAAATTAATTTAAATAATTCATTAAACAATCTACGAGAACCGTATTGAAAGCTGATTTCAGAAGGCACGCAAATTTATGATTAAAATTAAAAACAAAATAGAAACCAATAAAAATTTATTTAAACCTGAAACATAATTATGATAACACGCTGTGAAAATAAAAAAAAAAAAATTAAAATAAAAATGCAAATCGATATTGAAATTAAATTAAAAGCAAAACAAAAAATACAACAAACAACTCTTTATCCTCAAATAAATTCTCATAACTCACAACAATTTTAATTTTTATTAAAAACAAAAATTATTTCCATGTCGACGACGACGACGTCGTTATTATTGTTGTTGTTTGTAAGAACATCAGAGAGAAAAAAAATAATGTTGAAGCAGTATTAAGGTCACAATACACCACTGCTTGCACTCAAAAACAATTTGATTAATGATTAAAAATTGTTACCAAAAAAAAAAAAAAAAAAAAAAAAGCAAAAAACAGAAAGAAAAAAAAAAAAAATTAAATAAACTTTACTGAGCGCCGGCAATATTTAGTCCCTCTAATCCTAGTTTAAAAAAAATAATAAAAACATCCCTCATGCGCCACAGGGTTTTCTCATTTTAATTTTCTTAATTTTTATTTCATGTAACCTCGACTATTTAAGGCAACAAATAATTTTGCTTGTTAAAGGCTACCGCGATTTAAGATTCTTTTTTGTTTCAAACAGTAAACCTAAAAAAAAACCGAACATTCGAATTCTGTAAAGAAATTCAAATAAAAGAAAATGGCGAATAAGATTTTTTTTCTTATGAATCGTTGTATTACAGCTAGGATATAAGGGTGATTAGAACTGTTTAAGTTCGAAATGTATTTAAGACACTTTTATCATTTTAATTCAATCGCATTATTATGTCTGATGATAAGCCGGCATTAATCAATAATTGAAGAAAGTTTCTCGTAATGAATTTTGTCTGTTTTTAGACAAGGAAACTTATTGTAGGATATCAACAATACGATTTAATTTAAGGCAGCACCTATAAGAGGACACTTGAATGTGACAACAAGGATGACAATTTGGTGACAAGATTAAATAAAAGTGACCATTGTCCTGCTGTAATATTGTTTCATTTCCTGTATCCCCATTTATACGCTTGATGACAAACCTTTAATCCTTTTAATTACAACCTAGGGGAAGATTATAATTTTACACAATGTAGTAATTTCATTTCTGGTTTTAATTTTTTTTTCTTTGTTTTTTTTTTATTTGGTAACGAAAAAAGGGCACACAATTTTGCTTGATATCTCGTTGATTTTTTTTATTGATCGAAAATGTTACGTATGAAAAACTTTGAAGTAATGTTCACTGGTTTATGTTATTCTGCTTCCCTTGTTTTTTTGTAGCATTTTGTTGCAAACAGACAAAAGTAATAAAAAAAAAAACCCTACTGTTGATAACACAATTCAACGGGAAATAATATCGAATCGAAATGGATGACTGATTTAGTTTGACAGAACGGAGGGTAGATGAATATAAAATGTTAGAAATCAAGGGGCGGACGATGTGAGTTTATATCTCGTATGTTGGAAGCATATATCCTTTTATAGTCAAATAGGGAATTTGGAATAATAAAAAAAGTGTAGTGTAGTTAGGCCTTCTATGCATTTTTATTTTAAGCCAGGATATGTTAGGGTTAGGGATTCAAGGAGTGTCAGTTGTTTATGTTTTGCTCATATACCCTTCATTTTTTTTTTTTGACTCTAACTTTGCTACAGCTAAGAACGCATTATGTTGTAATTCTAAACTTTTTCTAACTTTCACTCAAGAATTTAATCTGTAGAAAAACGTCGATTCTGTACCTATCACAGAATATTCCTACAAAGTTTCAGCACATTTAAAAATAATTGAATTTTCGATGAAAATCTGCATTTGGATAGTCGAATACACAAACTCCAACAAATTACCTGGACTCAGAGTATCCGGTTTACAAACGCTATCCATAACACAATTAATTATTCAATTAACAATACACAGATCACAAACTATCAAATCGTGAAATTTATGTAATGATAGCCAAACACATTTAAGTCATAATAAAATTGGAAAATCATTTATAATTCATAAATAAATTCGTGCAGATAATTCACTGCCATTATTTTTTTATTTTTTTTTTTTTTTTTTTGTAACATAGCTCACGATATTTTTGATTCTGTGAACAATTAACTGGACTTTTTTTTCTTTTTTTTTTTAATAAAAATTATTTAACAAAAGCTTCGCAATAATTAGCTAATTGCTTAAATTGTGGAAGAAAATTAAAAATGTTGAAAAACTGTTAAAGAAAAAGCACAACAACCGAATCTACAATAATTAATTAATTAATTAATTATCACCTTTTATTTGTTGTTGTCTTCTTCTTCTTCTTCTTCTTCTTTTCTCTCTTGTATTTTGATGATTATAATTGATTATGTGATTAGTAAACTATTTTGTTTGTTTTTATTTATCGTTTTTCGTTTTCTTTAATTTTATTCACAATGAAATGCGTTGCTTGTGCTTTTGTTTACATTTATATTTTTATTTTATGTTACAGGGTGTTTCTTGCAGCAAATGTAATTTCAGTGGTTTTGTAATTATTTGCGGAGTTTTTTAGCTGCTTTAAAAGATTAAGTTTTTGGTTTTTAAACGATTGGATATTTGTGCAAAACCATAATTTTAACACTTGGTTCTAAGTGTTTTGAATATTTTAGTCACAGTACTTTCAAACGGACTAAGTTTACGGAGTTATCCCAAACTGACTCAGTTTTTTTAACGAAATGATTTTATAAAAATATGCTCAACACACATAATGGAGGCCTTAAAACATAATTTGATTAAAAATTAACAACATAAACGATTATTTCAACGACGACGACGACAACATTAAAACGCACAGTTCGAGCAAATCATTTATAACAAAACACAACGTGGTTTTTAGTTATTTATTATTATTTTAATAAATTAATGAAAAAATAAATTCATTTCTACATTATTAAATTGATATTCAATTAATCAATGTTATTTATGCTGCTTTTCTATATATTTCTTTTTCTTTTTTATTTCAACGTTTCTATTTCTGTTTTTTTAGTTAATAATAATTTTCTATTTTAATTTTGCTTATGCATAGGCATAGTGTTCTTATTTTATTATTATTCTTATTAAATTGCTTGTGATATTAAATAAATTATTTCCTATTATTAAATTTGTTAATTTATTTAATTCTCATTTACCACCTACAAAGTTTTAGTTATTTTTCATATTAGTCAATAGAAATGGAAAAAGAAAAATCAAAAATATGAAAAAAATAATTTTGATAAATTATTTCTAATCGATCAAAATAAAAATATAAAATATTATTATTAATAATAATTTACAGCTACATATAGATAAGCTGCTGCATAGAAATATAAATAATGCAGCAATATTAACGCTAACTTGTTTATAGAAAAACGTATGCGTTAAGTAACGCAAGCTTTTAACGTGTATTTAATTTTATATTTTTCTAAAATAAGATAAGATTACAAGGCATGTGGTAATGTTTGATTTGAGTTTGTGTGTGTGTGTGTACTTTTTTAAATAGATATTTATTTAATTTTTTCAATAATACTTGAAAATTTATAAAGTGCTTGATATAGATCAATGAGAAGCAAGCAACACGGTTTATGACGAGAATGTAACTTGATTTGCGAATTTAATTGCGGACGTGAGTTTTAAAGGAATGAACTTTAATTTAGGATTGAAATGATCAATGTTAAAGTGTTTTATCTATCTTCTGTATGCAGTTCCAAAACTATTTGCACCGCACAATCGTGTTTCACGATAATTTCCGCAACCTCTTTTCTACTGTTTATAGTTATTATTTTTACAGTAATTCGTACATTATCCACTTACCCATATTAATAAATATCACAACACAAAAGATTTTTACTTTTAATTCTGAAAGAAAAAAAATGTTCAAAAATGCCGCAAATATTCTAAAAAAAAAAAAGAAGAAAATTCCAAAACTCCTGAATTAATTATAGTTTTTTTTTTTTCTATTTTGTCAATAAGTAACTAAACTAACTAACAAGAGATCATCCTGTATGATTGAAGAAAATCCTTTTGACTTGTTTTAAAATAATTCCTAAGACTATTCAAATGTATTTCCCAGAGGGGTTATTTTGAATACAACAAAAATGTTTAACATGCAAATAATAAATAAATAAATAGAAAAAAAAAATTTTTTTACACACGCCCTATTTTTTTTTTGCTATCTGTTGAAAGTCGGTAAATTTCTTGCATATTTAACACAAAATTTATTTTTTTCATAGCTTAAAAACAATTAAAATGCATAAGTCAAGTTTATTGCGGCTTCTGAAAAAGCGTAAAAACAAACAAAACAAAAAAGAAAAAAAAAGAAAAAAGGATTATCTTGGCATGATGTCCATCTTTAGTTTACCTATGATGTAGTAAAATTCGCAATAAATATTCTATACAAAAATAACCCTTTAACATTGACTTTTGGCAAAAATTTACTTTGTTTCAACACGGTAAAATAAAAAAAAAAAAAAAAAATAATAATAAATAAAACGACTTGGCGACAGAAGCGCATAATTTTACCTAGTTGTTGTTCTTAGTTTGATTGCCCTGCAACAAAAGCAAAGCAAAGGAAGAAAAAAAAAAAGGATTAAAAACAATTTATTATTGTAAAGACGAATTTTTAACTATTTGACTCTTTGATCCCTTGTTAATCCTTTTAAGTAACTACATTACATTGACCATTGACATTATGCATGCAATTTTTAGAATTAATTGTTGCCGTATTTTTTTTTTTTTTTTTTTTTTTTAGAATTTGTAGGAGTGGCTTAAATAGTGTTTTTACAAAACACTTTTGTATATTTATTTAACGTAAGAAAAAAGAACAAAGTGGCTTAAATATTTGTTGACTTAGATTTTATGTTAGTTTATTTATTGAGTAACTAATTTCGTGTAATAGAAGGAAGAAATATGGGAACATTAAAAAACATTTTAATTGTAAGTAGAACAGTAAGTATCATTACTTAAGCTTTCCTAAATAACTTATTTATGTTTTGCTTTCATAAAATTCTTTATCAGCATTCAAAACAATGTAAACCATTTGTGTCATCTAAATTACGATAATATGTCATTTCGTTTTAAATCCCTGTGCAAAACACTTAAGCTACATAAAACTTTATTAAGCCTTCAAAGAAATCATTTCATCAAAGTTATCAATTATGAATGTACAAAAAAACATTTAAACACTTTGTTAAAAAGCACAATCAAATCACTTTCAACACAACACTAAAATAAAAGGCATAACAAACAAATTTTCATTCATCAATTTTTTCTGTATATAATAATTTCTTCTTTCTTTTTCTTTATTTATTTTTGTTTTTTTTTTCTTTGTTTTTTTTTTTTGTAATTATTTAATTATTATTACTAATTATTTATTTTTCATTTATATTTCAGTTCAAACATTTTATTCTTATTTTCTATAATTTTATTTACAATAATTCTTCTTTTTTTTTTTTATTTGTTTTTTATTTTCCTTAATTAATTAATTTTTATTACTAATCCTTAAAAATAATTGGTTTGCATAACAGAAAATCAAAAAAAAAAGTATACATATATATATATAAAACAAATTTAAAAATAATAAAAAAATTATTTCATTAATTTAATTAATTAATTAATTTACAAGTAAAACGTTTAAAATTAAATTAAATTAAATTAACAACTAAATGGCACACAAATTACATTAATAAACCAATAAAAATATAAAAATATAAAAAATAAAAAAAATAAAAACAATGAAAAATAATATGTTTTAATTTTCTAAATTAAAATTAAATTAAATTCTATGGGTGGTGGGTGGTATTTATACATTAAATATAATTTTTTAATTTTTTTTTTACATAAATTTTAATTTTATTTTTACATTTCGTTAATTTTTTACTTTGGTTTAGAGAGAAAAATGTTTTTAACTCGTATTTAATATGATGGTTTATGATAAGCAGTGGTTGTAGATTACGGAAGTCAATTAATTCTCTCTAGTATTAATAACGAAATGCAAAATTTTATTTAGAACACATAATAAATGATGAAATTAAATAAAAAAATCGTTTTTTTACACATTTTTTCAATTTGCAATGATGATTTGATTGTTTTTGTTTTTAGTAATAATGATTAAAAATTGGGAAAATAAGGGTTATTTTGACTTAAGAGAATTAAATTAAAATTGATTATTTGATGTTGTACTGTTTTGTCTATAAAATTCGATGAATTTGAAAAGTATCTGCATATCTAGTATAGTTGAATCAAACCTGATTGAAAAACAATGCAAAATAAAACTTTTATTGCGTTTAGATAAACTGGGGGTAAAAAGCTTTACAAAAACATACAAATTAACATTTAAATCACCATAAAAATTATACAAAATGTCAACAAAAAAAACATTTGTTTACACGCTAAAACCTCACATCACAATCAAAAAAAAAAAAAACAATAATAATAAAAATCGAAAATAAAATTACAAAAATAATTTTTTCTTTTAATAAATATTTACATATTGGAGAAAAATTAAAAAATTATTTCTTCTTTGTATTTTTTTTTTGTTACTTAAATACTAATTCACTGTATTATCCGAATTTTTTGTTTCCATTGAAAAAGAAAAGAAAAATGTAATTTTTTTTTTGCTTATTTTTGTCACTCATTTTGTCGCTCGAACAAGTGGTGGCTAATTTGCAAAAAAAAAAATAAAAAATTTATTAAAAAATATAAAAACGAAAAACGAAAAAAAAAATGAGGAGCAATAAGAACAAAAAATAAAAATTAAATTAAATATTTAAGGTGCGTTTCAGTGATTTTGTTATTACTTGAGGAAGTTTAAGAAAAACAAAAAAAAAAGAACTACGCATGCGTAAGTCGGTATTAAATACATTCTGATTGGTTAATTCGTTTTTGTTTTTTTTTTTTTTATAACTAAATCATTGACTTAAATCATTTTTTTGATTGTTTTTAAACCTTGAGGTGTTTTTTAAATTTAAATTTTAAATTTCCTTAAACTTGACTTAATAAATGAATCACTTAAATCGCACCCTTAATTCACATTGATAATACTATTTTGTACATAATTATTATATGATTAAAAATCTTTTTATTTTACACAACTTTATTATTTTACTTAATTAATTAATTATTTTTGTTTGTGTCATTAAATAAATGTGGCTTAAGTTAAGTTATGCTGTGTTAAGGTCAAACAAAAATTAAATTTGATAGAAAAATACATAACTGGACATTTTTTTTTTTTTTTTTTTTTGGTTTTAAATTAATTAATTAATTAATTTTCTCTATTAGTGGATGGAAATGTATTTTTGTGTTTTTTTTATTATTATTATTATGGAATTATTTGTATGCAGTGCTGTTTACCTGTGGTTTGCATAGATTATTAACGGTTAATTAAAGCACAAAAAACCGTTTAATTAATAAATCATTAATTATAAAGTCAAGTCAATAAAATTTATTTGATTTTGATGAAAAAAAAAAAATCACGAGACACTGCATTAAAAATATTTTTAATTTTTTTTTTTTTTTTTTTTTTATTACACATTAATCACTCGAAAATTTTCTCTGTTAATCAAAAATCACTCAAACTGCACTAATTATTTAATTAATTAAATAAATGTTTTTCTTATTATTTTTTTAATTATTATTATTATTATTATTATTATTATTGTTTTTTACAAAGCTGTCAAACTTAAACCATAATCATTTTTTATATTTAAACTATTATTTGTGTTTAATTGTTGTTGCTGTTGCTGTTGCTGCTGATGATGTTGCTGCATTTGATTCAATGCATTTATATCTATCATACCGTCGGTGTCGTCTCCAATACAATTACCACCATTTGTACTGCCACTAGAATGCAATTGATTTAACATTTGCTGTTGTTGGTTGTGCGTTGCTAAAATACCAGTAACATCCGATGCTGATATATATGGTGTATTACTACCAGCTAATGACGTTACATCACCCATACTTTCTAGACTATCCGTACGAAGGCACTTTATGTAATAAATAATGAAAATTATTTAATTTGTTTGTTTTTTAAATAAATTAATTAATGAAAATTACCTCATTCTGTACTGAATTATTTTGTTGTTGCTGCTTCTTATTATTCCGTTTTGTCTTTTTACCACCCCCATTATCATTGCTACCATTTTTTTTCCGTACATTTTTTGTATTCGGTAATTTATTATCTTTTTTCCATTTCATCCGTCGATTTTGGAACCAAATCTTTATTTGACGTTCTGATAATACTAATGTATGGGCAATTTCGATGCGACGCCGTCGCGTTAAATAACGATTATAATGAAATTCCTTTTCTAATTCTAGTATTTGGTGACGGGTGTAGGCTGTACGTTGTCTCTTTGGTTCCATACCAGGTTGAAATGATCCATTTGCTACAATAAATGGAAATAATAAAAAAAAAAATAAGTAAGACAGTTCAACACTTCATCAAATAATGTAAAAAAAAATCTCCATTGACAGCCACCACAATTGATTTCCTTTTTATTATTTCTTTATCAATTTCGATTTATATATTTTTTGTCCAAAGTGAAAAAAAAAAATGAAAGAAAAACCCCTCGAATAAAATATTGTCTTACTTAAGCCACCCACCCCATAACAATAATACTAAGAAAGTAAATAGAAATGTTTCAAGAATATAAAAGATAAAATCGAGAAAAATGATCTTCGCGCGGTCGAAGTTTTTTTTTTTTTTTTATTTATTTCTGATGATGAACTTTATGAACTAAATGAAATTACAGATAAAACCGTACAAATATTTCATCCCTCTAATATTGCTATCAAACAAAATAAAGATGAAAATAAAAAAAAAAAATAAATTGAAATGGAATAAAGTTTTCAGCTGTCAAAGAATTAAAGAATCCATTAATTTGCCAAAAATGCTTTTTTTTTCTTCCTAGCTTTTCTTCAGTATTTCCTTCCAGGATTTTATTCTACGCGAATGAATATTTTATTTTTTGTTTTAATAAAACTTTCTTTTAAACTTTAATTAAAAAATGTATTTCTGTAAGTGGATTAATTTACAAAACAGAAAATAAATTTGTATTAAAATTTTTATCTAATTTAGTCCGATATGCCCAGGTGTATTGAAGTCATTTTTTTTTCTCTATTCTATTCTATATAATTCAGTTTCTGTTAATTATATTAAAGGAAGAAATATTATTAAACTAATTTATTATTGACGTCATTTGTGTTTAAGCTCATGCTTTTTTTTTATATTATTCTATATCGGCCTATAACCTGTCCAATTATTGTTTCAAACTTTGATTATTTTTTTCTCTTCATTTCTTTTAAAAACAAGAATTTTTATTTTGTGTTAATGTGCAGACATATTATTAGGTAAAGTAATAGTAAATTGGTTAGAAATTTATGCTTTTTTTTATTATGAAAAGAATTATTTGATTTATTGATGAGTGGTCTAAATGTTATATATTTTTTTTTTGTAATAAAATAACTTTTGTATTCATTTAATAAATGTTTTTATGTTTTTAATAAAATTATTAAGTCGCGTACAGTATTGGAATAGTAATGAAATTTTAATAAAGTTACCGCTTCTTTCAGTTGTTATAGGGTAATAGATCTTGAATTGTTTTAAGGGTGAATAACGTCAATTATAAAATTGACTTGAACTTCACTTTTATCGAAAGCAATAGCAATTAATATTAGCAGACAGTTTTAAAACTTAAATTATGATAAAATGTCAGAATGCCCTTTGGTAGCACCAAGTAAAGCAAAAAAAAAACAAAAATTCAATACTGCACCCCAATTACCAATTTTAAAACGAGTTAAACTTATCTCATTACTCAATTACATCATGTTGCTATGAATTCTAAAGGATTCTTCATCAAAATTTCTATCAATAATATTTTCTTTTCAAGTAACTGAAAGATGCAGAAGAAGAATAAAGAAAAAAAAACGTAACAACGACTAAAAATAAATACAAGAGGAAAAGTAATTAATTATAATGAAAATGAGATGAAATGAAAAAAAAAAAAAAATATTAAAAATAGTCAAGACAAGACAATATCTTGACACTGATTCTCTACAGTTCATTATACAAGTTTAAGAAAATATTCTTTATATTTATCTATCTATATTAATATTTGGTAAAGATATGACTAAATAAATCAGTGAATAAAGTGAAAAAAGAGAATTAAAAACGAAATACCAGCAACAACAGTAACGCATATTGCTTGAAAAATTCCAATCAAATTAAAAAGAAAAAAAAACTTTTGTAAAAAAGTTTTCTTTTTTGGCAGATGTCTGTCTTGTCTTAGCTTTTTTTTTTTTATACTTTTCCTTGGACTGTATTTAAACTAAAAACAAAAAAAAAATACATCAAACTTGTCAGAATTCTTGTTGTCATATAAATAAAGTAACGTGGAGTTAAGAAAATCTGGTTAAAAAAAAAACGAAAATATTGTCAGTGAAATTATTACAGAAGAGAAATATCTGCAAACTGCGGGATATTGTTAAACTTATCATAAACTTTTCATTACTTTACTTTACTTAAACAGAACTTAACTTTGAGCGTAGCTTTTTTTTTTTTAACAAACTCCATTTAAACTCACAGCTTGATGAAAACTTGTTGTTTGTTTTATTAAAAAAAAAAAAAATAATAATAATTATGTTTGTTGCCTCTGTTAAAGCACAAACAAATCTTATTTGCATGATAAAAGTTTATCGTGCTTTCGTTGGGAATATATTTTATTTTTTTATTTTTTTATTAATTACTTTAAATAAAAGAATTTTAATTATTTTTTTTTTTTATTTTTTTGTATGGGGTTTTGTCTGTTGTTTATCAATTTTACTATCGCATCACCTTTCAACCTTTGTTTTCATACAAAATAGAAGCTTTAACTAGACTAGACCATACATTAAAAGTTCATTCACTGCAGTCATTAAACTTAAATAACTTTCCTGCTTTAACATATTTATTAAATAATTAAAAAATCTAATTCGTCTTAAAATGAATAGAAAAATAAGCTTTGTCGACGCAGCAAGTGTTTTTACTACATCAACTAATAAATAGCTTTTAGATTAATGTTTCACCCTTAAAATTTAAATGAAAATATAATGTGTTAACCCTTTGTTAATAAACAAAAACAAACTACACCACTGTTTTCTATTTAAAGTAATAAAGAAAAAATAAATTAGTTATATCAAAATAATATTCCATTCAACGTTAATCTAAAAATTATTATTTAATAAATTTTTTTTTTTTTTTTTTGGCTGCTTGTTATGTTATTAATATTTTTGTTATTATTTACCGGCAATGACTTTTGGTTTTTTTTTTTTTTTTTTTTTTTTTTTACTATTCATTTTTGGTGTATGTAGATTTTTCGGTTGTAGTTTTTCTATGTAATAAACATAATAAATAAGCAAACGAATAAGAACTTATCTTTATTGTTTTTCTTGTTACTAGAATTTTGGATTTTGTTTGTTGCTGGCGTTTTGTTCTGTTGGTTTTTAATTTAAATAATAAAAAAAAAAAAAAACTAATTATAAAAATGTCAGAGAAGAGCTTTTTTTTTTTTTTTAGTAATATTGTAATATTGTGTGAAGGGGTTTAGTAAACGGGAAATACAATTACACAAAAATAATAATTAAAAATGAAACGTTACCCTTATTCATAGTGATTAGAAATTTGTATTCACATTGTTAAAACTTTCTAATACAACTAGAGCTTTACGTTTTTTCATTTTTTTTTTTTAATTTGTGTAACCTCTATGCCAATTATAATAATTATTTTTTCGCTTTCGTAATGATTTTATTGAATATAAATAATGCAACGAATGCAATAATAATAATATTTTTTTTTTTTTTTGCAATTTTATACAACTTTTACTTTTTTTACATAATGCATTAATGGAATTTTAATTGTAATTGAAATTAATCAGCAAAATAAAAACATTAAATTAAAATGAATGAATGAAAATAAAGAATATATTTTGAATGAATTTTAACTATAAAAAGCACCGGGTGGTATTACAATTTATTTAAATAAAATTTTTTTAGTTCTTTTTTTTTTTTTTCAAATGCATTAAAGCTTTAATGGAGAAATTATTGAAAATATCATTGTGCTTTTAAACGGCACGTCACTGTGTGTCATCTGTTTTGTAAAATACGGTAAGGGCGTTAAGGTTACTAACATTTGTTTATTATTATTATTTTCTTTTTTTTTCATTATTCATTGCGACTCTGGAGTATTTTTATTTTTATTTTTTTTTACACAAAACACACGTTGTTTATTTATTAAAAAAAAAAAAAAAAAAAAAAACGAAGAGAAGAAAAAAAAAGCAACCAACTTGGGTGATATGATGCGACGAGGCGACACATTTTGCCTAGTCATCATTGAATGAAAAGAAAATTAAATGTGCCAAGGTGTTGTATATTTATATACCGAAGAATGGTACGAAAACTGAATATATTGTATTTAATATTTAAGCTTTTTTGTTACCGCTTCGTTGCACAGAATAAAACAGCAACAACACCAACAACAAAAACCACGAAAATTATTATTAAAATTTTTTTTTTTTTTTTTGTTTATAACTGATGCTTCTGATGTGGCTGCTTATTTATAATAATAAGGATAACAAACACAGTTTTATGTTGTGCCTTTTTGTTAGGGTTAAAAATAAATTTGTAATTAAAATATATAAAAATAATATTATTAATTAAAAGCCCAGCTTGATTTCAATTGTTGAATTATTCAAAAATTAAAGCTCTTTGTTTGGAGATTCGTATATAACAAAAAGTATTTTTAATTCTTTAATTTTTTTTTTGCTAAGGATTTTAAACAGAAATTTCCAGACATTTTTATTTTTATTTGCATTGATAAATAAACTGAGTCATGATTTTAATGCAAATATTTTTTTTTTTTTTTTTGTATTTCTTGGTATTTATTTCTTATTTTCGTTGACTTCCAGAAAACTTATTTGTAGGCGATATTTTGTGTTTTATCAATTAGTCGTTTTGTCATAGCGTCTGTTTGTTAGTTACTTCGTTAGACGAGATTAATTGATTACAAAAATAAATAGAAATAATAAAAATAAAATAAAAGAACGAAGAACATAGTTAAGTCTAGGATAAATGAATGAAATTTAAGATGTAAAACAGAAACTAGAATGACATCGACGAATTGTGTCCCTTACTATTAAAAAAAGAAAAAAAATAACAGAAAAAAAGAAAATTCCACTGACACCGATACTTTTAAAAGTGTTTAAATAAATGAGATGCCATTTATCAAGGTACGCACAACGCACCCCTTTCTTGTACCGTATCTTTATAAATATTTTATCTATTTTTAATAAATTTGTTGTGTTAATGGTAATGTTAATGTTAACTATATTGTGGTGTCTCGTCTACTATTAAATTTTTTTCTTTTTTTTTCATTCCGTTTCTTCATCTCCTTCTTCTTAATAATTCTTTACGGGAATATTCGGTTATTCGTCATCTTCTTGGTCTACGTCTTGTTGTTTTTGTCTTTTGTTAATTTCAATCAGATAAATATTTATTATTAATTTGGTGATTTGTTGTGATATTATTTCCATGTAAATTGGTGTTCGGTTTCATTACTCAATTTGCAGGTTATAAATGTTTTTTTATTTTTTTTTTATTTCTATAACCAAACAAACTGTTTACGGAGTTATTTTACGGAAGTATTCTGGACAATAATAAATAATTTAATAATTCCAATATCCTATTAGTAATAATGTTGGACTACCCGGATTTAACTATCATCATTATCTAATCAATTTAATTAGTTTCGATTTTAAAGTAAATTAAATTGAATAATCGCATTGAATAAACACCCCATAGTAATCATTAATCACAAAATAACCAACATTAATTACTCATTAATGAGATTTGCGTAAAAAAAAAAAAAATTCTTAATTAAGTCTATTTAGTAATTAAAGCAACAAGAACTGTATTTAGCATAATTTACTTTTGTGATAAAACGATACAAAATGTTTATTTCCTTGTTTGCTACTTTTTTTTTGTTAGTGATAATAACGCATACGAAGTGTTTTAACTGTTTAATGAACGTTGCTACCTAATTAAAAAGTGATAATTTTCACGCTAATGATTTAACATAATTAAATTTAATTAATTAAAAATATATATATAAATATTTTCTCGTTTTTCTATAGTTATTTTGTAACATCGAAAATACCTTATGACATTGAAATGGTTATGAAACTAATTCATCAAGTCACTGTGGACACTTTTTTTTTTTTTTTATCTTTTTCTTTTAAAACGTGCGTCGTTTATTTACTTTTATTAATCAATTGTTTTTGTTTTATTAATTTTTATTCTATTGACATTCGTCCAAGTTAATGGACCACCATCAATACTACAAACCCAAAAACTTGTATTTTATTTTTATGTTTTGAAATTTATTTTTATTTTATTTATTTTTTTTTTTTTGTATCGTTTTCATTACTCGGTGATGTTGGATTTTTGTTACATTATTGATACATGCTGCCGTTTTTTTTTTTTTTTTTTTTTTTCTTTAATTTACCTTTATTATTATTGTTATTTACATTTAATAAAATTATGAACAAACATAAAACCAAACACAACATATCATAGCATGGTACTGTGGTCTTGTTGTTGGTTATTTCTTGTAATTTTTTTTTTTTTTCCATTTCTTGATTGAAACGATAAGAAAATTGACTACCAAATATATTTAAAAGTGTCATTTCGTTATTATTTATTCATGTTTTTCTTTTTTTTTTTTTTATTATTATTTATTTAAAGAAAATTAAATTAAATTAAATTAATAAAAAAAAAAAAAAAATTGAAAACGCTATATTAACGAAAAAAAAACTCGTGGGAAGGTTACTCTCTTAAACTACTGAAATTTTTGTAACAATAACGACAAAACTTATCACAACAATTTATAAAGATAATGTTTCCATTGTTCATTAGGTTTTTTTTTTTCTAAAGCCTATTAATAGGTTTCTTTTTTTTTTTTTGCTTACTTCAGCTTAAAAATGTAACAAAAGTGACTTGAAGGAAACAAACAACAACCAAAAAAAAAAAATTGTTAAATTAATGTTGCCCAAATTTTTAAATTAAACGATATGTCACCTAGAATTTTTTTTTTTTTTCTGCCTCAGGATTTAAGTATTAAAAAATTATTTTTTAAATGTTGGAAAATTAATGTGACCTTGCTTGTTGTCAGAGATGTTATTTTACATCAGCGTTGACTATTTTAAAGAAGAAATAGAAAAACTTAACAAGTGTCTATTAATATTTTATTTATTTATTTATTTTTTTTGTTTGAAAGAATAAATTTTTCTACAAAACCTCAACACTGTTGTTAGTTGTTATATGCGTAAGAAATAACTTCTTTTTGTTTATAGAAATTTAAATGACAGATAAATAAAATCAGCAAACAACAAAAATGAAAATAAAATAAAATATTAGAAAAAGGCACACGAACAATAAAACACATAAATCCTGTTAATACGTTGATAATTTTCAATTGATTTAGTTGATTAATCTGTGACCCATATTAATGTAAATAATAATAAATTAGCCGACATTCAATCAAACAAATAATCAGACAAAAACACCCAAGAGCAACATAACGAAAAATGAACAAAAACAGCAAAAGCACCTAGCTTTTAAGTATGTTTATTGAATTTTAAGTATTGTTCCTATTGTGCCGTTCATTATTCCTTTATTATTTTTTTTTTTCGATTACTGATTAATGGGACGCAATTTGTTATATTTCCCTTTTTTTTCTAATGTTTTGTTTAAAGTTGAAAGAAGTAACAAAAAAAAAACACAAAAACATCAAAACAAATGATTAGAATGACGAATGTGTGTCAGTTAAGATCGGAATAAATTTGTTTTTCTTCATCTTTGAAATGACTTAAACAACTTAAAGTAAATTAAATAAAATGAAGGCAAAGTGTTTTAAAGAATAAATAAATAAATAAATGATGATGGAGTGTTGTCGGTAGAATAAGGACATTTAAAGTCCTTAATTTTCTATTTTTTGATTTTGGTACTTGAGATAAAAATGTTTGAATAAAGCTAATGATTTTGTTAATTTTTCATGTTTTTATCTCCTGAAAATAGGGCGGCGATTTATAACAAAAAAAAATCCATTTAAAGGTGAAATTAATGGCCCACCTGTAACTTTTTTTTCCTTTATGAAATAATAATAAAAAAAAAACAAACCACCACCAACCAGGACAACAAATCAGAGTTAAACCAAAAAACACATTTTTAAATGACCAACAACAAACTTAGAATCAATGCTTTTGACCATTTTGTGTTAACAGATTTTCTAAATTCTTGCTACGAGAAATATTTGTGGAATTTATTTTTTTTCTCACCCCTTGCTAATAATAAAATATTTTGATTTTTAAGGGATAAAACTTACCAACACCAGCAACATGAATTTTTTTCATCCATGGATATATAATACGTTCACCATCGGCTGTGGTTTCTGTCGTTGTACCATCTGTTGTATCACCATCATGATCTGAATCTGAGTCACCTAAGTCATCCATATCATTACCATGAGAACCCATTTCATCTGGTGAACGATCTAACATTAAACGTTCCTCATCCAAAAGATCATCCTGAAACAATAAAAAAAAGAAGAAAAATAGAAACATTTTTGTGAAAGCTTTTTGTATCGTAGCATAAACTAAACTATAAGCTTAAAACCCACGTCTGTTAATAAAGAAAACTTTTTTATTTTTCTTTTTTTGTAAGAAATTAATCTTTTAATAATTACAGACATCCATAACAATGGACGTTTTTTACCATTGACACGTGACTGTTTTCTTTAACAACCAACCAACAAACAACAAAAAAAGCTTAATTTGCATTTAAATTAAATAAAACTGACTAACAAAAGACGTCTGTTGTGTTGTTAAAATTAAAAAAAAAAAAACAAAAATTTGTATCGGAAATTAATTAAATAATTTTTGAAAACTAAAAAAAAAAAACTTACAGCATCTGAACCGTCATCATCGCAACGTAATTTCATTCCAAGTTCTTGTAACTGTTGGCCAGCCGGTACGGCCTCCTCTATTCGTCTATCCAATCTCATTCCTAATTAAAAAAAAAAAAAATTAATAATAATTTATTTATAAAAGAACAAACAAAAGTCAAGTTCAAGTTGGATTACATATAAAGCGTTTCAAAAAAAAAAACGCTACAAACATTTTCGACAAATTACAATGAAACTAACAAATTATTTAAGAAAGCTTAAATAATACACATCGGAATGACAGAGACTTAACTAAAGTAATTATTTTTAATTTACAAACAAGGACAGTAATATTGCTTTTTGACTTATATATGTATTTACCGATGTTTATCTACCGATTTTAATTATTATTTATATTATTTCTTGTTTCATTTCAATTTAATTATAATAATATTTGCTTTATGAATAAAAGAAAAAAAGAAAAATGAAGATTTTAATTAAATTTTTATTGTCACTTTAATTGTATAATTGTATAATTGGTGTAATGTCAGCTAGAAAGAGCTTAATTGCAGCGATTAGTTCGTTTTTTTCTTCTTCTTCTCCTTCTTCTCTACCGATAATAAAACATTCAGTGGTAATTAAAATACTTGTTTGATGCTAGTCTATCGTGTTTTTATTAGAAATTTGTATAAACAAAAAAAAAAAACAAGCCACATGCATAACCTAATATTAAAATAAACGATCATAAAAGCTAAGATAATAATGATTCATTTATAAACAAGAAGCTTTGTTTCTTTGCATCTGCTTACATTAAATTTTAATTTTAAATTAAAAGCACAAATAGTATTATAATGACCCCTGTAAGGCTTTTCTGCTTTTAATAATAATAAGAAAAAAAATAATTTCTTTTTTTTTTTAATGACAAAATAAAGGGAAACATTTATTTTCGCAAAAGTAGATTTTTGTTTCATGATAGCTTTTTTTTGAAAAATAACTTTAAAGCATCAGCAACATTGTTACATCATCATCATCATTGTTACAGGTTGCCCCGTATAATCAATTCATGTCATGCACGTTTTAGATAAAATAAAACAAAATATTGGACATGCTCTATATTTTTCTTTTTTTTCTTTTTTGGTTATTATTTTATCCGTTTAACTGAAACTTTAAAGCTTTAAAGAATGAATTATAAAAATCACACGCGGCGCCATAATTTGTTAAAACGTTTTCGTATAGAGAAAATTCCATCGCGTACAATTAAGTCGCCAAAATGAATGAGAGATAAAAAAAAAAAAGAAAAAACTTAAGAAAACTTTTACTTTTTGAATTAGATTACCGTGAAATAAACAAAAAAAAAAATGTTTGGCGCTTTTTTTTTTTGTATTATGGGTGCGCGTGCGTCAATGTCTTAAAACTTAACTTGATCTTAAACTTGAAAAATAACTAAAATAAAAGCGAAAACTGAGACAGTGTATAGATTGTTAATTATTTAATAACACTATTAATTATGTTTCGCGAAATTCGCTTATCGCTAACTTAGATTATTAATTTATTTGATTAGTTAATGACTTTGTCAGCTTTTTGGTTTAAATGGGACCGTCGGTGTTTTTATTTTTACTACAATTTATAGAAAGAATTTTAAACGGACCTAATTCTTGTAATCCTAAAGCTGTATTGATGGGTTCGGTGTTGGGACATTGTATCGGTAAATCCATCATTTGGTGATGTCCGGAGGAGCCATAATAGCTTCCGTAATAGCCACCATTTGTGTAGTTATTATTTTGTATTGGGACAGCGGGTGGATTATTAGCGGCAGTACTTGCAGTATGCATTTGATTGCCATATCCACTGTGATGATGATAGAAGTGTCCACCAAAACCTTGGCCATAACCAAAATTATTTGTATTCTGGTGGTGCAGTCCATTGTTATTTTGATGGTGGTTATGATGCGATGCTAAGTAGTCACCACCGAGTCCATTTTGGTGACCAGACGGCATTATTGGTGTTGCTGCTGACATCGCCGATGATGAATAACCACCATTATGATGGTGATGATGATGGTGCATGTATTCCTCACTCGGTGGAAATTTTGGCTCGATGGTCGCCCCCATCGTTGGGCTCTGGACATGATGATGCGGATAACCCATTAGAAATGAACTCATCTTACACTTGCGACACAGTCATTTAGAAAAATATTCACTTAACACACAAAATTCTTTTTCTTTCTCTTAAATAATTTATCCTGATTTTCTTTTATTTTTTACGTTTTTATAACTTAGAGCTTTTAACTTTTAAAACAATTCATTTTCGTTTTTATATTCAACATCATTTAAGTAACATATTTATCCAATTTAATTTTGCACAAAGAAAAAAAATATACACGATTAAAAGCTGCTGGTTAATGCACTTAACTATTTATTTAATCCTTTTATCACTTTATTTAAAAACACATTAAATCGTTAAATCGAGTTAAACGCATTCATAAAAAATTCACTTAAGTAAGCCGTAACCGATAAATAAACACCAAATACGCATTTAATTTTTTAAATAAGAAATTACCGAAAGAAAATTTTATTATCTTATTTTTTTTTTGTAATAATAATTAACGCGTAACAAACAAAAATAGCACGTCTAGCTTAGACGGAATTTCCTTTTGTTATGTTTCAATCCTACACTCATCGGTTTTCTTTTGGGGTAAAAAAAAAAAAAAAAAAAAATTTCTAAGTCTCTTATCCACAAAAGAACGCAATACAAGAAACAAGAACAACAGCAACAACAGCAGCAGCAGCACCACCAGAAACCAAATCTACTCTTATGCCGTAAACAACAGAAGACAACAGAAAAAAAAATCTACAAAGAATAAAATAAGCTAACGTAGAGATTGTTTTTTAACATGAAATTACTTTGTGTTACATTACTTTACGTCTATGTTACGTTACGTTACTACAGTTAAGTAGCTTATAAACGACGAAACGGAAGATCGGTAAACAATTTTTTTTCGTTGTTGTTGTTATGTTTAAAGAAAATAAAGCTTATTTAGCGCCGCCCATTAAATATTTTTCATCTCACTTCTTCGCATGTACGCTTAGCGTTGTATATGCGCAATTGTGACTTTTTCAACGCATAGCAGCCATACTCTGTAGCTCTGAGTAATAAATTTTAATATATATTTTTTTTATTTGTGCTGTAAAATGTATTCACTGTAACCAAACAGGGCCAACGTGTACGAATCTACAGCAAAGTGGGTAAAGTTAAAATGAGAGAAAAGTATTCTTGTTATTTGAGTCGCTCGCTAGTATTGTATAGCCTCTGTATTTATCCTTTCAACGCCTACTACTGCATAATGTTGCCATGTTTTTACCAGAGTTGCTTTTTTTTGTTTGTAATTCAGCTCTTTTCCTTTAATGAAAAAAAAAAAAAAAAAAAAAAAAAAACTAAATTTAGCAAGCAAGCAATCAACAAACAACAAAAAGTAATAAAAACAATAAAAATATTTTTATTTTTTTTTTTATTATTGTCGTCTCAGTTTAGCTACAGTAGTTTTACTTTAATTATTTTTAATAGAAATTCGTCAAGTATTGAAAATATGTTTATAATTCTTCTGTTTTTTTTTTGTTGTTGGTTAATTTATTTTACGAGAAACAGTAGTCAAACAATTTTATTACAGGGATTTACAAAAGCAATTTAACATTTTATTTTTACTGCATTATGGTGATTTTTTCCTTTATTGGTTTATTGTTTTAAGAATTTTATTTGCTGTTGTTTCCTGCTGGAATTCATATTTTTTAATAAATAGCGAAATTATTGCTGTTTGAAAGTGTTATAACAATAATTGTTCAGATTTTATTACTTCCTGTGTGGATTAAAACAACTTTTAACAACAAGCAAGATATAGACATAAAAACATAAAATTACTTCTAAAAAGGCATAAATATGAGTAGAACAGACTTAAAGATTTTTTTTTATTACCTTCTTACAATTTATTCTTCTCATTTATTAAGTGTGATAGCTGCTAAACCTATTTAGTTCTATTATTTATTTAAGCATTAAATCATTTCTTAAGTTAATTTATTTTCGAAGCAGAATATTAGTCGAAAATATCGTACTAATTTAAAAGATTATTCCGTTTATAATAATCAATTCAGAATACAGATCTGAACACTAAATTTTACTACAATATAAGCTAAGGCAACAATCATATAAAAACATTAAAAGCTTTAATCGTAAAAATCAACGTAAATATATTATGGAGCACACAGTGTTTTTCTAGATGAAAAAAAAAAACGAACCAGCAAGGCACAACACACAAAATTCACAGCGGTTAAATTAATTTATTATTTAAATAAAAACGAAAAAATGTGATTGAACTAAATTGGTTAAATTAAGTTTACGAATAAATAAATTATTAAAAAAAAATAACAAATTATAGCCAGTAATTACAGTAATTTAATGCATGAAATATTTTTATTTATTTTAGTTGAAGTTTAATGAAAAATAAAATAAATAAATAAAAAACATTTGATTGCGAGCTTTCATACCTGTTTTGTATTTTTTTTCTAATTGCACAGTTTTAATGTTTAGCTTTTTTTTTTTTTTGATTTAAACGAAAAATATTTTTATTTATTTGTTATAAAATCTGAAAATGTGTTTTTTTTTTATTAAATTATCGATTTAAAAAGAATAATTAGATGTAACGAATTACAAACATTATACAGCGATTTTTGTTTTATTATGTAATTCATGCTAATTAGAGTTAATTAAAATTCTATTGTGCATTCCTTATAAAAAAAAAAAATAAATAAATAAATAAAATAAAAGAAACAAGTGTGTGCTTAGAGATTAAAAGTTATTCAAAAAAAAAACTTCAAAGCGCGATTCCATTTTTCTTGCTAAATATTTTTCTCTCTTTCGTGTGGATTTTATTATTTTTTATTTTTTTTTCAATTTTTTCTTACAACTCAGTTCTGTTGAAGATGCCAAAAAAGAAAGAAGGAAAAAAAAAATCTTCTCTGTGGCAACGGCACGCCCATTTAATGCTGCGAACGATTGATTTCTTCTACTTTTTTTTTGATGGAATAAAGTTGTTTCGTTCTAACAATTTTTTTTTTTTTTATTCCACTGTTGTTTAGTTACTAAAAAGCTGATGTTTCTGCTTTTTATAAAAAGCTTTATTTAAAGATAATCAGACTTCTTAGCTTTGTTGTGTGAAAATTTTTGTTTTTTTTTTTATTTCCTAGCTTCCTTTAGCTGAATTTCTGGATTTTAATTTTAATTTTTATTACCGAGATAGTAAAACAAATCAAAATTTCGCTCCTGATTATTTATTATTGTAAGTGCAGGCACACGATCGGCATTAAGCAGTTTACTTATGTACTTAAATAATAAATAAATGAAAAAAAAAAGAAAAAAATATTAACACTAAGCGTTACACCATTAAGCATTCGGCATATACACAGAAGTAACAATGAACTCAATTAATCAGTTTTAATTTGATGACTTTCGGTTTTCTTTACGTTTTTTTTTTTTTATTGTAATAAAAAATAATGAAACACTTTTATTAATGTTTCGTTATTATTATTATTATTTTATTTTTTTTTTTTAATTCATCAAAGGTTAAACTGTTTAATTATGCAAAATAAGCTAATCACAACACAATTTTATCGGTTATTAATGGAAATAAAATGAAAATTTCATTCAATTAATTAATAATTAAAAGAAATAATAATAAATGACCCGCACAGTATTTTATTGTACATGTTTACTACCCTTATAGCTGTTGTTGTTATTATTGCATTAAACATGCGATAAATAAATAATTTTTCGTCTTTTTATGTTATCTCAATAAGTTATCAGACATCGGTTTTTCTACATAAATTAATCGAATAATTAATAAATTTTTATTTATCGAAATAATCATAAATTTGGATGTCAAATAAAAACCACAAAAAAGCACAAATCATTAATAAAAACCAAAAATCTATTTAATTCGTATTAATAACTTTTTTTTTTATTTAAATTAAAAATTTATTCTAACATAGTTTAATCGCTTTTTAATTAACTAAATTATGTGTGAAGTGCTTAACCTGGAATTTATTTTATTTTTACTTATATAAACGCTGCGTTGTTGACGTGTTAGTTAATACGTTAAATGTTAATTAATTGCGAATTAATGCGGTTTTCTTTTTTATTGTTATTGTTATTTAAATATAAATAACCGTGACATAATTATAAAATTTACATTATAATAACGTGTAATAACACGACAATTATTTAATTAAATAATAATAAAAACAAATAATCAATTATAAGCGTTGTGAAGAAAATAAAATCGAAAAAAAAAAAAAAAACGCGAGAGACTGAAAATTATTATTTATTATTTTTTTTTTTTTTTCATTTGTTGTAATATGCACATCATCATCATCATCAAAATCCACTACAACAATAATAATAATTTATAACAAATAGTTAGATGAAAGTTAAAAAAAAAAAAAAAAAAAGAAAAAAAAGTTCAGCAGCTAAAAATCAGCAGCAACTTACCACTCAACTCAGCTCATGACTTGCATTAAAAACCTTTCAATTTTTATTAGACGACGCTCAATGTTTTCAATTTTTTTATTCCTTTAATTCGTTCTATTCTTCTGTTTATTATTTATTTAGTTTATTGTCATCGTAGTTTTTAATAATTTTTAACTTGAATCTGTTGTACGACTTGCAGCCCGTCATAAACACTGTGCACTGTGTGGCCAACTTTTAACATGAATAATAAAATAATTGTTTGAATTTTGTAATTGAATTAAATTTTTTTTTTAGTTTTGAAAATAGGAAGTAATAATAATTTAAGAACAGGATGTAAAATTCAACGTTTGTGTATTAGCTGGGTTTTAAATCGTTTAATGTTTATTAATAAGTAAAATATTCTGTCTAAACATTCTGCACGAATTATTGCAATAATTTAACATCTTAGACCACCCACAGTAAATTTATTATGTAACATGTATTCCGATTAAAAAATTTTATATTTAATAAACAAATGAAAAAAAAAAATTGTATTTACGTGACACAGTTTATAAAATTTGGTGGATTAAGCTTAAGCGGTGTACGTTTTATTAAATTTTTAATAAAAGATACTTCCTTAACAGCTATTAAACATTGAATTGATTAATCGTTGCAAAAAGCATTTAATTTTTCCAGTATCTTAACACTGTTATGATGTAACGAATGCTACTGGTTTTAACGCTAACATTCTTAAAGCTTATTTAATGCGAAGCTTTCTCTATATAAGAATAAAATTGCGAAAACTTTATAATCGACTTTATATCGACGCAACAACAATATTTGTGTACAGGTAAAACGTTTGATTTATTTAAGCTTTTGAAAACAAACAACTGAAACAAAAATTGCTTTTGAAAAGCATCAACAAGAGTTTCTATGAGTGAAAAAATTATTTTTTCGCAACTAACCACCAGCAAACAACTAAAATTAAAATTCATAAAAATTAAAACATCATCACTGGTTGTTTCATTGCATTTTTTTTTTCTTTTATTTTATTCGTTTTACTTGATTTCTGTTAAAAGTCGTTTTCTTCTATCAGTTTTTTTTTTTTTTTTTTTTTTTTTTTTTTTTATTTTTCAACTAAATGAATGATGAAAAATAAAAAATATAAAACAAAAATCAAAGATTTTATTGTACACAAATCTACACTTTGTTTAAATGTTGTGAGAAAAAAGCCGATCGCGAGATCATCAATCAACAAAACAAAACTGAACAGAGAGAAGAAAAAAAAAAAAAACTGAACTGAACAGAAAAACATAAAAATTGTAAGAAAGGAAAAAAAAAAAAAAACATAACAACAAAATACTTGCCAATGAGGGATATTTTCTTTATTTAGACGGGGAATATAATAATAATAATAATAATAATAATAATAATAATAAAAAAATAATACAAATGTCAATCATAAAAATTTAGAGTATGTAGCCGTTGCTCGGAGAAACATGGAAGGTGCACGATGGGCGGGCGAACATGTGGTTGCCTTAAATAAAACACAAAAAATTATTAAATATGAAAAAAGAAAAAAAAGAAGTAAAATAAAAGCTTTTATGGTAATTGTTTTAAGAAAACGTTAAAAATTTAAATAATTAATTAATAATTCGTTATGTATTGCAAAACTCTATGGGCTAGTTGAATAACCAATCAAATACCTAAGACACGTGCTGCCCCAGCGTGAATCATTCTTTGTTATTCACGTACGAAATTAAATATTTTTCTCTATCTAATTCTGTTTTTAAATAATTAATTAACATTTTTTATTTAGTTTTTAAATATTAATATCACTGCATGAAACAGTACTTAGTCTATCCATCTGTTTTCAATAATAACATGAAATTTGTTACGGATTTGTATCAAAGCGGAGTTGATTTTGGAGGCGAACGCGGAAGATGCAGTTTCTTCTCTATTTTTGCTATTTTAAGCGGAGTTTTAAATTCTTGTTTTTTTTTTTTGATTTTTTTTTTCTTTGACGTTATAATAATTAATGGAAAAATTTATAATGATGGAAAAAAAGATAAATTATTGTTATGAATGGTACAAATTAAATTAAAATCAATTAAAGAAAATTAATTTATTAGAAAATTAATGCGGCATGAAGTGATTTTTGGGAATTTTGTTTTTTTTTATTCATTTCTGCTTAGAATTGTTCTTCGTTTTAACTTCCTTATTTCATTAATGGTTAATTTTTTTTTTTTCTGTTTAATTTTCTAAATATTGTGTAACAGGAAGCAAGGTTAAAATAAAAAAAAATAAAAATCGCACGAACATTATTAACCATCAGGCAAATATGCTAAGCAACCCTTTAATTACTTTCGACTGTTCTAAATTAGACTTATGACTTTGACAATAGAAAATAAAAAAAAAAAAGTAATAACTCGAAATTACATTTTATGTAAATCTTATGTTAAAATGTCAGTAAATCATATAATAAAAAGCTTGTCTTGATTCGTCAATCAAATAGAAATAAGCGAAACAAAAAAAAAAAAAAAGGCATAAACGTCAGCAAATCAAGTCACGAGAATTAACATAAAATTATTATTTTAATATAAAAAAAAAAAAAAAATTAGACATAAATACACGGAATTATTCTTGTGAAATATACAAAAAAAAAAAAATAATAATAATAATAAAACATAAATTTCAGGCAAAATTATTATTAAAGGAAATACCTACAACCACCCAGTTAAAAAACATATAAATGCGGTAAATATCGCATCACTACGTACGCTCGTTTAAATATATTAACAAGAATAAACGTAGTAAAAATTCGTGCGACGAATGATTAATGATTTTACTGATTTTTTTGTTTTCTTTTCTTTTCTTTAACATAAATTTTATTTAATTTTTATGCTTTTTTTTTTCTTCGTTACAAAGAACGTCATTCAAAAAACACCTTTAAAGTAATTAGATTTAATAACAAAAAAAAAAAATTGTTAAGTAAATTAAAGCAAAATTGTTTCTAGCTGCGTTTTCTACGTGTTAAACATATAAAAAATGCATTAATTATGTATTTCTGTTAATATTTATTATTAGACACGTGGATAAATTAATAAAAAAGAAAAAATTATGGTAAAAGTAGAAAGAAATTAACTCAATTTAAGTAAGAAAACATAGAAAAAAAAAATTGTGTAATAAAATCCAACTGGGATTGTCGGGTAGCTATTTTTTTTTTTGTTTTCTATATAAATAATTGTAACAAATAATAATTTAATAAGAAACACCGACTGTCCGGGGAGTAAAAAAAATGTATTTAATTAAATATTAAAAATGTGTAGTTGAAAACCTAGTATTAAGCTATCGACATGTTTTTTTTTTTTTTTTGTTCTTTTTTTCCTTCATTCTGTCTTCAAGTGTTGATTGCGATTTATTTATGCGTTATTAATAATTTAAACAAAGAAATCAACCATTAACCGCCCACCCTATGTGTTAAACACAGTATTTTTCTGTTATTATTTTTATTATTAACTAATAACACCGCTGTTACAATATTTATTATTTATAAATTATTAATTAATTTCCAATAAATAAATAAATGAAAAAAAAACGTTTTATATTTAATAACGAATGAATCAAGAGTTTACAGGTGTTTTAAGGTTTATTTTCTTTAAAAATAAATCGTGCTTTATAAAGCTGCAATAAAGCTACTTTTTTAAAGTACTAATAATTAAAATATTATAATATTGCTGTTACGGTCATTATCACGACTTTGTCCAGCCTTCAATACTCCCCCTTTTTTTTGTTTCCTCTTATTTTTATAATAAATTATTATTTTATACCAAACATAAATACGAATCGCATTGAATTCACATAAATCTTCTTTTCTTTCTTTTTTTTTTTTCAGATTTAACAAATATAAACATTTCTATTGAGGATAGAAAGAAGTAATCATCACAATACAACATAATTTAATTCACCGTATCGTGTTAGTTGATTTTCTATAATTTAAACGTTGATGCTTGATCACAATTTATTTTCATTTTTTTTTCATTTTTTTTTCATTTTTTTTGTAATAAAAATATAAAATCCCTTATTGTTTGGTTACGTCCTAGATGTATATAATAATTCGTTGATGCAATGCAATGTAATGCAGCCAGCATCTTGATTGATAAAATTCATCAAAATATCATCCAACTGGAAAGCGTAAACAATCATTAAAGTTTTTGATTGAGAATTTGAGAAAAAAAAGAAAATTATGGGAAATTAAAGTAAAGTAAGGCGAAAGTAATAAAAAGGGTCTGTCAAGTCGACAATAATTTTGCAGCAAACATAAAATGTTTACAGGAAAAACGAAAAAAAAAAAAGGCAAATGGCGACGTCAACAACATATAAATAAAAAGGAAGAAAGAAAAAAAATCTAAACGAGATGAATCGAAACGAAATGGACATAAAAGAAGAAAGGCAAAAAAAGAAAAAAAAAAAAAAAAAAGGAAAAATAAACAAAAATAAAACGAAAAAGTTGAATAAAAGGAAAAGATTGGGTTTTATTTGTTTGATTCTCCTTGTTTTCCCATTTCTTTTCTATTTTTATTTAATTTTTTTTTTTCGTTTTTTCGTTTTTTCGTTTTTATTGTTGAAATTTTACTTGATTTTTGCTGCTGCTATTGTTGTTGTTGTGCTTTTCACTTTGTTTTGTTCTTTGCGCGACGTTATTTTTCCCAAATTCACTAAACGAACGGATGGACAAACGCAAAAATAAGAGAATAAGAAAAAGTTTCATCATCATTAGTCACAATTTTAAGAGCATAAACTTGACGTTCGACAATTTTTATACTGAAATCATGTTTCCCTTTTTTTTTTTTTCTTTTCTTTTCTTTACTTTTTTTTCATTTAAATGATTTCTTTAGTTTTTTTTTTTTTTCACTTACTTGCTTGCTTTTGCTATCCTTTTTTGTCTAGAGTGCATATAAATAAAAGAAATTCATTTTACTTATGGATCGAAATGAAAATAAGAAATAAAAAAAAAAAAAAAAAAAAAAAAACAATCCTTATGGGGTTGACAATGGCTAAGCTATTGAATGAAAAGATATAAAAAAAAAAAATGTCTAACTTAGAAGTTCTTTCGTTTAACATTTATTTTCTTACCTATTTGATTGGTTTTGCAAGATCTCATGTGGAAAATTATACGCAAAAGGGAGACATTAAACAACACACCATGTGTTGTCCAAACTGAAAAAAAAATTAATTAACGAGTATTGCAGCGAGTATTGTAACGCGATTTTAATGTGTGTTTTGGAGTGACGAGAAACGTTATAATAAAAATCGGAATCACTGTTACCAGTAATAGTTGTTGCTGTTATTTAATTGGGTAACACTTTTCGAGTAGCAGATTCATTCACAGTTAAAAAAAAAACTATTTTATTGCTGATAATAATCTAAATAATCGATCTATAAAGTTTATAATGAAATCATCATGGACCTATCATTATTTGTCATTTCAATTTCAAAATCAAATAGTCATCGTGTGATTTATTTATTCTCTACAGTATTCGTAGTTTATATTTTGATTGAATGTTAATAGTGGGATTATAAATCTTATAAACAGCGTTTATAATTTGTACATTCTTCTGGACACCCAAAGTCACAGTTTTACTAGATTCCAAAAATGTTTTGCATAGGAATAGATTTTCCACGTATAGCTTTTTAAAAATTTCCTACACTTTTCTAGTTATTATGGGAAAACATAATTGAAAAGTAATAAACAAACAAAATTATAAAACAATCAAATGTTTCATTGACTTTAAATTCATTTTTCATTTAAATTATATTCTTGTTGTTAATAAAAAAAAAAAAAAATGTATGCCAAGGGAATTGATTATTATTTAAATTTTAAATAATGTTCAAAGCATGCAACAACAACAGCAAAATGAAAGAAAATAAAAATAAACAACAAACAGTAGCAAAGTAAATTTAATTCTCGTGGGAGTACTATTGTATCGGTGTTGGGCACGGCACGGTAAGACCAACAATAACGAAAGGATTCAAAACAATTTTCGCTTTATTTCTAACAGTAAAGAGAATTAACATGCACACGGGGGCGTTTAAAGGAGGATCAATAAGAAAAACTCTTTAGTTACTGCATTATGCCGCGCTAAATTTGTTTAGATAAATTTTGTTCATTTAGACGACACCACTGTGTACTTGTGGAGAAAATAATAAAAAAAAAATAAAAATCCAACAAACAAGTAAAATGAATAAAAATTGTAAGAATTAAAAAACGAACAACATGCACTGCTGGAAGATGATTAAAAGTAAGAAAACGATAATGCTGATGCAAAGATGGAAAGAAAGGAAAGGAACATTACGAGAACACCACCATGGTCGCGCGACTTGTCGAGCTTCACAACAGCAAGATTGTTGACAGTTACAAATGATGTGTCATTTTCTGTTCTATCGTGTTTTATTCTTTCGTTTTTTTTTTTTCTTTTTTTTTTTTTACTGCCATCGAGCAACTGGCTGACTGTCATCCCTTGACAGTAAAGAGAATAAAGCAGCAGCAGCAACAACAACCAAAACAATAGCATCAGCAGGACGACGCAGCTGAAATAGCACGGATGTAAGGCGCAAAAGACAGTCGTCAACGTTGAACATTGCTGTTGTTGACGTCGTTCTAGGAAACTTTTTATTTTTTATTTTTTTTTTTTTTATTATTCATCGTTTTATAACTTTTTTATCAAGAGAATAAAAGTTTTTATTGAAAGCGAAGTAAATATATTTTATTTTTTTTTTATAATCAATATTATGAAGAAACTTTAATAAACATTTCATATTGAACTGAATTAGGCATTTGCAAATTTTTATTTATTTTTAACAACATCCATCCATCCATCCTTAAATCATTTATTATATTCCGGTTTAACGTTGTAGCCTTCACACTCCACAGCTGACGCGTCACAGACTCATCTACGTTGTTTCTTCTGTTTATTTAACAAACAAACAAACACGCAACACTCCTTCTACCAATTTTAAGTAAGTAAATAAATTAAAAAAAAAAAAAAAAAGCGATTAACGCGTCTGTACATAAACACAAGGAAAAATACCAGTAGCCAAACTTTAAAGCATTTTTTTTTTTTACTCTTCCTCTTCTTCCATTAAAAATATTATCTTATCGCTGCAGTAATAATAATAAATTTTTACTTTTTTTTATTAATCATTTATTCATTTAATGAAGGAATGAAAAATATTAAGTGAAAAAAAGCCACAATGACACGATGATGAAGTGACAACACATTATTTTTTGTTGTAAAGATGATTTTGTGTGGCTTTCAATGTTATTCTTATTTACCGATGAAATGAAACCGATTCATTGATTAAAAAAAACAAAAAAATTGAATAAAATTTGTGTGTGGTAACGAAAGGTTTTCTTAATACATTTCATGTCAAATTGATTTTATTAATTGATAAGAAAATAATGAATTAAAAATTATTATCGTGTTGCATGCGGAACGCTGCGTTACGATGCGTTAAACTACTTGCTCACTTCATGCCTAACACAAGTGAAAAAATAAATTATTATTCTTTTTTTTTTTTGATTATGCTTTCTTCGTGTCATAAGCACGCAATATTTATATTTAATGATAAAATTTTCGTTTTAATTAACATTAATTATTTGTTTTATTTCAATTAATTAAATATATTTTTTGGTGAAACTGAAAACAATTCGAATATTAACGAAAAGAAAATAACAGAAATCAATCAAAATAATGTTCTTGTTGTTTTGACTTAACACCCATGGGAGTAAAATGGTTTTGCATGGTTAAATTGTTCTCTTTATTTACTGTTTGTTATTTATTTTGTTGTATGTTTATATGTTTAAAAAAAAAAAAAACAACAACAACATATTTAGTAATGGCTAATCTATCAAGTAAGTAACATAATTAACATAGAATTATGACAAAATATTTATTAACCGTTTTCTGTAACATAATTATTCCTAATTGATCTCAAGGGAATAATTCCTGATTATTCGGTTAATAAAACTAAATTAATAATAAAAACAGATAGATATGAAATTAAATTACCTTGTAATTGTTATTTGTGTGCTTTAAACGGTTTATTTAAAAGTAAAAAAAATAATAATAAATTTTAAAACATCAATACCGACATTACCACACTTTAATCCACCCTTAATAATAATAATAATCTAAAAATCTCATTATTTTCTTTTCATTTTCTGTTTTTGTATTTTACATTTTTATTTTCATGCACCCCCATAATTTTTATGACGCATCTAACCACAATTTCGCAACCAATAATGTTTCTTTTTTTTTTTTTTTTTTTTTTTTTTTTGACAATTTCTTATTACATCTAACGAAGAGAATATTAAAAAAAAAAAAACAATTTTTCGATGAAGAAACAAAAAAACATTGGGAATAAAAAAAATAAAATAATAAAAATAGGGAGGATCACTCTGTATTTTTATTTAGTAAAAAAAAAAAAAAGATACTTTTAACGCTTTTACTTCGTATAGATGAATCTAATATGCGGTCCTTTTGTATAATCTGTGGTATAAATTTATGTAGAAAATGCGTACATTCCACTAATATTTTTCGTATTCGCTTTTATGTTTTTTTTTTTTTTTTTGATGAGTGCGCGCCTCTAGCTTTTTTTTTTGGGATTTTATTCTCCGTCTACAGTGGCTTCTCAATTAATTCTGCATTCATTATTTTATTTTTTTTTGTTTACATATCGCAAATGAAGCATTTTTTGACAGATTGTTAAGTAGTTTTCCTGTAACAAACTGAAAACAAGAAACAAACAAGAAACAAACTGTTAACAAGACACCACTGTATTACATTAGTGATCCTTTCAAAGCTACATAATACATAAAAGAAGAGTATTTTTCCTTTACTCAATACATTATATATATATTTATATAAAGCAGAAGAAGTAGAATTAAAATAAAACAAACCATGAGCACCAGACATAGCCTATAAGCAGTCGAATTGTATCAACTAACGAATTTTATTTATATAGGGTGGTAATTGAGGTGGATGGTTGCTTATGAAAGCGTAATATTTATATATATATATATATAAAATAATATAAAACCAGTGGATAGACTTGTCAAAGTTGGATCAACTTTAAATTGAAGTTGAAAAGAATGAAAAATTTAACAGAAGCAGTAGCAGCAGCAGCAGCTTTTACTTGTTTTCGGTTTGTGCGAAAAGGGATTCAGGTTTTTTTTTTTTTGCTGTATTATCCACCACGCGATGTTTTTAATGTGTGACGTTGTCGTTGATGACATGATGGCGGAATTGATGGCTTGGGTGATGGAACGTTTTTGTGTTATGGGTGGTTTGTTAATGTTTTTTTTTTTTTTTTTTTTTTTTGTGATAAATAAAACTTTTTAGCATATTTAGCACGATTTATACGTGATACTGGCATCGTCGCTCATTTACGCATAATTCTTTCTTTTTTTTTGTTCTCGAAAGGAAAACAAGGCAAACGAACGCTGTTTTAACAGGAAATGACTTTGTAATCTTTTTTCATTTTTTTTTTTTTTTTGTTAATGAGAAATATATTTATTTAGGTTCCTGGTTTCATTTTTCTTTTTTGTAATTTTAGTTAAATGAAAAACAATGAAGTAAAAGCTTCGTTACCAGCGGTAACCAACGACATAAACAAACTAAAATTCAAACTGCAGCAACAGCAGCAGCAGCAGCAGCTATAACAACAGGCTTAAAAAATTAAGTCACATCATTACGATTACATATTTACACGCACTAAATTATAATTAATGATTCTTTTCACTTTGAAAATAATTTCTTCTTAAATAAATTTCTATAGAAAGAATTTATTATTTATTTTTTTTTTTTTCTTCTGCTTTTCATTTGACATTTTTGTTCCCTTTTCCATTATTTATTTAATTTTCTTTCTTTTCGCAAAAGTCTTTTCTTTTCTTTTCTTTTAACAAGAGGATTTAAGTTTTTAACTGAGCGTTTTTTTTTTTTTTTTTTTTAATATTTTTGCATGCATTAAATTTTTCATCC
Organism: Ptychoptera albimana; assembly: GCA_961205885.1. Lineage (NCBI taxonomy): Eukaryota > Metazoa > Arthropoda > Insecta > Diptera > Ptychopteridae > Ptychoptera > Ptychoptera albimana. The sequence continues at coordinate 16,989,016 of OY540805.1, forward strand.
ATTTACAGTTACAGTTTCTCGACTTAAGCTATTGTCTTGGTTATTTGACACAGTTTTTCCCTAAATTTCTCGATTAGATGTACGATTTTTTTTTTTTTTTTTTCATTGAAAAAAAATGTTTATAATTTGTCATGTGTAATTTGATGATAATTAATTATGAATAAAAAAATTATTTGTATAATTTTCGGATTTTTACGCTCTACGCCAGCAAAAATTGAACAAAAATTATAAAAACTCTGCTTTGCGGCCATATTTTTATGCTCTGGAACAGATTAGATTTGTTTTTTATTTTTCTTTTCTTTTCTTTTCACTTTAATATTCAACTCCTCCCTTAATTTATGTTTGGGAAAAAGTAATTTTTTTTTTTTGTTTTGTACCCTTGAAACACTCAACCCTCATCATTTTCTATTTAATTTTAATTTATAATTTTGGTTTATATGCTTTGTTACATAATTTATGTTTTATTTTCGAGTTTCTTCATTTTGTTTTTTTTTTTTTCATTTCGTTGAGATGGAATTTTAGAAGTAACGTCGGTTAACTATTTTTCGCTAAAAAAAAAAAAAAACTAGATTATACAATTTATAGCGCAGTCTTAATATTAATTCTTTAATCAGTTTAACATAGAAACTCACTTACTTACTTACTTACATCTGAAGCAGAAGTATTCCTTGAAAGCTCGCTTATTATTATTTAAGAATCATAACACAAAAGACATTTAATGAATAGAAAATGCGAATTAGGCTCTGTTATAAGAAGAAAAATAATAAAAATTCTTTCAATGAATTAACAGAAATTTAGTTGTTATTTCCAGTTAAATAGGGAATTTCTGTTGTTGCTGTTGCTGCTGCTGTAGCTCTTGTTGTTGTTGTTGTTGTTGTTATTAGCCTAATAAAACCTCCACCTAGTGAGATGGCTAATTTGTGATGACTTAGCAAATAATATAAATAAAAAAAAAAAAATAATAAAAACTAAAAAACATTTCTAAAATGCGGTGTTGTCTTGATTTCCTTTAGAATGAAGAATTATTAAAATCGCGTTTGTTTCATACACTACGTTGTCGTCTAACACAATGACGAAGCTCCTTATAATTTTCTTTACTTATCCATTATTATGTTTTCTGGTTTTAATGTAAATAATATTTAGAATAAAAACAGAAAAAAAAACGAAAAATTTATTCATAACTAACATTTGCCACCCAATTTCAATCCATTTACAAGGTGAATGTTTGTGTGGCCCTTTTATTTACTTTTGTTAATCTTAATTAATAAAAATATTTTATTTAAAAAAAGCCGATTTCGATTTCGAAATGTAGCTTTTAGTAGTGAATGTGCAGTTTTATATTCGTTGCTAAAACATGCTACACGTTTTCTTGTAAATTTTTTTCATTTTTTAATTATGTCCTTGTTTCGCTCTAGTTAAATTTCGTTAAATTTTTTTTTATTACTATTTGGTGGATTTGTTCAGTTTTTTTTTATTATTTTCATTTAAGATCCTCATATCAATAGATTTGTTTTATTTTTTTTTTTTTTTTTTGTTATATAAAAATAATTTTTATTTTTTTTTTGGTATGATGTGAAACCTACAGCCGGTGATGTTGGATCATTAATCATTTTGAGAAAAACTTGTGATGTGAACAATAAAACAGTGGGGTATGTATATGATAGGAAAATTTTTTTTTGTATTTTTTTATTTTTAATTTCAATAATAACAAATAAATTTATATTTTTTTTTTTAACTTTTGCACTGCTTTTAGACTTAAAAATTTTCTTTCTTTTTTTTTTTTTAAAATAAACTTTTAAGTATAAAAAAAAAAAAATTATAGCAGTTTTTAGCGAGGATTAAAACCGTGTTTTTTAGTTTTTAAAGACTATTTTGTCGTTATTCTTCTCTATATGGGCGCACCCTGTAAAAATCTACTCAACAAAATGCAGGCAGTTTCATATTGCAACATTCTATTATGTAACAAAGTAGGGAAATTTTAATACAGCAACTTTAGTATGTCTTGGCTAAAATTACAAAAAAAAAATTATTTGATTGGTTCTCTCGTTGAGTTTTTTGTTTATTCTTTATTTATTTTTTTTTTTTTCTCATAAACAAGATGACCGCCAAATAATGCATAACAATTTATTTTTTTTTTTATTAATTTTTGACTTAATTCATTCATTTTTATTTAAATCACATTATTTATTTTATTACTGTTAATTTATTGGTTAATTATTACTTTTTTTTTTATGTAATTTTTGTTATGGTTTTGTTTGATTTTTATTAAAGAAATGTTTGCAAGGTAAACAAGACAACAGGAGAAGAAGCCATTTTTGTGTTTAATAAAAATAAAAAAATTGTTTTTTGAGAAAGATTTTATGCCTTTTTATTCATTTTTTATATTAAAAGTGTTTTGATTGTTGATAATTCTTTATTTAATTAACAATAAATGGTTAAAGTTTCTCAATTACAAAGCAAATTGAATGCGAATTAAAGTGATGAAAGAAATAAGCGAACAAAAAAAGCTCCAGCATATGGTAATCAACATTTTTACCATAAAAACATTTTATTTTTCGTTGATTATTTAATTCATAATGGAATTACATTAATAATGGCATAGAGAATTTAAGTAACACATCAAAGAAGACAAATTGAAAACTCAGTTCTGACTTATTTCGTCGCTGCAAATTGATCCAATAGCAAAACAGCAAAAAAAAAAACCACAAAAAGCTCATTTAAATGAAAGACAGAATTTTTTATTTTATTTTTTATGTATTTTTTTATTTATAAAATTTATTTAATTACATTTTATTTTCTTATTTTCTAGTTATTTAATCGAAAAACATTTTGTTTTTATTATTTTTATTCATATCAATGGCGCCGTTTAAGGGCTGCTTTTTAAATGAATTAACATCAGCAGATGTATTTAATTAAATTAAATGACGCCATTCTAGTTTATAATAATTCTTAAAATAGATTTTATTTAATTAAATATGTGTTGGTAAGTAGTATAATAAATAAAAATTGTATAAAGCTGGAGCGTAATACCTAACAAAAGAAAAAAGAAAAATATTTATCACGGCTGTAGTGTCATCATTACGCTGCAAATTAAATTCTCGTCACTCCTGCATTACAAAGGGTAAAATTGATGAATCAAAGTATTGTCCAGTTAGCCTTAAAATCTCGTTAAATAAATTATTTATTTAAAAATGTTCTATTCCCTAGCTAAACCAGGACGAAAAAACGATTTTTATTTGATTTTTCCAAGATTGGATTTTTCTTTTTATCTATTTTATTGCACTTTTTCGGTCCCCTTTTCGTCTCTTATTTAAGGATGTAATGTAATCAAATCAAATTTTATTTTATTTTTTTTTTGTCCTTATCCGGACTGCTACAAAAATCTAAACATAAGCTAAAACTTAAATATAAAATTTTCACGATAACAAAAGTCTTGTAGATTTCGTCGATTTTATTTTATTTATTTTTGTCGTTTTTTTTTCAACATTTAAATAATTTAATTAAATATATTTGTGTACGTGTTTTAATATAGATGCTTTGTATGCACCACACAAACCTCTCTAGAACCGAATTTGTCGCTAAATTACAAACAAATTCGGATCTACAGGGTAGATGTAGAGCAAGAACGACGAAAATCTACAAGAAATTATTCGTTTTTATAGCATTAAAAAAGAAAAAAAAATTATTTTTAATTTTTTTTCAGTGTTTTATTGTTTTAAATATTTAAAATTAATTCCAAAAAAAAAAAAAAAAAACTCCTGACTGTTTGAATGTTAAAATAAAGTTAAAAATAAATAAAAGGCTGCAGCTGCCATAATATAACCGTAGAACATTAAAGGTAGAAAAATGTGACAAGGAATCCGTAATAAACAGTGAAAAACCAATAAATTTTTATTAAGGTTTTTTTTTTTCGTTTTTAACTGTTTGGAAAATACTTTACGTTTGTACAAGGAAATGTTAAAAGTCGTTATTACCGAATTTTTTTTGAAAAGGACATTGCAATAAAAATGCATTTTTATTATTTATAAACATTTTCGTTTTTTTTTTTTTGGTTTGGTAACAGTAATAAACTATTAAAAAAGGTAATTTTTCTCTCTACCTTTATTATAAGGGTCAAATAGTTTTTTTTGTTTTCTGCTATTGTTTTGTTAACTGTGCCTGTGCCTGTGGAAACGTTTTGGTAATTTATGTGACATTTTGCTTCTTTTTTTATTGTTACACCAAAATTCTATTGAACAGTTTTTGTACTGATTTGTTCTTTTTTTTTGTTTGTATCTCATTGCAGCTTTTAAAATGTATTGAATTATGTAAATAAAGCACAACTGTGACATGGTAAAATTTTTATTGCTGTATCTTAAGCAACTATGTTTGAAATGTCAGCGAACAGACGTCAAGATACTTAAAATAAATAAAACGCATAAAATTTGGCAAACTTTTCTAGTTTTTTCTATTTTTTTTTTGTTAAAAAGTAATTTTAATCAAATTGTTGAAGCTTTTTTTTTTTTGGTTTTTATTCCGTCTTAAAAGTTTTGCTGTGTTTATCAGCAAAACAAGAAACAAACAAACAAAAAAAAAAGTCTCTCCTGCATACTAAAGTGTTTTCTATTAAACGATTTTTTTTTTTTTTACTTATGAACTTTGAGTTGTTTCTGGTTTTTTTTTTTTTTTTGTTTTACTAGAATTTATGTTTGCTGGGAAAAAATTCATATATCAAAAAGGATATGTTAGGTTTTTTATATTTATTTATTGTACAAAGCTACTAGCAAATAAATTAACCAAACAGCAAACAGAAAAACTTTCCTTTCATGTAATAAAATATAAAGTTTTATTCGTTGAACATCTGTCGTAATTTTTACTTATGTTCCCTACATTCCCAACGCGTTACTATTTACATTTGCGTTACTTTATAGTTAGCATGCGTTAGTTTACTTAATTTTGTATTACTTTATGCTAATTTTAATATCAATTTATTGTTTTATTTCTGTATTGTTTAATGGGACAGCACATAATCCATTGAATTTTCTTTAACACTGTCGTTGAATTTTAATGGGAAATATTTTAAGGGAAAATTCCATTCTTTGTAGCATTTGTACAGTTTTTTTTTCTTTATTTTTTTTTTTTAACATAAGGTGTATTCAAATATGAAAAAATTATCTAGATAATAATAATTAAAAAATTAATATTCTTATTTTATTGTTTAATTAAAATTAATAACGCAACGTATGTAACGCAACGGTGATTTTGAATAATTTAAAAGGCTTAAAGAAAACATGTCTGAATGCAAATGATGCTGAGTGTTTTAAACGATACGAAAAATGCTTTAAAGTAAAACGATTAATACGTTTTTTAAAAAAAAAAGTTTGTCGTTACCTATTTATAAACGAAACAAGACGACAGGAATTTAGCAATAAATATATAAAAAAAAAAACCAAATCAATCAATATGTGATCAGTCATTGGACGATTTGATGACGTGAAAAAATTATCAACACTCAATTATGTAATTGTGTTGTGACAGCAAAGTGTTTGTGTGCTATGGTGACAACATCATTAAATATTGAGCATGATGGATGTATACCAAATTACCGCCCACAACCTTAATATTACGGATTTTGGCTGTTTGACTGTTAAAGGTGTGTGCGTGTAATAAATAACGGAAGCTGTAAGAATATTACGTTTCCATGTTTTTCCTTATTCATCTTTCTCCTACCGAAATACAAATAAAATATTTCAATGAAATTAGAGAATGATGAGGATTTTTTTTTATTTCATTTATTTTTTTGGTTACGGATAACAGCATTCACTTTGTGATAATAAGTAATAAAAATGAATGTGAAAAATAGAAAGAAAAATAAATCATAAGCATGACAATGTTGTTTTGTCTTTATGAAGTCAGATCATTATATTTTTGTTGTTGTTGTTGTTGTTGTTGTTGTTGTTGTTTTAATGATAACATCGGACACACGCACACCAAAATTAACGACTTGCAATCATCAAAGTTGTTTTTTTTTTATATTTATTTATTTATTTGTTGTCATTTTATTGCTGAGTCATAAAACAACAACAACCAAAAAAAATATAAAAATTGAAGAAAATCAGCTGACATTAATTTGATTGCTGCTGTTGGTTGCTCGTGGTGGTTTTATTGCTTATGATGTCAAGGCTATTCTGTTTATTATCCGAAGCTAATGAACTTTATTTATGATGAATTAAGACTTTTCTATAGTGTCTTGTGTCACCGTTGAAGTGTCTGAACAAAAAAAAACTGTTCATCGCTAATTGCATTTAATTCAGATTTTTATTCCATCAATATTCATCCACTGTCTGATATGCAGCATCCTATATTTATCACTCTTCAACACAACCAATGAATTACACTCGGCAACATCTTTCTGTAATTAAATAAAACAAAAAAAATTTAAATTTGTAATATTTCCTTTTAGATACAAAAAAATTTAAAAAAGAAAATGACAAAAAAAAAAAAAGTCACAGACAATTTTCCAGTTCAGTGATTATTAATTTTTAATATAAAAAAGGGGGTGTGTCCGTTTTGTAATATAGATATATTATATACACAAAAGGGTGTTTATTCAATTGTAAATAATCCAGACATTAAAGGGGAGGCAAACAAATGAACAAATTCAAGCCAAAAATGAAAAAAAGTAAAAGCAACAAAAAAAAAAAAAACTTGTAATAATCCAATCTTGAAAGGATTAAACAACTGACTTAACTATTTAATCCTCTTAAAATTAATTTTGACTTTGCCTAATAACTTTAAATACAATGAAATGTATACAGAAAATATCCTGAAATGTCATTTCTATAAATATTATTTAAAGGATGAAGCATGCTTTGTACGGTTTTTTTTCCTTCTTCCCTAGGTTTGTCATTTTGTCGAGGATTTAGCTGGGTTTTGTTATGTTATTAAAAAAAAAAATAAAAATCTTTTTTTTTTTTTACCTACTTCTCCTACTTTCTGCATTTCACCTCAATAGAGAGCAAAAAAATTTAATAAAAAAAAAAAAAAAAAACTGTCATTGCGCGTGCCCAGGATTTTTGGCATCCTTATACACTAATACTATTACAACGCTTTTTTTTTTTCATTTTTTTATTTAAATATAAACCAATGTCGTCATCCATTTTGCGTTGATACAAATTTCTATGGCGTCGTAGAATTCGATCGATAAAATACAGAATAGGATTTTTCATTATAATAATTTTGTTGTTGTTGCATTAAAAATAACCAAAAAAAAAAAAAAAATCCCATCATATCCTTTCGATGATTTTCTATTTTATTATTCCTGTTGTCGCTTTCGTAATTTTTTTGTTTATTTGATTATTCTGTTGACGACTGACAGAAATGAAATTTTAATAGAATCGAAACATAATTTTGTGCGTTATTAAAAGGAAAAAAAAAAGTATTTAAAGGCCACGAGTTATGTAATTACGAGAACCGGGAATATTGTGCGTATCCGATAAAAAAAAAAAAAGAAAGAAGAATATTACAAAAAAAAATTGGACGGGCAAAAGGGTCATACAATAAATTGTCTAGTAAATTATTTTCTATGAAATATGCGACGGTGCAACACAGGGATTTCATATTGCGAATAACTTTGAACCTTTTTTTTCCTTCTTTCTTTCTTTCCTCAAATTATTTCTTTAGGTTTTTATTTCTGTTGTAGCAATATTATTATTATCAAAAGCAGAGTAGAAAAAAAAAGCTAAAAAAAAAAAAAATTAGTTATTGCTGTGCTTTGGTTTGGCCGGGTCTTTTAATAATAAAGAAAAAAAAAATATAAATTGTGTATGCCCTGTGGCTGGTTGTGTTCATTTGAGGAGATGAAATATTATTCCCTTGCTGAAATGTTTCTTGTTTCTTATGGCATAAACGCTTCTTCATCATTCTTTTATTTATTTATTTATTTTTCATTTCATTTCTTCTGCCGGAACATCGTTTCTACTATAATACGTTACGATACGATCCCGATGATGATGAGTTGAGAAATTGTAAAAGTTTGATATAGAAGATGAAAAATATAAAGAAATAAAATTAAAAGGCTCTGAATGAGCTGTGTTGTGTGGGTAAGTAGGTAGGTGGGTTGGGTATGAGATAACAGAAAGAAAGCAAAAAAAAAAATATATATATAAACGACGATGATAAACTTTTACGGGTTAAAAGAATTATTATTATTATTCTTTTCCTTCTTTTTGAAAATAATTTCTTCTTTATTTAGTTTCCATTGGTTTTCTTATAATGGGGTTTGTGTGAGGCGGCCGGGTGGTTTGTGAATAAACAAAGTAAATTTCCTTGAGTTATTTGAATAGGAAATTTCTGCTTCTTTTGCTTGATGATTTAAATTGCTAAACAGTTTTTATACAATTTGACTGAATTATTAATATAAAAAAAAAATAAAAAAATTTCCTTATCTTCGCTGCAATTAAAAGCAAAAAAAAAAAAAAATATAAAGAGAAAAGGAAATAAAAAGTTTTCATGGTAAATATGCTTTTTTTGTTTTATATTTTCTACGCTTTTAGTTTAGAAAGGTTAAATAAGACAAAAAAGAAATAAATTTTTTTTTGTTTGTTTTATTAAATAATTTAAATAAGAATATGATTCATTCTGCTTCAGTTAGCATAATTTCTGTGCGATGAACTTTTGTTAAAATTACACAAAAAAGCATTAATAATAATAATATCCATGTTTGACAAGGGGCTCTCTAGTTGGAACACTTTATGTACATGACTTGCTAATTTTATCTTGTTTGAAAAAGGTTAATACAGTTACTTAACTTATTATTGACAGATTTAAGCTAGGAGAAATTTTTTTTAAATCATATGTAATCAGTGTAAAACATTATTTTTTTTTTAAAACACCGCAGCGTTATTTTAACGCATTTGTTAGCTTTATGTTTTCAATGGACAAAGATCAGTTGATTTTTTATTTTATTAATAAATGTAAAACGATGGCGAACGTCAACAAATTATTAAAATAAATAAACTAAACTAAAATTATCTGGGATGAAAATTATATAATCACGATTTATGTTTTTTATATAGACAAAGTAAAATAAAGCATGAGACTTTAATTATACCGAAAAAAAAAAAGTAAGTGATGACCATTGTGTTGTAAAATAGACAAAATAATTTATTTTTTTTAACTTAAATAAAACGAAATTAGTATTACTTAATACATTAATGATAATTTAATATTTCGTGTTTTATATATATATATATAGATATAGATATTTCGAGAAAAACAACTCGAAAAAAAAAACATCATAAATATTTAATAAAAAATTATAATAATTGTAAATTATCTAAGCACACAATAACAATAAATATACAAAAAAAAAATTATTTATTTATTCAATTAAATAATATCACGGCTGCCTACATTTCTAAAAAAAAAAAAAAAAAAAAAAAAAATCTATTTTTGCTGTTTTAACACCTTACACAGAGAGCTTAAGTTGTGTTAAAGTGTTTGTGTTTGTTTTTTGTTGTTATAAACAGTCAAAACTCCGTTTATATTTTAAGAAATAGAATTAATTTTGCCTGTGTTAATATACAAAAAAGCTTACAAAGTATGTCAAAATGTCTTTGACTTTTGTAAGCCTAGTAGCTTATAAATTTTACTTTATTTTTAATTAAATTAAATTTTCTTATTGTTTTATTGTTACAAAGTTTATTAATTATTTAAAAACTTGACACAAGTTGATTTAAGTCGTTAATTATTTTTGTATTATTTTCTACCATAAAATCGTGATTTAAATTAAATAAAATTACGAGTGGCTGAGTGTTTGTTGATTATCTTCTTAATAATTAAGTATTAGGAGTGGAAATTAATAACGTTTGACAGTCAACAAGAAAATCTTTTATTTATTTTTAAGATAAATATGTTCCTGAGAATAACTAATAAGGACGTAATATCTACTTGAAATAAACTTTATTCACTACATAAATTACCAACTGTTACCAAACAATTTATTTAAAAAAAATAAATGCAAATAATTTTTATATGCAAATCGTTTTGATTATAAATAATAAACGCAATTTTTTTTTTTGTATATTTTTCTTTATATTAATAAACCAACATACAAAAAAAAAAAAAAAATCTATAAAATATACATAAAAAACTGTTTTAATAATTTTAAATAATAAAAATCAAGTAAATAACAAATTCACGATAATCAAGATATGAAAATGAATTTAACTAGTTGAAAAAAATAAAAGCGAATTTTATTGAATAAACAGTAAAAAGAATAAAACGAAAATAAGTTTAATTAAAAAACAGAAAAACTGACAAAAAAAAAAAAAAAAATGATCAAATAGGGGGGTTTGTTCACCTTTTACATGGAATGGTAAAACCAACAATCAGTAAAATGTATTGAAATTTAAGTTTTTAATTATAAGCTTTAATGCAATTAATTGCGATTATCTTATAACAAAATAAAATGTTTTTATATTCTGTAGGAAAATAAATAATTTATAAAAAAAAAAAAAAACAACAACAACAACAGCAGCATCAGCAGCTTTTATCTGGTTAATCAACATCAACAAATATTGTCATATCTGTAATAGACGACGACGAAGACGACAATTTTTTATGTTTTTGAATTTTTTTTTTTTTTTTTTTTTTGTGTTTACTTCAGTCATCTCTTCTTTCAATTAAATTAAATTAAATGAGAAAATACGAAGCAATAATATAATAAATATTTTTTTATGATTGTGTTTTTGTATGATGACAGACACAATTCAAGAATATTAATAATAATAATAAAAAATAAAAAAAACAAAAATTCTTTTTAAGCGAAAATAAACATACAGTGGTTGCTGCTGTAAATGATTTCTATGTTAAGTGTGTTATGTGAATTTAATAATTTTTATCGCTTTTTACCCACAATATTAATTATTTAAATAATAAAATGGGTAATAATAGTTTATTTTTAGGTTTTTAAGTGCCTATCCCTGACCTAAACAATTCCGAATAATTTATTTTCATCTTTTATTTTTATTATTATGTATCTTGTTATGTTTTGTGCTTTTGTGCTTTTATTCATTTTCTACTTGCTGTTTATGCTGATAAATCTGTATTTTAATTTATTTCATTTTTTTATTACATTTGATTTAATTTTGATTTGTTTTGCAAACGTTTAAATGGGACAAATATACTTTGGTGTTTGTTAGACAACGTTTTTTTTTTTTTTTTTTTTTTGTACATCGTTTAGTTGTTTAATTCAGTTTCATTTATTTAATTAAAACAATAACATGTCAATATGATGTTATAGTTTGTCGCTATTATTAAAAACATAACACGACAAAACAAAAAAACCCTACATAATTTTGCATGACCAAACTTATAATTGGTGCTCATTAAACATAAAATAAAAATTATTTTTCTCTGTCTCTCTCACCTCCTCCTGTTGCTTAAGCAAATTAAACGAATTTTCTTTTTTAATAATAATAAAAAGTCACAAAATTGTTGTATTTTTAGCATATTTTATGGTCTGATGCAATAAAATTATTCAAAAAAAAAAAACTACAATGCTGCATGCTAATTTATTTATTATTTTCTTAAAAGAAGTAAAAATTATACAACACAAAGGTGAATAGAGAATGAGATTAATTAATCCTCACACCATTTGCGGACATAATTTTTAGTTTTTTTTTTTTTTGTTTTGTATTAAAATTGCGTGTTTGCATGATTTTTTTTTTTTTCTTTTTTTTATTCAACAGTAGCGTTTCATTTTAATTACCGGCTTAATCTTAACTAGGTACAGTTTACATAAAAAAAGCTTAAATAACAAAACTTGTAAGGATCACAACAGCAAAAATTAGCAATAAATGTTGATTATTAAAAAAAAAAAAGAAGAAGCTTTAATTGAGCTTAAATACTAACTGATAACACTGGAAAGTAGATTTTATTTTCCACTAACTTTGTCATTATAATCTGTTTGTTCTAAGCCAATGGAGAAAAATAGGAATTTAATCTTGTTACTAAAAAGCAACAACGTTAAAAGGACAACAAAAAAGTAAAATAAAACGAAATGACTAATAAGAGATAAACTTATTGCATAATAAAGAGGCACAAAAAAAAAAAGAAAAAAGTTCTTTAAAATATCATAATAATAATATTTTTCAACAGATTACCAACCATTAAATGTGACTAAATATAGGTGGAGAGATTACCTTTTATTTTTAAAGTTAAAAAAACCTTTAAAATAATGTCATTAACAAAAAAAAAAAAAAAAACAAAGTAAATTAACCTAACTGAAAAAGGATCATGGTAATTTTCATATCCTCTTAATAATGAAAAAAAAAAAAAAATAATAATAGCTATAGGCAAACAGAGTATTCGTAGTCGTTTTTGTAGTCAACGACGGTCCGCAAATACTTTATCCAAATTAACAGCTAAAAAGGACTTTTTTTTTCTCGCATTTTCATCTACATCGTAAAACTATTTTTTATTTTTTTTTTTATTTAACTTTTGACTTTAGACATAATTTAAATTTGTTTACGTAATTATTATTTGCTGTTTGTGGCTATTCTGTGTGTTTATCATAAAAATATTATTATGCGAAAAAAACCTTGAGAAAAATTTATTGTTAGACTGTTTTGCAGGGGGTATTTAAGCTGCGTTATTATTTTGTTTTTAATATTTTAGTTAAATTAATTATCTATCTAACTATCTTAAGAAGTTATCTTAGTCGCTAGAACTATCACAGTAAGTTAACAGAATTTGTGTTCGGTTTAAGGTAATTATTCTGATTTAAAAAACTTTGTAGATTAATCGAGATTAATCTCACTAGCTGGTTAGATTTTATTTTTAATGGATCTGTACACTGCAATTTTAATAAATTTATGAAAAAAAAAAATTAAAATTAAATTGAAAAAAAAAACTACTGACAAACTACGCAAGTGTTAAATAATCGCCAGGAAAAATAGGGCAACAATATTGTTGCCTAAATTAAGTAATTTTAATTATTATAACATAACGAGCACGGCCCTGCTATAAAGCAGAAAAACGTTAATTAATTATTTAATTAAATCAAGCACAATAAACTACACGAAATCATAATTGAAGCATAAATTAATTCATTTGAATTCATTAAAAAAAAAAAATAATAATAATAAATATGTGCGTGCTGGAATTACTTTTTATATTTTTTCATTCTTCTGATAAAAACTTAGTGAAAAATAAATGATTTAAACATAATTAGATTTTTTTTTAATTACTTAAATAATAATTATAATAATAATAATAATAATAATAATAATAATAATAATAATAATAATAATAATAATAATAATAATAATAATAACTGTTGGTTATGTTTTATGTTTTTTTTTATAGAAACATTATTTTACAGTAATATTGAATTTTTGATTAATTTTGTAATATTCGGATATATCTAAAGCATAAATAATTTTTTTTTCATTTTTCCTACTTTGTTAAGTCAGTTGCGTTTGGTTTTTTTTTTTTTTTTGTGTGTTTGCTATTAACAAATATGAATAAATAATAAAATTATTATGTTTTTATTGCCTATTGAATTTATTTTATTTTATTTTTTTCCTGTACGCGATAAAACGAAATGAACAAGAAGTAACGAAAAACAATAACAACATTAAATTCGGTGTAACAATAAAAAAGCACGTAACTGTGTACAAGAGCACACATTTTATTCTCTTTTTTTTTTTTTTGTATTTCATTTTAATATAAATAAAATATGTAACAGCGTTTAATGCTTTTTAATAATTTTTCTTTTTCTTTCTTTTACCAGGTTTTCTCTTATTTAATTTAATTTTTTTTTCTTCACATTTTGGGTGCTGCCCTGTTTTATTTATTACAAAAAAAAAAACAAAAATTATGAGGAAAAGATAAGCTTCGTAAATGTATGATAAAAAAAGAAAAAAAATTGCCAAATGTGTTTCTTGAAGTACAGGGTTGAAAAAAAAAATGGAAAACCGAAAATTACTCACAACGCAAAAAGGGGCAAAAAGCTCAAACGGAAAAAAAATGAGGGTGGTGATGAAAATGAAACCGTATAATAAAAAAAAAGAAGAAAAGTATGGAAGAAAGTTCTTCTTGAAAATATTGGCGATGATGATGTTTCAAGAAGAATTTTATTTTATCTTTTGTGAGTTTTTGGTGGGTTCGATTTTGATATTAAACTTATAAACTTCTCTATAGAATATCAAACGATAATATCATCAGAGTATTCTCACACCACGTCAACTATCACACCATCACCACTACCACGTTAATATGTTTCGTGGCAAGAGCAACTTGTTTTCTATTTTTTTTTTTTTTTCTCTCGATAATGTTAAAATGTTGTTTCTAGTAGCTACTGGCTGTGTGTTTTATGAAGAAAAACAGAAACCCTGGAGTTTATAACTACCCATAGGGTGGATTTTATTTTTCTATTCTATTTTTATTATGGTTTAAGCATTAATATCTTTCGCCAAACCATAATACTGATGTTTTGAAAAGCTTCATATGTGTTTACTTGATTTGTCACCAGCTTTCAACATACCTTTTCTTAGCCATTTTAGAAATTATTAATAAAAAAAAAAAACAACGAATACAGGGTGCGGCTATTTAAAAAAAATAAAAATAAAATTTAAATAACAGTCGAGTGACTTTAAAAATTTAATAAAAAAAAAAAAAAAAATAGAAAAATACATTTTTAAAGCACCAAACTGGGACCAAACGTCTCTTTAAAATTATTAAAAGAAAAAAGGGAACACGACCCGGTCGGTACCTCGCTTCAGTTATTTGTTGAATAAATTTAATCTTATTTACTTGGTGCTGCTGCTGCTGCTGCTTCGACAATATTTACATTTACGTCATAAACATTTATGTACTTTACACATTCAAAGATTTTGTTGTTGATGGTGATGTTTTACCACAGTAGGAATATGAAGTCAACACAATAAGGACATTTTATTGAAAAAAGCAGATGAAAAAAAAAAAAAAAAACGAATTTCATGCGCAATATACATTTTTTATTTTATTTTATAAATTTCTCCCTCCTCAAATAACCCTGTTGAAACAGATGTATTCTTCTATCCTTGTCTAATCAAAAGAACAGAAATAAAATTCCCCTACTACCAATCGGATAACATTTCATTTTATATACACATACACACTCAAATGTAATACTGCCGTTTTTATCTCATACCACGGAACCAACTAACCACCCTCTTGATCGTTGTTAACAACGGCTTCTGTCGATTTTTCATCTAATTTCCAGATAGAATAAATTTTTTCTTTTTTTTTTTTTTTTTATATATATTTTCTTCTGATTGTGCTACGTTCGTTTGAACTGATAAAAATGTAACACGAGGGCAATCAAAAAAAAAAAAAAAAAAAAAAAAACTAACATACAACCCAAGTAAGCTCATAACAAAACAACCCTTAAAACACAACCCTATGTCATTATTATACTTTACATTACTGTGCTCTACTTTACGTATGAAATAACGTAAGAAAAAAAAAAACCTGGAGGGTTGATAATATATTTTTGATCCGTTTTTATTCTTTTCCCGGTTCTTTTAACTTTTTTTTTTTTCTTTATTCTTATTTACCTCCCATTTTGGTTTTTTTTTTTTTCCGTCTTCTCCTTTTACACAAAACCACAGTTTTTTTTTGTTGTTGTTGCTGAAATTACCAATTTTCGTTTGAGCTTTTTTCTTTCTTCGCTTTTATAAAAAGACAAAAGCAGTTTTGTCTTTTATATTTGTGCCATCTGGATGGATAAATCGTTCTGGATAAATGTGGAAAAAGTTCTTTATTACGTTTATTATATATTTGACGATTGGTGTGCTGACAAGAAGACGTATCAACAAAACGTTGATCGTTCTCGCGGTATTATTTTCTTTGAGTTAAAAATAAATTATATTGATATAGGGGGTGGCAATGGTAATGTTATTTACTTTATATTATTTTATTTTTTAAATTTTGACCGGGGTGAATTTATTTTTTTTATTATTATTGTTAGGGGTAACCAAAGTTAAGAAATAAAAATTTTTTGTATCGCGTTTTTAGAATTTTTATTTTTTGAAAACATTATTTTGTGAACTAAATACGTAATTTTTGTATCGTTTAAAAGCGTGATAATAAATAGGGTGGAATTTTCAACATTAAACAGTATAGACATTAAATTAAATGGGGGGGTTGGCAAATTGCTATTGCTAGTAGTGGTAGTTGTAACAAACAACAAAGCCATCAGCAGCAGTAGCAGCAGTAATAAGTATTAAGGGTGGGTAAATAATGGTTGTGTAGTTGTTGAATAAATGGTAGCAATGTTAGCTCATTTAAAAAAAAAAATAATAATAATAAATAAATAAATAAACATTCGGTACTTTGGAAATTTAAGCAATGGCTGAAAAAAGCTGACATTGTGAAAATTGATATTTTTGGGTGGATTTTTTTCACTTTTTTTTTTTTTTTTTATTATACCACTCAACATTGTTTCTGTATTAGTGTGAATTGCGTACACTTTCCATTTTTACAGAGTAACGAATATAAAAAAAAAGAAAATAAATAAATAAGAAGAAACGAAATTGAGGAAGTAAAACCGAAACAATGTAAGCTTTTTAATGTTTTCAAAAAAAAAAAAAAAAAAAAACTAAACTCTAAAGTGATGAAAAGTGGCAGGGGTTCAGTTTACTTTATTTTATTCTCGCCTGTTTATGTTTGTTGTGTTAATTTCGTTGTTGACTTGACTGATTATGATTATGTAATAATAACAGTGTATATTACATTATCCACCCTTAAAATAGGGTGGCTATTAGCATATATGGAAATGTTACTTTAAAAAAAAAAACAATTTTATTAGGTTTTTTTGTTTAGTGCGTTTCTAAAGCTCATTTCGGAGTAATTAAAGGCTTAAAGTTTATAATTTTCGAGATAAAAATTTTATTTCATATTTGATGACTTAACTTAAGCTAATCATATTAATGATAAAAATAATTTGGGGTATTAATTATAATTAATCGCGTTGGGTTTGGTTTTTGTATACAGCATCGTTTGCTGTTTGCGCTATTTAACGTCACAACATCATCAATGCTTTAAAACGAAATAGGAAAATTATTATTTAACAGGTTTGAAATGTTATTTTCTGGGCCAGAAACACACCCTGTCACGTAAAATGGTTGCCGCTGTGTCAATACCGAATAAAAGCAGCAGCAGCAGCGAAAAAAAAAACCCCTTGAACAGCCCAGAAGTCAAACATTAGCAAGCGCAGTAGAATTTTTTTTATTTTTATTTTTGCTTTTTTTAACGGTTTTCTGTTTTACTGTTTTGAGCTTCTACTGTAGAATTATTTTTACGTAAAAATGATAAAAAAATTTCTTACCTAAGGAAGAATATGTTTTAACAAAAAACAACGACAACGATAACAACAACAAAACTCGCTTTACTTTACCGACCGGTTTTTTTTTTCTGTTTTCGCTCTTTTAATCAACCAAACAGAAGAATTAAAAAAAAAAAAAAAAAAATGAAAATATTTTTATGAGTCGTCTGCTGCCTTTTTTTTTTAATTTTTAATTTTTAATTTAATATTAAATACAAAATCGAAAAAGAAATTTTATGTTTTATCAGCAAAAAAAAAGCTATGCGTTACGCTGCGTTTGTTTTACTGAAATCTACGGAACACGGATGGGTGGCCAAGTGAATGAATTGGAAATAAAAATGAAAATATACTGAACTCATCTTAACACAAGAAAAAAATATAAAAAAAAAAAATTTAAGTGACATACATAAGCTACCATAAGCTACTACCTTAATTAACAAACTAAGTGAAATAATTAAAAAAAAAAAAAATGAATTTATAAAATCCTTTTATAAAATAGAGAGAAAAAAAATGTTTAACTTACTTGTGACTTATCTAATTCATTTCTGATAACAGTTTGTAATTTTTTTTTTTTTGAAAAGCTTACACACATTTTCATTAAAAAAAAAGCACAAAATTATAATTAATTAACCAAAAAAAAAAAATAATAAAAAACACTGAATTAATTTAAATTAAAAAATTCTTTTCACTATATTTACGCTTTTTTTTTTTTTTTTTTTTGTTGGTGACTTTAATTCTTTGACTTAATGGCGGTTAATTAATTTATTTAAAAACAAAAGAAATAAAATTCTTTTCTTGTTTATTATATTTTTTTTTTTTTACTCTTCTCTATATATATATATATTTAAATATGTGCGCTGGCTGATTGTTCTGTTGATTGCATGTGTTTTTAGTTTGAAGTCAAGATTTAAACTGAAATAACAGAATATACACGTAAAACATAATGCATACGCCCTGATATAATATAGTATTTTTCATACGAAGAAATTTTTTATTTTTGTATTTTGCTGCTGCTGCTGCTTGTTTTTTTTATTTATTTTGTTACTCTTTTATTTTAATATAAAATAAGCAAACAAGAAATAAAATAAAAATTTAGTAGATGAAATATAATAATACAAAAAAAAAAAAATGTTTTTTTCGTTTCTTTTCTTTTACTTTTCTTCTATTAAAAAAATCTATGGACAAATCAAGGTAAAATCGTAAAATTAATCGTGGTTAGAAAATTATTATTACAATAATTTTATAATTACATATAGACCTATGGTATCTATATAACACCATTTATCTAGACTATTTAATTAACTTTAATTTAATATTTTACTTTGTTGACATTTTTAATCAATAAAATAAATAAAAAATTTATTTGGTTTTCTCTCTGGTGTTACAAAAAAAAATAAATAAAATAAAAAAAATTGTGAAAGCTTTAATTATTTGTTTATGTTTAAAATTATTTATGTGATGTTAATTTACTTAAAAAAAAAAAAAAACAAATTAAAATAAAATAATAAAATACAAAATTTTAAGGGTAATGGAAATGTAATTAAAGCTGATTAAATAGACATGAGTAGTCAGTCATTCGGTTGTTATAAGGTTTTTATGGCATTTTTATATGCTTTTTTGTTTTGTTTTTTTTTTTTTTTTAAATCATTACTAAGGTTATGTTGACAGTTTAAGCGTTAATCGTGTGCTTTTATTGTCGTTAATTAGACCGTTGTATTATAGCTTAACGGTTTGATTGTTATTCCAGTAAACGATTATCAATAGGTTTTTAACATTAACAAAACATATCAAAAAAGTTTTAAATTAAAAATTAAGATCCCGGCATAAAACATTTAAAAAGTTTATGTTTTTTTTTTTTTTTTTTTTTTTTTTTATATAAAGCTACGTTTTCTCAACATGAATACTGGTATAGTAACCCAAAGCGCATGATAATGGCATGTAATAAAATGTCCTTTTCACCATCGACCGAAAACGCTAAGCTACACTGTCAATTTACTACTATTTTGTTTATATTTCTACTCTCCCCGATTTTTGAATTTAATTTAATTTCAGAAATTTCAACATTTAGAATGTTAGAAGTTTTGTTGTCCACAGGATTTAATAAGAAAAATGCAATAAAAATTGAAGCAAACAAAAAAAAAAGAAGAAAAATGGAAAAAATCTGGGGGATTAGAGAAAGTTTTTTTTTTTTCGTCATTTTTTGTTAATAGGAAATAGCAAAGAATGCAGCACAGCATTGTACACAGCAGGCGAAAGAAGGGGGTAATAGTGCTTTTTAAATTGATTTTTATTTTTTTTTTTTTTTAGTAACAACGAATTATTATTTCCTGATCTGCTTATTTATCTGCTTAAGTTGAGTAACGTTAAGTAAAATTCGTGTACATTTTAGTTTTGGATGAGAAAGAGATTTTTTTTTTTTTTCAGTTTGTACACGTTTCCACCCTAACAGCCGCCCACCTATTATTATTATTATTATCATTTATTGTAAACTTTTTTCTTTTTTTTTTATATAAATAATTCTAACGTCGTACAAACATTGACGTTATCGTTTCGACTTATGATGGCGTTTGGCATGTGCCGCAATTTACGTTTTTTTTTTCGTCCTTCTTCTTTCGTTTTCTTTTCTTCTTTTTTTTTTTTGTTGCTTTTATAACCGTTTTTAGTTGATATGTATGTTGTATCGTGGGTGTTTGTACCCCATACATACATACATATATATAACAGTACTTGTAGCGGAAGAGTAAAGAATGGCATGTAATCATTTCCGCAATCATCATTCTGTAGGTATTCCCATCACCATTTACCACAAATATCTAAAACATTACATCCCAACATCAGTACTTCTGTTCGTCCTCGAAATGCTAAATCTCTTTGGTATTTCTCGGTTATTTCATTATGACGGCAGGCACATAATTCGTTACGGTTTCAAATTCAATTCAACCGTGCACACAGTTTGTTTGTTTCTTTCTTAAGCACCAAATACATTATCTACATTTACAAATGTTCAAAAATAAATTAAATAAATACACACGGATGCTATTTTTGCTTATTATTCTTTTCTACTATGCTGTCGATTTTGTTCTACATTAGACTTGTTTTCATTATATTTTCTGTTTTTGTTGATAAACCCGCGACCATTTAAAACAGAAATTTCATTCCGTTTCATAGTCATTGTCGTTATTATTGCTTTTTTTTTTTCAAATGAAGGGGGTGCTCTACCAGAATTATGTATTAAATGAGTAGAGGCTGCTAAATTGAATACAATCTCGTCGTCCTCATTGTTGTTGTTGCTGCTGTATTTTGTTTCGTCTATTACTTTCACTAATATTACTTAAGGGTAAAAATGTTCAACATTCTATCAGCAGTCATCAAAAACTTTCTACTTTCTATTTTCTTCTTCTTTTTTTTTCCATGCCATTATTTTTCCTAATTTATTTTTTTTATTTTACTATATTACCGTTGTCTAAAATAATCCACAGCATCGAATTTATGTTAGTCCTTAGAAGCTTGAAATGATAATCTTTCAACCTATAGTGTTTCGCCTGGGCTACAACTGGCTAAAAGTTGAATAAACTAATAAAATCCCCTATTTGTTATAATTTTTCGTTACTATAGTAAATACATTTTTTTTTTTTGGTTTACTACTTCCTACAAATAATAATAATTTTTTTTTTTTAAGTTTTTAGTTAGTAAATTATACATAATTTATATACAAAAAAAAAAAAAATTAAAAAAATGGTTTATAAATTAATTAAAACAGTGAATAAGGGTGAAATTTAGTAAACATTATTATTCTCCTTTCTTTACAGTAGGACATCTGGTAGAAATTTTTTTTTTTATTATCACGTGTCTTTGCTATTTTTATATTTTTTATAGTAAATTAAAGCTCTACGATTGTAACACCAATGTTACGCACCTACTGTTTTTTTTTTTTTTTTCGAAGAAGAAAGTTAATAACAAAAGGAAATACATTTTAATATTTTAAATGATTTTTTTTTTCCTAAACAAATTAATGTTTAATTAATTAAGAAAATAAATAAAAGAAATTCAAAATAAAATGTTTTTCTAATTTACTATTCTATTATGTACTATATACCATGATACTAATATTAGTATCATGCTATATACTTGAATCTTTAAATTTATTTGCAATAAACGCTATCTTATCATATTTTGTATTGGCAAATTTAAATTTTCTTTCATTATTCTGCATAACCTAGAATCAATAATAAAAAAAAAAAACTCTTTCGCGCACTTTTAACCGTATACAAAATTAAATTTAAATAATGACTCAATTTTACATAGTGAAAAAAATAAAGGTTGGAATTACTGGAATTACGATTTTATTTTCGAAATGTAAGCAAAAAAAAAAAAAAAAACACATTTTTCGAAGTTTCTAGAAAATAAAATCTTTGTTTATCCGGTTTTTTTTTTTTTAATCAATTTATTATATTGTGCTTATAAAAAATACATATTTAATTTAAAAGGTTTAAAACTTTATTTACTTATCACTGAATGATTACAAAAAGAAATAAAATATTTTATAAAAATTTGCAAAAAGCAAAAACATTTATTTTATTATTTAAGAAGTGTCCATCGTTTCATCAACTGTTAGTGTAATTGCAATTGGATTAGATGTGTTCATTGCCTTCCTTAAGCGTTGATTACGTGCTTTATTATTTTTACGTTTGTTAAAATTATTAGTTTTTCGAACTCTTGAATAATTTCTTGATGTTCCAGATGCACCCGTATTTACTTCCACGGACAGATACATGCTATGGGCATAATAAACAAAATAACAATTTTTACATTAATTTACTTTTGTTACACGTTACACACACACAGCAGCAGTTGTTTACCTTTTTCAACTTAATTGGATAATATTTTTATAAAAAAAATTTATTATTCTTAATTAGTACGCTTAGTTAAGTTAAACTAAATTTTAAATGAATTATGAATATTATTTATATGAAAAAAATTACTCGATAAACATTTTATAATATTGCTTTTGGGTTTTTGTTTTTTAATCTTTTATTTTGTCAATTATTGTGTTGTATTTATACAACAACATATATATATATATATATATATAAATTATTAAATTCAGTTCAAATTAAATCATAGTGATAAGGTAGAATTAATAAAAAACTTAATCACGTTCACTTTTGACAGTATACAAAATAAAAATTAATAAAATTAATAAGATAGCGTTTATCGCAAGCCAAATTTTATGAAATGCATAAACATATATGTATATATAATATTTATGCTTATATACCGGGCTTATCAGAAGGGCTGAAGCGGCTGAAGAGACTGTGGCCATGATAAATATCGAATAGCGCGTAAAATTAAACTATTCTTTAATAATAAATGCATTTTGCCAATAATACACTAATTAATTTATATAATTGTTACAAAATTGTTGAATTTAATTTTATCAACTAATTTATAGATTAAATCAAAATGGTATGATTTTAAATAAATTTCTCCTATAAATTAAATCTGTAAACTTTTACTGAAAATAATACACAAAATTAATTGTTAATTAGCTTATTATCTAAGTGGAGAGATAATAGAAAAAACATTTTTTTTTTTTTTTTTGTATTTCTGTTTAAAACAATATAATTTATTTTCTTAATTAATTAAAAATTAATATAATTTATTTGTTATTTCTTTTTTTATGTTTTTTAATTTATTTACTTTTCAATTTTATGAATAATTTATTTGTTTTTATTTCCCTTATAAGATTAAAAAGTTTGTTTTTTGTTTTATTTTTTTATTAAACTTTATTTTTAAATTATCATTATAATTAATTTACATGGAATGCGTAAAGAACATTTATTTATAATAACTTATTTAATGTTTTATGCTATTAATTTCCTTCTTTTTTTTGTATAATTTAATAAATTTTAGTTTATTCTTAATTATCGTGTATACACCGTAGAGTAGTTGAAATTTTTTCTTTTTCTTTTTTTTTTTTTAATTTAATTTAATTTTTCCAGTTTTAAATAATTAATTACTACGAAATATTTTTTATTTTTATTTATAATAACTATTAGATTAATTTTTGTTTTTTTTCTTTTTACTTAATTTCCATTCTTCAATTATAAATTAATTAAATATACACAAACAAACGTTTTTATTTTTAGATTTTAAATTACATTTCTCCTTTCTTAAACATACAAATTTATTTCGCTTACTTAATCATAATATTTTCCCTTCTTCTTCTTCGTCTTCTTCTTTTTATTTATTAATTATTTTTTTTATTTATTAATTAATTAATTAATTAATTATTATTTCCTACATTAATTAATTTATAAATTAAATTACTATATTGATTACAATAAATTGTTTTCTCTCTTCTTTTTTTTTTTTTTTAACTTAACTTAAATTAAATTAAATTTTCATTAGTTTTTTTTTTTTTTTTTTTAATTTTATTATTAATTATTTAATTAATTAACTACACACAATGCGCACTAACCTTTACACGAAAACAAAAATAAAAATTGAAAAATTCTTATTATGTATTATTATTATTAAAAATCTAACTAAATTTGCATTAATTTATATTTTTTTATTTTAATTTTTTTTTTTTGTTTGTAGAAATTAATTAATTTTTATTTACAAAATAAATTTATAAAGAAAACTCATTGCTTTGCTCATTTTATCGGTTGTTTTATATTAAATACGAATTAAAAACGAAAATAAAAAACAATAAATAAAATTAAAAATAATATTTTTTATGGTAAGAGATTTTGTATAAACATAAAACATAAAACATGAAACATAAAACATAAAAAAAAACATAAAAAACAAGGAAAAATAAAAATTCTTTTTTTGTAGAATTAGTTTCTGCAAAAGAAAAATAACATGTTTAGTAAAGTTTCGAACCGTTTATTGTAGTTCAGTTTACATACAACTAAAAAAATAACTTAAACTGTGTTTACATTATACAGTTAAATAAATTGCCTCTTTCTTTTCTGTATTTTTTTTTTATTTATTTTTAATTAATTAATTAATTAATATATTAATTTTATTTACATTTTTTTAACTCTTTTTTTTTTTTTTTTATTTAAATTAATTCAGTTGTTTTAAAACCATTTCATTAATATTATTATTATTATTATTTAGCCAACAAAAAAAAATTTTAAATTAATAAAATAGTTTGTTTTTTATTAATTTCTATTTATTAAGGAACAAAAGCCCTGTGTTATCCGAATTTGCTTTATTTATGTTTTTTTTTTTTATAATTTTATTTTTTTTTTTAAATATAAACTTCATTCGTTAACCTCATTGATAATTGATAAAATTATAATATAAAATAAACAACAAAAATAAATAAACTAATTAAATAATTAATTAAAATTAAAAAAAAAAAAAAAATTAAATTTATTATAATTTCCCCCTATTTTATCACCAGTCAGCCATATTTCATTCTTTCTTTTATAATTAATTATTTACTTTAACAGAATTATTACAATTGACATTTTTTATTATTATTTTTTTTAATATTTAAAAATAATTTAGACAGACATTAACACAAACAAAAAATTATTTAATTAAATATTTTAATGAGTATTCAAAAATTATTTTCCCTTTTATTATTTGTCAAACAAAATACTGTTGGTTTGTAACATTGCTTAATAATGAAATAAAATAAAATAATAAAAATAAAAATTCCTTAAAATAGTGGGTAATTTATTTCCATAGCATATACATTTAATTATTAGTACGTACTTAAACCTAATGGCTTTTCAAATACTGTTTAGAGATAAATTTATTTATTTTCCTGGTTTTGATGTTTCTTTTCTTCCTTTCATCTATCGTTTAAATAATGCTGAATTAATTATTATAATATTTACATTTAATTAATTAATAATTAAATTCCATTGACATTATTTAAATGATTTAAAATGAAAATAAATAAATTATTTTTACTCGGATCAGCTGTATCTCAAAAATTATTTGTTTTTCTTTTTTTTTTTTATTAATTTAATTCTTTTTTTTAATTAATTAATTTAAGAAAACGATTGGTTTTTGATTTTTTTTAATGTTTTTTTTTTTCTTTCTATTTACATGAATTGCTTAATTTTTGAGATCAGAACTCTTGTGGATATTTCGAAGAATCAGAATTACTACTAAATAATACATTATCCTGATTATTCTGGTATCCTTGATATGGTTCTTGATACAGCTGATTGAGTCTCTAACCAGTACCCGAAAAGTGCCACGCGTCCTATGCACTCAGATGCGCAAACTGTGATGGATGAATATCGAATTGATATGGATGTCCGTATGGTGACATGTGATATGGTACAATATTCATTGAGGCCATTTTATGTTCTTTTTTCCATTTCATCCGTCGATTTTGGAACCAAATTTTTATCTGTCGCTCCGTTAAACACAGGGCATGTGCAATCTCAATACGTCGCCTTCTAGTCAAATAACGATTAAAATGAAATTCTTTTTCTAATTCTAATGTCTGATATCTGGTGTATGAAGTCCGCTGTCGTTTTGTCTCACCATTTGCATTTACAGTACCTAAAAAAAAAAAAAAAAAAAAAAAAAAAAAAATTAAATAAGAGAAAAAAAAAGAAGTTAAATTAATAAATTATGAAAAATAACAACAGAGACAACAAGTAGATTAAAATACTTAAAAATAAATTTAATAATAATAATAATAATAATAATCGCACAAATCATTAAAACATATTAAATTCTATTTAACAAGACAAATTATAAAAAGAGATCATCATAAATTTGCGTTCCCTTCTGCTGCTGCTGTTGCCGTTGCTGCTTTTAAAAAAGCTGCGATGACATTTTTATTACAGTTTTTTTTTTTTAAGCGACTTTTATTTATTATTATTTTCCTTCTTTTTTTTTTTTTTGTTAACAATTAATTTTTGAATTTATTTATTTTTATTATGACTAATATACATATTTATGCGATGGTTTATTACTGGATTTTGGTGTTTGTTTTATAATGCAAACTTTTTGTCATATTTGGGGCGAGTGTTAATTCCGTTTTAAAGCATATCTTGTGATTGGGATTTAAAAATGGAAAGTAAGGGTAAAAAATTTGTATTTTTTCTTTTTTTTTTAATATTAAATTAAATAAATTTAGATTAAATCAAACGAATTATGCATGACATTAAATTAATTAAGCTGAAATCAGTGGCCTTAATCATAATTCTGTTTAATTTATATTAATGCAGTTTAAATAAGCTTTAACAGCTTTTTTTTTTTGTAATCAGAATTTATATGAAAATGTAATTAATTACAAGTAGCCATAATAATTCTTACTGATAGTTTCAGAGAGATATTATTTGTTCGAAGACAAAGGCAGCCCTGAATAATGTTTTAGCCAAATTAAAAGTTAAAAAAAAGCATTAGTAATATTGTCCGGAGAGTTTTTAGAGGATAATTGAACAGAAAATTAGCTGACATTCTAAGATCTAGCCAAGTCAATAATAATTAACAATTTTTAAGGGTTGTAAACGCATTTTATTTACTCTAAATCTTGTTCTTGTTTTTCTTGTTTAATATACAAAAAAAAAAAAATGAAACCTCTACGCTGTCATTTTTATAACAAAATACGTGAAAATAAATAAGAAAAAAAAAAAAAGTCTATATGGATTAAAAAGAGGTAAATTACTGTTAAGTCGCGTGACAAATATTTAAATATTTCTTATTACTATTATTAAATGTTTTTATATCTCTTTTGATTAATTTGGATTAAAATTTTTTTTCTTTTTTTTTTTTTGTTTCTCAGATTATTTATTCATCATTTGTTAAATGTCGTCTTTTTAGGTTTTGCTTTTTTTTTATTCTTGAAATTTTTCTCATCTCTACTTAATTTTCTAGAAAGAATTTTCCACAGAACTGTCTCTGTTTTAAATAGTCTAGCTGATTAACTGATTTGAATTAAATTTTTTTACTTTATATGAATTACTTTGAATTTTCATCTTTCACGGCAATGAAATTAATTTTTGTCGCTTTATTTAAGTCTTTGTTTTCATTTTGAACCAGATTTTCTTACTTTTCGTATATATTTCTGTACGAATATTGCGAAAATTGTTATCAAAGATGAACAATTTTGTTGTTTTTGAGTCATTGATAGAATTTTTTAGGTTTTTATTAGTTTATTCATAAACAAATAAATAAATGGATTAATTTAAACAACCTTTAGTATGAATTAATCAATTTTTTTTTTAGTTATTTAATCTCATTTTTTGATAGAAACAAACTCTATTGAGAATAATTTGTATTTTAATGATTCTAAACGTTGTAACCAGTTTTTCTATTTCTATTTGTATTTATTTCATTGAATAAAATTAAATAGCAAAAAAATTAAAAAAAAAAAAAATAGGAAAAAAAGCCGACAAAACAACAATAACAGCAAGCACACCGAACAAATATTGAAATATAGTTGCAAATGCCAGTGTTGATGTTAATTTTTATTTAAAATATTTTGAAATTCCAAGGTTATTTCATTTATTATTTGTTTGTTTTCTGTTATTAAATTAAAGTTTTTGTTTCGTATGATTTTTATTGTCACAGTGGTGCAAAGTCTCTATTTTAATATAAACATATAAAAGTAAAACATCAATAATTTACATAAAAAAAAAAAAACATTTGTGATTTGATTGTGAAATTTTTTTGTACTTTAATTAAAAAACTTTTCTTCGTAAATTAAGGAAAATGTTTTTACATTTCTTGTTTAAAGACAGAGAACGAAACATGATTACAATTTTATTATTTTTTTTTTTTGAAACATATTATTAGTCTCGATCGCGTCAACTAACATTGATTTGACGTTGTCGCATATGTTCGCGATCGTTGTAATAAATAAACAAAACAAAACAATTTTTTTTTTTGAAATCTTTATGCCTTTTCGTTGTCACAAAATAATACAACGAAAAAATAAAAAAATTAAAAAATTAAAAAAAAAAAACCAACAAACGACTGATCTGAATAATTTTTAAGTAAAAAAAAGAAAAAGAAGCAAATTTTCATGTCGTTGTCACTTCTGAATACTTCAAAACAAAAAAAATAAATAAATAAAATAAAAATAAAAACAATGTCTTGAGCTGTCACAAAGATGATCTTTAAATATTTTTAATATTGGACAAAAGAGAAGAATGAAAAAAAGAAAAAAAAATACAAAATACCGAAACATGCTTACAAAATTTTAATATTTTCATGTTTTTTTTTGTATTATTAGCATATGAATAACTTACAACAACAAAAAAAAAATGTTATGTTCGTCCCATATACTTATTTAAATTTTTTTTTGTATTTCTTAATGACAGTTAAACACTTTGCGATTTTTTTTTTATACAAAAATGATTAAACATTAGTACATTTGACCACGAAGTAGTAGTAAAATTGGCAACACCTCCCCCATTACTAAGTGTTCCGATAGAAACTATTTTTAAAAAGTACTTTGTACGTCCTGAATCAGTTAAAATAAAATCATTAACACGTTTCATTCACCCAAAAAAAAAAAAAAAGAAAACAATCAAAAAAATGTAAGAAAAATGTGTAAAAATCTTGATCTGCTTGAAGTACGCCCACCGGGCGTAACATAGAACAGAAACAAAAAAAGAAGAAATGAATAAGTTAGCAAAAGTGACGTCAAATTGGAAATGTTTGTTGGAAATAGAAAAACAAGAAAATTAACTGAATGGACACTGATGTTGTCAGAAAATAATTTTTAAAAATGATATGAAAAGTCAGGTGGTTTTTTGTTGGCTAGTTAAAAACTGTTTTCTTTCTTTCTTTTTTACAATTTAATAGAAAAAAAACCAAAAAGGAAATTGAAATTCCGTCAACCGTTGTTTACTTTTTGTTGAAAAAAAAAAAAAATAATAAAATAAAAAACACGAAGAACTGTCAATTAGAAAATTTTTTTTTCATCTTCTTCTTAATTCAATGTTTACGAAGTTTTAAAATTAGAAAAAAAAAAACATTTTTTTTTTCTTACATCTATTTTTGGCTTTGATGCATTTTTCATGATAAAAGAAAATTAATTAAATTTTAATTTAATCAAGATAATTTCGTTAATTAGATGTAATTTGTGGTTTTAGAGTATTATCAAGATTTAAGAAAATTAGTGCTGAACAGATAGGGATTTATTCTGATTGTATCTTAATACGAGTAGCTTTACAAACTTTTGGTAGTTTTCCAAAAAAAAAAAAAAAATGCGTGTTAGAGTATTTAAACTAGTAGTAAAAACAGATTTACTTTGTTGTTTATTAAGATTATGCTTAGTAATTTACAATTGCAGTAACACAAACCTCATCTTTTTTTAAACAACAAAACTAAGGACAAAAAATTAAGGCTCCAAGATAACAACAAACAAGGACAATGACACCAGACATGTATCAACTACTGTACTCAATAAAACATAAACAATTTATTTGTTTCAGATATTATTTTAACATAATTTTACATAATTATGTAAACAGAAAAAAAAAATAATAAGAGATTTTTTTCTCTGTTTTGAATTTATTGAAATTTTTTTGATTTGACTCACTGTGATGTTAGCAGAGAAGACAATAAAAAAAAAAAAAAACAGAAAAAAAAAAACAGAAAAAGCAAAGTACATCGCATATCTAACCGGAACAGCTGATGTTAAAACAATTTTTATTTTTGATTTAAGATCAGAAAAGATGTTTGAAATGTAGTTTAATATAAAAAAATTAAAGCAAAAGACAAAACGTCAGACAGATTGTAAAACTGAACAAGACAACCAAATATCGTTTTTTTTTTGTTAGGAAATTAAATTTCAATAGCTGTTGTGCTTACATTGCTTTCCACCAACGTTGTTTACATGAATTTATTATTTAATTTTTTATTTATTTGTTGAATGAATTTACATTAAGAAAAACAAAAAAAAATTAAATTTAAATCACTAGAAAATTATTATTTATTTCTGTATGATGATAGACTGGACGAGTTTTTTGGTTTTTGGTTTTTGTGTGTTATTCCTTCAATACCAATATACTAATTTTATTCAATACAATTTTAAAGTTTTACAACATGAAAACTAACGATTAATGAGGTGTTAATGTGTTGATTATGTTAACTGGCGTAATATTTCTTATTCTATTCGTTTTTTTTTTTTTTTAAATAATCAAAGTTATGATGAGGTGATGATTTTATTTTCGTTTATTATTTTCTTTATGCTTAAAAATGACTAATGATTATGGTGGTTTGACTGTAGTGTTCAATTTTTTTTTTTCCTTTATTTCTTTCTTACTTTTTGTTGCTTGAGAATAAATGACTGGGTGGCATTTGTAGGTGTTAGGAAACATACCATTGACTTGTCTTAACTAAATGTTAAAACAAAACAAAACAAAAAAGAAAAAGACCTCAAAAACATTTCTGACATTAATTTAATTAATTAAAATTTTATTTCCATTATTAATAATGAATTAAAAAAAAAAAATTATTTACATACGACGTGGAAATATTGATTTTTTTTTTTTTCTGTATTTTTTTATTTTGTTATCTTGGTTGAGATGATAACGAAAAGAAGCCTAACTGACAGTTTTAACTTTTTACCATTAATTTTAATGCCAATATTTGTGGTTTTTTTTTTTTATATTTTCATCTTCTATGCTACACACCCACCTAGGTTATATAAAATTGAAAAGAAGAAATATAAAGCCGGCTGCCCAGTGACGCATAAATATCTATTGTTCATTTTTTTTTTCTTCTTTTTTGATAATATTATCGTGGTAACGTTACTTAGTTAATCGTTAATAGCATTGTTAATGATTTTATACAATAAATATGCTCGCGTATTATCTCTCTGTCTTGCTTAGTTAAAGTTTTTTTATTTTTTCAACTACAAACCTTATTCTGCGTTCAAAGGCTACAAACAATAAACGAAAAACAATCAATATGCTGATTTTAATCAAAATATTTTATTTAAATAAACAACAACAATAAAAGGCGCACAACATATATTTGGGTATCGAAAATATTAGAAAATATAAATAAACTACATTACTGACCTAACACAAGAAATACCATTAATAAAAACAACACATTCACCAATAGATGGTTTGGATGGTGTTTCGGTACAACAGAAAAAAAAAGTAAAATAATTTTCATTCTTGGAATTTTCCTAATGTTTTTTTTTTTTTTTGTTTTTTTTTTTTGCACCCTAATTCAACTTACATACAACTTTTTTGTATGTATTCTATTTATGGTTCCTAAAATTGATGTAAATCGAAATGAAATTGTTAAACCACTTTGAATGTAAGCAAATAAAAGAAAGAAAAGAAAACATTGAATACACACCAATTGAATATTGGATATAGAGAGTTTGTAAACAATTTCCTTAATGCTTATATAATTCTTTTATTTATTTATCAACATGGAAATGACTATATTGTTTGATTGATGATTGTCGCGCACCGTTTCGCCTTCAACATATAATAAAAAAACTTAAAGAAGAAAACACCGAAGCGAAATAAATAAATAAACATTGTAAAAAAAAAAAAAGAATTCACTTTCTTTATGCTTTCGGTTTGCTTTATTATTATAAAAAAAAAAATGATTGAAACCAAAGTAAATGGAAAAACCAAAATAATTTCTATAATTTAACAAACGAATTGATTTGAATATTATGAATAAAGGCACAGAACCATTAATACTTGAAAAACAAAAAACGAAAAAAAAATTTTAAATAATTATTTAAAACGCCAAATAAGCGTAAATAAATATAAAAATAAATTTCCGGCGCCTCCACTGTTCTGCTCTGTTTATAGCAATTTATTGCCATTTAAATATTGTCATAAAGAAACGAAAAAAAAAAAAATTTATTAATTTAATAATATTTTTCTAAACAATAAAAATAATAAAAATTCTGTGATCTCCGTGTTTTCTTAACAAAAAAAAAAAAATTAAAAAAAATAAAAAACGTCTGGTTGTGTCATCGTTTTAGAAACGTCTTGTGTTGTCTTTAACACGATTAACAAAAAAATAAAATAATATTCTCACACACATAACAAAACTTTAACGTAATTCAAATAACAAAAAAACAACCAAAAAAAAAACTGAAAAAATTATAATTCAAAGTGAAAAATGCAAAGACAAGAATTTTGTGACATTATCGTTTACGATCGAGTTGCGACGACCGTTTTGTACATAATTTAAATGAAACAAAAATGCGACAAGATGAAGATTGTGCCACTTTATTCGCGGACTTTTAATTTTATTTATAATATGCACAGTGGTTTTGTTTAAACGTACAAAAATAATTTCAATCCTTATTAATTAATTAGAAATGTGATGATTAATTTGCTTTCATATCGGTTGTTTGCTATCTAAAACAATAAATAATTTTAACAAAAAAATAAAATAAAAAACGAATGTTGGTCAGCTTTAATGTGCTTTTTTTTTTTTTTTACAAAATTGATAGTAAGGGATATACAAATGAATTTATATTGACCTAGAAACACATCATTTTTGTAAGTCCTGAAATTCATTTCAACCACTTTGCGCTTAATGTTTTTCTAATATTTAGTTTTCTCAATCAATTTTGTTGTACAGTAAAATCTCGATTTATTACGACCACCGTCTAGTGAAGCTTTCTATCTAAACATAAACCATTTACGTGAGGTTTTACTGTTTATTTCCAAGACAGTTTAGTAGGAGTTTATGATATAAACAACAACCCTGAAAACATTCAAAGATAGTTTTTCATTTGATTTGACAGTTAAACAATAATTTCTTCTTTTTTTTTTTTCGTTTATAAGGGTAAAATACAACAAAAAACGACTAGCCATAGCTGGATATCAATGATAATCGTTATGAACTTCTTTTAGATATGATTGTTTGTTTGTTTGTTGTTGGTATTTTTCGTTTACATTTTTATAATTATAACGATAGTGGGACACATGAAAAAGGTTGAATATTGTTTGAATAAAAGAAAAAAGTAAAGTAAAGAAAAGTAAAGTAAAGTAAAATAACATATCAAAAAGAAGAAATGACTGACACTTGTTAGAAAATACAATTCGCTTTTCCATCATATATCTTTCTATACATCATCTTTAATATATTTATTTATTTTTGTTCCACCAACTCACATCAAACTTTTTTTTTCTTTTTCTTTTTCTTTTTTTTTTTTGTTACCAACGAGATGTCATTCTGTATCATTTTCTTGGTTATATACCAACCATTAACCATCTATCAAATTGAAGAAAAGAAAATTTTATTTCTTTTTCCATACAAAATTATTGACCACAAATATATGTATTTTCTGCATTTGGGGAATTATTTATTTATTTATTTATTTTTCTTGTTATTATTATAGATAAATAGAGAAATATTTTTCTGTTAAATAACAAATCAATATATTGAATCAGTTTTATGGTGTTAATGTGAAAGTAATCAACTTGATTAGCCTGATCATAAATCAATTCTTTATTTTTATAAAATTTAAGACCATATCGAAATCTTATGATATATAAACAGAGTAAAAGTTTTTTTTTTTTTTTATTGTGTTTCATCGTAACTTTAATTTGTTTATTATCCAATTGGAAAATAAACAATAATTTTTATTTGTTATGCAAATTATATTTACTTAGTTTAACAAATGGAATGTCGGTTTTAACTTTGTTCTTTCCATATCAAAAAACGACAACAAAATGAAAGGGGTATCCTAAATAACATTTTTTTTTAATCATGCTATATAAATTATTTATTAAAAAAGAAAAAAGGTAAAAAGTATTTAAAAACTAATTTAACATTGTTTTAATTAAAAAGCTTTAAATTAATTACATTAATGAAAAAATTCTTTTTATTATCAAAAAAAGTCAACGTTTTAATTGAAAGTTCAAAGAATTTTTCTTTTATTTTCGTTACTATTTTCAATAATCAGGTAATTTTTGTGGTGTTTTCTAAACTTTTCTAAAGTAATTGTGGCACGGGTGGTATTTGATGGAAAATGGGTAGCGGATTACAATTTAAATTAGCGGTGGTTAATGTTAATTTAGAGAGAAAAAAAAATGTTTTTTCAGTTAAGATTGTTTAAAAACTGTTTTCAGTCTTACGGTTGCTGGAAATTAGAGAACAAGGTAAATGGAACACATTAGAATAAAGGACAAAAGGTTATTAAGGACGTATTTGATTTTTTTTTTATGTTATAAGCATCGAATAAATCATTCATTGGTTTATAATTTTGTAGAAAAAAAAAAAAAATACTTGAATTGTTAATTAATAATAAAGTGTAAACTGATAGCATTGTTATGTTGCAACAATAATTGTAATTAATCTAAATGAAATAAAAATTAACAGCATATAACCGATTTATAATGGATAAAATGAAATATAAAAGTCTATAATTTAAGAACAAGTTTTTCAATCAACGTGTCTCTAACGTCTCTGTTAAAAATAGACCAATTGATTTAATGATTGATTAAGTTTTTCATTTTTCATTATTAAGATCTTTAACTACATTAAAATTCATCGTGTTGTTGTTTTTTTTTCCTCTCTTTATTATTACAATGCAATCATCATCATCACGATTTAATTCAATGTTTTCGCTTTTATTTGTTGGTTAATACAAAAAAAAAAAATTAAAAAAAAATGCTGAACAAATCTCATAATAAAATTTATAACAATACCAATTATTATTATTATTATTATTATTATTATTATAAAAAACGAATAAATTGTTAATAAATAAGAAGCAGCTAATCAACGAATGTTAATATTAAATAAGAATAGCACGTGCCGTTTTTTGTTGCGTTAAATTTATGTTCTAATGTTGGTTAAAGAAAAAGGTGAATATTAATAAAATGAATGTAATTAAATTAACATTAAAAACGTGTGCGTGTGTATACGAAATTATTATTTTTTTTTGTTAATTTTTAATGTCTCGTTACTTGACTCTATCCTTTGCTGCATAATTAATTATCTTTTTCTTTTTTTGTTTGTTATATTGATTCAGAAACAAACTGATCAAAAATTTGTTATACCATGACATGAATTATGTTTTTTAATACGATAATTTCACAGCCAAAAATAATTTTTTATTTTTTTAAACGAATACAACACCAGTGGTTTCATTAAAATTTTTTTTTTATCCACTGCAAGTGGCTCAATAGCCAGACCACACAAACGTGACAAAAGTAGATTTTTTATTTATAAACAAAACGGTTTAATGCGTAAATACCAGAAGTCTAACCTAAATACACGACACACCTCGGTTAAAAAATATTAAAAATCTTTAGAAAATAATAAAAAAAAAAAAAATTGAATAAACATAAAGAGTGAACAATCAAACATGCAACCAAAAAACTATATTAATCAATCTGTTAAATTAATTAAATAGATAATTACGTAGGCGTTTAACATAAATTGTCTATAAAACCTTGTAACTACCATGCGATGCAATGCATTTCTTTAATAACAATAATTATATTTAATAATCACGAAAGAAAAAAATCACGAGATAATTACGATTAGGATTAAAAAATAGAAGTAAATGAGAATAATCAATCAACATTGGATTTTGAAGCTGGAAAAGGTCATTGTAAAGCTTCTTATTTAAATCAACAGGTTTAACCACGTGGCATTTAATAGACTTTTTTCCTTTTCTTGCTTTTTTTTTAATCACTGCTTTATGGCCTAAACTGATCTCGTATTTTACATATATTTATTTATTTTGACTTTTATTAGCTGAAAAAAATAAAATATTTAAAACATGATTTAGTAGATTAATTTCTGTATAGAAATCACCTAAAATTGATTTTTAATTTATTTAAATTATTTAAAAAAAAAAAAAAAAAAAAAAACAAAATACCAAAAACATACTTAAGCGATAAAGTTTTTTTTTTCTTTTTTTTGAATAAAAAATTTAATAAAAGAATTATTGCGGTCACTTCCTATAAAGATTTAAAAACAAAAAAATATATATTTGTCTAATTTACGATGTGTGTGAATATGGGAAAAGTAATAAAGCATTTTTAAAAGAGTTTTTTTTTTTTTTTGTATTTATTTTTGTGGTAACAGAAATAACTCTTTTGGTTACAGAATAAGATAGAGAAAAATAAAACTAATAAATCTAGCACAAAATAAATAACTCAACTGATACAGAGACGGCGTTTGAAATTGTTTTTTTTTTCTTTTTTCATCTTTTATAATTTCTGATCGAATGGTTACACCGATCTGGTACAGTTAAGCTAGCTACGATAGTTGTAGGGTATGCTAATGAAAATATCTCTACATAAGATTTCTCATCACAATAGTATATCCGCCACTGTATTATTATTATTTTTTTAAAGATAATTTAACTCTACTAAGCTTACACATGATTATGTAGAATATTTCGGTTTGTTATTTTATATCATAAATAAATTACCGATTAAAATGTAAATTAATTAAAAACATCGCGCTTTTAACCTTCTTTAACATTTTTTTATTTTCTAAAAATCTAAGCAATTAGTGAATAAAAAATTAATAAACAATATTATGTGTTAACGTTAAGTGATTGGTTATTACGTGTTAATGTTTATTAGATATATGAAATACATTCACACACAGCTTATGCATAAAATTTGAAATTTTCGTTTTTGTGATAATAAATCTTTTTTATTTATTTATTTTTTTTTTTTTGGAAATAATTAAATAAAAAAGAAAATGTGAATGGTTGCATCGAAGCGGTTTAAAAAAAAATGATTAAATAAGATTAAAAAATAAGAATAATGACGTTAATAATCTGGTAAAAATTTGATAAACAAATACAGAAAGTTTGAGTTGTGTACAGAGTCGTACATAGTCAGAAAAAATTCGTGCATCAGAGCGATATAAGAATTAAAAATAGGTAAACATATCTGGGGTCAATATTGCCGCCTTAGGCATTACGCTTGTTAAGCTTTGAAACCACTGAATCAGTTTCGGCAAGTTAAAACACAAAAATAATTTCGCAGAAATTGTCATCAAATTATCATAATTATGTGATAACAAATAAACTAGAGGATTTACTGTAAACAATACTCCATAAAACACATGTATTTTTGTAATAAATAAAACAAATCCACCATCCACATATGATTAATGCTTTTTTAGGGGTGTTTTAAGCACTGACAAACTGACAGTAAAGCGGTTTTAAAGTGTTCAAAAAACTTTTGAACAGATAAAAATCTAGGGTGTTATTTGACTGTTTTAATTGTTTAATGCTATGTTGACGAATTGTTAACTTCAATTAATTAATTTAAATTCGTTTAAAGTTTTTTTTTTTCTTTTTTAACTTATTGTAATAACTTACAGATCATTTATCTATTCCCCTGCTATTTATGTTTGGCGTTACTACTGTAAAGCAGATGGTTTTTCTTATTTATTCGCTTCGCTTTTAAAACAAATGGATTTTCAAGAAATAATATTTTTAAATGGTGTAAATGTTTGCCAATTGGTTAATAATATGCGGTGCTACCTGGCAGGTAGGTGTTACCATTATTTAATCAAAAATTAAACGATTTTAAAGTAGTAAGCATATATATATATATAAATATATTTTTAATTATTAATTATTTGCAATTGATTATAGGAATGTAAGAAAATTACTATTGGAGAAATAAATTATATAAAAAAAAAAAAAAAATTCTCCTATTCACTTTGGTTTAAATTGCATAACTTTTCTCCTTATTTTTTTGCTGTTTTTTTTCTTCTTCGTCTCCTTGTTCATGCATTATTAAAATAATGATTAATGTTGGCCGATGTAGTTTTTTTTTTTTCTTTTTACAATCATATATTGATTGGATTTAGCGTAGAAGTTTTGTATTAAAACGATAAAAGCGAAGGCAATCATATGTAAAAGAGAAATAAATAACTACGCTGTGCTGTTAAAAAGCCATGAGCATATTTAATTTGTCGTTTAATAAAATGAACGAATAGTAGTAGGGAAATAAATTAAAATTCCATAGTTTGATGATCTTGTTGTTTTTTTTTTTTGTTTTTTTGTTATTAAATTAAAAAAGAACGAAAAACCCTTAAAAGCTACTCAGATATTCTACGGTATCGAGCCAATTGTCAAAGTTTGAGTAATTGTTTTTTCGTATTTGTAAAACGTAGCGCTTTGTTTTGAATAAACATAAACCGGTTCCACTACAGAAAGGATGCTCTTAAAGAAGGTTTGCTTTAACACGGATTTTGCCTCCTTTTTCTACCAAAATATTGCACAAATATTTTATTTTAACAAATTCTCCATTCCACATTATTCGTGAGTGTTTTTTTTTTTATATTTATTTATTTAAGCCAACTTTATTTATTAATTTTTATTTTTATTACATTTTATCCATGTGCGCATCTTAAAAAGCTAAACGAATTAAGTTTGTTGATTTTTTTTTTGTATAAAGAAAAATCATTCGAGCAAAAAAGTCGTGCCTATTCACGGTTGCGGTTAATTATTTTAAAACGGTTTAATCTTTTTTTTTTAAATAAATAAATAAATAAAAATGGTGGATGAGCTTTTATGTCAAATATGTTTTTTAATTTAAATGGGGATTTATGATGAGAATTTTATTTATTTATTAACCGAACGTTGCTATCGTTTATAAGCGTGGAGTATTAATGACTGAACGGGGTACAAAAAAAAAGGTCATGCTACACATTATTGAAATATATTTTTAAGTACATCGGATAATAATAATAATAAGAATATTAACAAAGGTAAAAATTGATATTTAACAAAGCAATAGAAAATCAATTATGTAAATCTATCGGTGGTCACGGATGAATTCATCTTAAAAGCATAAAAAGTTTTATTCTATCGTCTTAAGCAAATAATAAATAATTCATAATGAATTAAGGATTGTTTTTTTTTTTTTTATTTATTTATATCAAAAATATAGGAGTCTAAATTAACAATAGGAAGCTTGCAGTATTTTCTTCTTTTTTTTTGTTCTTAATTCCTAACATAAGCATAGCAGTTTTCTTTTTTTTTTTCGATTCTGTTTAAAATACTTTTGTTTCTATTATTATTGTTGCCTTCATCAAATTATCTCCACGAAAGATGAAGAAAAAATTGTCACACCCTTTTCAAACGAGAAAAAAAATATATATATATATAATGTAAAGACCAGGAAGAGAACCTAAGACAACGACAAACAATAGACTAAAACCCGACTAAATGCTGAAAAATTGAATAGAAAAGTCTGCATCAGGGTGAAAATGATAATCTGGTTGAAGAAGAATGGAAAAAAAAGCAAATGTTGTCTACCTCTTCACCGCATGGGGTGTTGGTTTAGTCCCGATTTAGTTTAATTTTTTTTTTTTTAAGGTTAAAGTTCTAGGTTTAGTTTAGTTCAGTTTATTTTTTTTTTTTTTTGCTGTTTTACTTCAGTTAAAGGTAAACAATGCGCGCGCAAAAAACAAACCAAAACATATAAATTTTCCTCAAGTCAAAACACCAGCTCTTGGGTGTTTATCAAATTCATATTGTTTTCTTTTTTATTAGAGGGGTACCGATAAGTTGTTTTTTTTTTTTTTTTTCAAATTTTACCTAAATGAACACCCTGCAAATTATTGAAAGCCACAAGTTTTTATTCCTTTTGTATCCTTTCTAAACAATTTCTTTTAAATAACAAGGGTGACTATGTCACGTGGTAATGCTTGTATTTGGGGGTT
Source organism: Ptychoptera albimana (assembly GCA_961205885.1). Classification (NCBI taxonomy): domain Eukaryota; kingdom Metazoa; phylum Arthropoda; class Insecta; order Diptera; family Ptychopteridae; genus Ptychoptera; species Ptychoptera albimana. Next base: position 17,029,013 of record OY540805.1, read on the forward strand.
TAAGACAATTTTTTTTCTGTTTTCAATAATAAAGAATGAATTTGACGTTGCGGTTTATTTTCTTTTCGTTTTATAAAGATGAATGGATAGGAACGATTGCAGAAGAGAAAAAAAAAATTAGAAATAATTAATGGTCGTGATCGATTTTCTTTTTCTCATCTGTTAAATTAAATTTAGGAACTAAATACTTGACCTCTGCTCTGTGAAAAATAACTAAAATCACGATCCTTAAGCTTTTTATAAATTTAAATTAAATATTAAATATAGAAAAACAGAAGAGAAAAAAAAAAAACTTTTGCTCAGGTCGATGATGTTAAAAATGCCGATGATCGAAATTAATTATATTCACCCACTATACCACAGTTTTGACATTTATAAAATATTACAAAAAAAAAATAAGAAAATTTCCTTATCATTTATGTTCTGTTTCATGTAGCAACCTAAACAAATTTAAATCAGTTCATTAGAATGCAATAAAAGCGAAACGAATGTATGCGATCGCACGCGATCTTTTTCACCAGAATATTAAAATTAAAAATAAGCAAAACGCACAAACAAAATGCAATTTATTTGCGGAAAAAAGAAATATATATATATATATATATATATATATATATATATATATGCCCAGTGTTTTTCATTAATAAAGAAAAAACAGAATTGGCCGCCCATTAGTTTTATGTATTGAACAATAACCGTAGCTGATCATCCACCATTGCAACCGTCGCCTCGCCACCAAAAAATTTATTATTAAATTTGCTCAGCTTGTGTCAGGTTTATTAACGTTTCATGAATATAATTCTTAATGTTTTTTTTCTTAAATTACATTTTATTTCTGCACAAATAAACATTAAAGGCGGGAATGCACATTGTTACACACAAAAAAAAAAAAAAACTAAAGATTACACAGCTTCAGTGTGGAAATAATTTTATAATTTTTTTTGTTATTATAATCTCTCGCTTACAAAAAGCTTGACTTTATTACAATTAAAATGAAACACATATTATGATTGTAACAACAAAAAAAAATATAACCAGCAAAAGTAAAACATTATACAAAAAAAAAAGAATTCGCACAAATGACGACAACACGCAATCAATTTCAACAAAATACAGTAATACACGTGAAAAAAAAAACAGAAAACATAAATGGATATAATGGACCTGGAGTTGTTTTGTTATTATTATTATTATTATTATTATTATTTACTTGAATTAAAAATACAAAAGTAATAAATCTTGTGCAACAATAAAGCAAGTGAAAGGTAAAAAAGGAAAAAAAAATAAATAAAACGAATAAAAGAGAAGAAGAAATAAAAACGATTTGAGTTAAAGAAAAAAACAAAAATTTTTAAAATGCAAAAATTTTTTTTCTCATGTTTTAATTATAAAAATAAAAAAAAAAAAGTAATGCATAGGTAATAATAAAATCCACCCTCAAACTAATCAACATAATGCTACTCTACTAGACATTTCAACGTAACAAAAAAAAAAAAATATTTTTATTTTCAAGTTTGCTCCTTTTGAACTTAGAAAATTACTTTTGCACGACAGAGGATATAGAGGATTTTTCAACGTTTTTAATAACCATGAAGACAAATTACTATTCTTACGTTATTTTTACGTAATAATAATACTACAAAAATAACAAAAAAATTATTTACTGACGACAAACATATATTAACAGACATTCGTAGAATAATTTTACAAGAAAATCCCTTAACAACGCGTGCTCTTCACTGTTAATTTTAAATTTATTAAAAAAAAAATAAATAAATAAAAATTTTAAAATTTAAATTACATTTTAAATGTCTTATAAACTGATTTATCTCTTAAAATTGTTTTTTTTTTTTTTTTTTTTTTAATATCATTTAACTAGTTGCATGTCCATGTCATCGTGAACATAAATTTCTATATAGAAACAACAGAAAACCATGGTAGCAAGTTTTATTAATATTTTTTTTTTCTTGTATGTTTTAATATGAAAATGTTTGTGTTTACCAGCTTAAACAGAGCATATGTGAAAGAAACATTTTTTTTTTATTTCAATTTAACACACCAACGAAACACTCATACTGAATAATCGTTAATAAAGCACAAAAAGGCAGCATAAATTGTTTTAAATAAACTTGAAAAGAAAAAAAAAATGACTGAAAATGAAATGAATAATAAATAATAATAATAATAATAGAAGAGTGAAACGAGTTAAAAAGAAGAATATGTATAAAAAAAGAGACTTAAACTGCGCGCGCAGAACAAATTTACGCGTTTTTAATAGACTTTGCCTTTTTTTCTTTTTTTTTTTTTTTTTTTTTTTACTCAGTATTAATATGGAATTAATAATTTATTTAACAATTTTGAATTATTTATCTACTTTGCGTTGTTGTTGTTGTTGTTGTAATTTAATGGATTAAGTAATTACAATTTGATGTTTATTAATAGTCAATAAACACATTTTGTTTACCATTAATTTAACAAGTTGGAAATTATATTGTAAATTTTAAGAAGAGGAAGAAGAAACGGCAATGAAACAGCAGAAAAAAAAAAACTTTGAACTTAAGAGGGCGGATTTCTTGTTATAAAATGATCTTACTTGGGCTACTAAATTATATAAGTCAACAGAATGATTTACGCACCTGTAGAGTATTCTTTTTTGTAGAGATTTTATTTATGTTTATCTTGTATATACACCCTAATTTAACACCCCTGTATTGTAGAAATCATGATAATAATAAAAAGGGATGATGCTGATGAAGACACCAATGATTTTCTATTTATTACATAATTTTTCTATTATGTTTTAATTTTTATTTTTATTTATGTGTTACATCCCTTAGGCAATTTTATTTTACACTAACTTTAAGGGATGTTATTTATTGTGTTATTGTATGTTATGTTATTCTAATTGAAATTTATGTAAATTTAATTGTTTTACTAAGTCGCTATTGTTTCTTCAGTTTGTACTTCAAATATGAATTTTAAGCCAAAATGGTGGGTGAAATTAAGTCAATTAAATTTTATTTAACAAATATTCAATGTTAATATATAATGCATAAAGAAATTTAATTATTTTTAAAGGATCCGTATAGAAACGTGTTTTTGGGTTGTAGAATTAATTTTATATAAAATCTAAGCCAAATGGACTTTATACTGCATTGAGAAATGCAATTGACTTTCCGGGTCATAGTGTGCAATGCAATCTGTTTTACACATCACATAAAATTCTTCTTCTTTTTTTACTCTGTGCAAGGGAATATACGAAAATTTATTTTCTTTTTCTTGGTTATTCTCTGGTCTGTGGTGCTACTAATAAAAATACGGGTCAAAAGCACTAACTATGTTATTAACTATTTATAGGTTAGATTTACTATGTGAAAATGAAAAGTGAATAAGTGGAAGAGGGATTTTATATCTCTTCGTTTTGTTAAACAATTTTTTATTATTATTTTTATTTTTTCTTTTTTTTTTTTGTAGGCTAGAGTGTTGCGTTAAACTTAACTCTAGCAATAATAATAACAACAACAACAACAAAAACTTTATTTATTGCAATGAAAAACAGTAAAAAATGAAAGGAAAAAAGATTTATTGCAACATGTGATGGTTATATCTTTTCTTACCTATTTTCAGACATTGTTACTAAATTGTCAATATTTGCCAAATATAATACTTAAAAAAAAAAAAATTCTTAAAAGAAGTTATTATAAGTTTTGTTTAATAAAATATATATAAAAAATAATTATTGCAATTATGTCATTAAAATATTTGTGGCCTTCTTAAATGGTTTTTCTGATGTAAGTTTTTTTTGTTTTTGCGTTATTTTAATTAAAATAATAAAAAAGGAATTTTATTATAAGGAAATTGCTATTATCAAAATATCACCGTCCCATATATTATATATATATTTAAATTATTTAAACCAATTACAATGCATTGTATGTCGCTGTTTATTACTTCGTAAAATCAAGCTTCTGTTCGTTTCGTTCTTTACTGTACTGCACAGTGTGTTTTTAATTTATTTAATTTTTCTTTTTGAAATAAATTATTTGGCTGTGTTACAAAATGTCTCTTTAATTTTATCCTCAAGCATATAATTATAATTTTTATCTTTTATTATTGTTATTATTTAAATTTTTTTTTTTTTTTTTTTATATACTTACTTAACTTAAGCTACAGTTTAAATAAAAAAATAAAAAATAAAAAAATGTTAATATGTTAAAATGCTTAAGTCGATTAAAAAAGGAAAAAAAAAATGAATTAAACGACATCTATTGAACATTATTATTATATATATATATATATATAAAAGGGAGCCCTGTGACACATTAATGTTTTTTAATTATAGGATCTTAAGGAATGGGAAATATTTTAATGAGGTTTTTAGCCTTTTAAAAGAATTTTCTTTTTAAGTAATAATTATAATGCAATTTGCATTAAGAGTTATTTTGTTTATATAACACAATTTTATATGACCAGGATGCGTTCGGTGCGATTTATGTATGCTGACTTTATTACATAATTTATTTATTAAATCATATTTTGTTTTTATAAAACAATTATGCTTCAGGGTTGATTTATATAATTTTTTTTTTTTTGTATTGGTATTAAATTATTCAGAGAATTATTTTTCTGTTTTTTTTATTCCACAAAGGCAACGTTTCGCTCAAGTACTGAAAATTTAAAATGAGAAATAATTTTCTTTTATTTAATTCATTTTCTAAATGTGTGATTAATTAAATAAATATATTAATTAATTACTTTTTAAGTATGTAGTAAATAAAAGAATATTATTTAAAGAGAGAAAACACTTAACAATGACTTGAAGATTTCTACATTATCTACGATGAGTTAAAACAATATGAAATTTTATACTTTGGTTAATTTTGCTGTTGGGTGCATTCTACAAACAAACAATGAAACATACAAAAAAAAAAAACTCGATTTACTCGTTTCTTTCTGCAAAAAGAAGCAAACAACGGTGGAACAAAAAAAAAACAAAAAAACTTATGATGCTTATGAGAACCTTATGTTTTTGTATATTTATTTTTCACTCAGTTTACTTGATATTTTTTTTTTTTGTGTTTAAAAGTTTATAAATTAAAAGAGTCTTGTTTAGCAATTTATCAAAAACGTTTATCAAAAAAACAGATACATACAGAAGATGAAGTTGATGCAGTTGAAGAAGATAAAAATCAGCATACAACAGATAACAATACATAATTAAATTAATGTTTTTTTAAATGATTTAACATATAATTGTCATCGTAAAGTAATTTAATGTGCTTTTTTTGTGCAAAAACATTTCTTTTTTTATTTGGTTAAACATCATGTAAGGAAATGCGTTTTTGCGTGTTGTTTTCATTGTGATAATTTAACGCGGTTAGATGCGAAACCAGAGAAAACAGTTACAGATTTGAATGTTGATTTAACCTTGGTTTAAGTTAATTACTTTGTTTGTTTTTTATCAATTAAAAAAAAAAAGAGAATTTAAAAAAAAAATACAGACGAGGGATGATAGTTTGTCTATTTTTGATGTCGTTTCGTTACGTTTAATTAATTTTCTAACTTTATTTATTTTTTAATCATTTACTCATGTTACATAGTTTAAAAAAGATGAAAAAAAAAAATTTACTTTGCCGAGATAATATTAAAAAATTAAAAAAAAATAAAAAATTAATTAAATTCATTTCACGTATTTAGAGGTTTACCTTAAGGATATATTTTTGCTTTTTTTTAAACACAAGAGAAAAATGAAAAGAAAATTACAATGATATTGAATTGCAAATTTTTTTCTTTTTATTTTCTACGCTTTTTTACGTTGTTATTCTAGATGAGCTTTATGTAGAAAAAATTATTGTTTTTATAAATAATTATTGTTTACATGCTGTTAAACTGTCATTAACAGAGAATCGTTTTATTTTTTTTAATTAATTAATTAATTAACATAACTTGACTTTTCCCCCCATTTTTTCCTGAAAAAACTTATTTCAGAATATTTACTCTAAGAATTAAAATTTTTATTACAAAAAAAAAAAAAGATAGAAAGCTTTGATAAATCAAAAGTAAAATGATTTTGCGCTGTTTTGTCCATTATTTCGTTATAAAATTGATTTGTTTTATTTATTTATAAAAAACACAGCACAAAAATAAATAAATATGTTAATAAAAATATTTATTTCCATTATTCATAATATTTAAATATATTTATGCGAACTTGAAAGTGCACTTTAATATTGCAATTTTATACAATCTCTGTTAAAACTTATTCTAAATGTGACAAAAACAATTTAATTTTTTTTTTTATTTTGTATTGTGAATAAATAATTGATTTTTTTTTTTTTGTGGCTTGTGATCAATTTTTCAACAGCTTATTTAAGGTAAAATATAAAAAAAAAAAAAAATTCTACGTGACTTATTGTAGAATTTATAATTACTGTTAATGAATATTCGATTAAAAATATTTTGTTCACTATAAACATCGCAAATAAAATTTTGAATAAATTTATGCTGGACAATCGCAATTTGATGAATCAGCGTCATTTGATTTTTTATTTCTTTCTTGTTTATCTCTTTATTTAAATTTTTTTTATTCTTTACGATGTGGCATCACCATAAGTTTTTATGCAAAAAAAAAAAAAAAAAGAAAAAAAAATTCCTTTTGATTGATTTATATTGTTAAAAAAAAAAAAAAGCTTTTTTGTTGTTGCTTTTGGTTGTTTTAATATGGAAAAAATAAATTTAATTTATGCAAACTTGATATAAAATCTTGTTTGGTTTAATTAAAAAAAAAAAATATATGTACGCTGCAAACGCGATTACAAACTGTGCAATTAATAAATAATTAAAAATAAATAAACATTACATATCATGTTGAAATCGCATTTAAATTGATTGAATATTTTTATTGCACTTTAAAGCCCGACTTGTATCAAAAATCGAATATTATATTTTGTAAAAACATTGATCGTAGAATATTGTTTGCAAAGTGCAAATAAAAATTTTATTCGTTGTTTTACATTTTGATTCTTCGTTCAATTTTACATAAATTGTTTTTTGATTGATTTGTTCATTTTTCTTTTATTTTTTTGTAAATATAAAATTGTTTTTCTTGATAAATAAATAAGTAAGACAAAACGAAATAAAATTATTGATTTTTTATTCTTGTTTTATGCTTTATTTATTTTTCTTTTTTTTTTCTTAAGAAGCGAATACTTGTTAATTGATTTTTTATTACACATTTTGCTAGTTTATTATGCTGACTGAAGTAAAACTAAGTGAACACAATTGACATAAATATGTTTATTAGCTAGTTTTATGTTTTTCATTTTTATTCGAAATATGATTAAAAGTTTTATTTGCATTTGATTACTATGCATATGGAAATTTCTTTTTCTATACAATTCACATTAATTAATCATTTCTTATCTTGGCAGTGATTGTGTCATTAAAATTGTAACTCTGATTAGTTTCTTACTTAATTTATCTACTAATCAATTAACATGTTGAATAATAATCTGTATCAAAACGCTAATTAAACGTCAATCTAACTACATGGCATTTCATTAATAAAATAAAATAATAACAGTGCTAAAAACAAAACGTCGTCCACCTGATGACTTGAATAAAAATAAGCAAAATATTATTAATTATGAAAATAGAAAGGAAAAAATGAAATAAACAAACAAACAATAAAGAATTTAAGGTTAATTAACGGCGTAATAAAAAAGAAATAAAAAATAAATTTTTTTAATCAAAACAAATTGAAGTAGCTACTTCATATCATTATGATTTCATTTCGGTAAATAAACATTTACAGATTAACCAGAAAATATTTAACGCAACACGAAAACAAAACAATAATTTATAAAAAAAAAAAAAAAAAAAACGACTGCAGATATTTAATTAAATTAACAAAATAAAATACTCACTAGGTGGTCGCTTTGATTACAATTGTTTAAAAATTCTTACTTAAAAATATCGATGATCTACTTTAAGGAATTTTCCGAAAATACCTTAAATACATTTTTTGTTTATTTTTTTGTTTTTTTTTTTTTTTTTTTTGTAAATGAAATTATTAAGAATTCTTAAGACCAAACTTAATGAAACGCTAGAAAAATCTCTCAACACCCATTTACAAACATTTATTTATTTATATTTTCATTTCATTTCATTTATCGTTAGTTTTAATTTAATTTTCTTATTTAATTTTTTTTTTTTTTTCTTTTTTTTTTCAAGAGATAAGAGAAATAAAAAATATTTTGACATGAGCTTGTTACAATTTTTTCGTTTTATTTATTTATTTTTAAGAAGATTACCCATGGAGTAATCATTATCAATATTTTTTTTTTTTGCTTCTCTTAATTTTATTTAATTAAAAAACATTTATGTATAGCGCGCTATAGAATTAAATTAACGAAAAGAAACAGAAAGAATAAACTGATTAAAAGGTGGGTGGGAGAACTAATTCTATTTTTATTGAATGATTACTAAAAACAGATGATTTTTTTTTTTTTTACTTCTTTCTAAATTTCTATCATTTAACACTTGTTTGTCAAAACATCAAAACATTACGGTTTTATAGTTTTTCTATTTCTTTTTTTCATTTTTTTTTTTTTTGGTTAATTTTCTGTAATTCTTCACACTTGGTTTTTTTATTTTGCTTGTAGCTAAATTTAATGCGTTGTAATTGTAAAAAAAAAAAAAAAGAAGTAGAAGAAACGAAGAAGTAAAGAGGAAAAATTGTTTTAATTCAGATAATTATCAACAAAATCACCTGTTTCCTCAATAAACGATCAAATTTAATGAATTTTTATTTTTTTTCTTCATTTTAACACAAAATAAGTTTTATTTTTTTTTTTCAAAGCTAAAACTTAAGTTAATTTAATTTGTATTAAGTAATGTTGGCTTAGTAATAACAGAAGGAAAAAAAACATTTTTTTTTTGTTTGTTGTGTAAGACAAAAGATAGGAAAATTAGTCATTGAACCGATCGACGAACCATGTGTTGGAGTTTTTTCTTCAAATTTCTTTAAAAAGAATTTTTTTTTTTTTGTTTGGTAACTGATAATAGAATTATGTATTTATGATGCACCGCGCATAATCTTTGTTAAGTTTATGTAGATTCTATGTTAAAGCATATGTTTGCCGGCATATTTGTATTTAATTTTACTTACTAAGTCTGGGGTCGAGAACTTTACAAAATGATAAATTATTTATACGGTTTTTTGTTGTACTTACTTTGTCCTATGTGAACTCTTTTCATCCATGGATATATTTGCGGTGGTGCTGAACCCTTTTTGGCTGGACCACCTTGACTACTGCCACCACCCTCGTTACCACTATCACTTGATGTTTCTGAATCACCGGGACTATGCAATGGTACACTTGTCGTGTGGCTATTGTTATTGGTTAGTCCAGTCGTTGAATGATTATTTGTTATATTTGTGGCGGCTACATTGTTTACCGTCGTTTTGTTTAGTGATCTGGCAACACTTTCCACAACAGAGTTGGGTGATAATTTTGGTGATATATCGCGGGCGGTTGTGAGATCTTGCGGACTGGATATTGATGTGTTGTTGTTACCAGTTACAGTAGCCGTAGCCTCGGCAGCATACTTGCAACTCGGCGTACTCAGTTGAGATTGTTGTTGTTGCTGGTTTAGTGGTGGTTGTTGCTGCTGCTGCTGTTGTTGTTGTTGATTAGGCAGCAGTAATCTTTGTGGTTGCAATTGTGTATAATCAACCATATCGGCTTGTGCCTGTTGGCCACCAAGGTTGTATGCCTGATTCGTATAATGTGCCTGCGGTGTACTTGGGTACAGATTTGGTGTATATGCCGATGGAAAATACTCATTACCACCACCAGCGCCAGCTCCTGGTTGATTAACACCCGTCGTCGCACCGCTACTATTATTATTTGTTCCTGTACTACTTGCTTGATGTCCTGGCTGATTAACACCACCCATTTGTGTTTGTGGGTAACAAGATGCCAATGAATTGACAAATTGATAGGAAGACATTGCAAAGCAATCTGGATCCATTTTTAAAACGAAATTTTTTTTATTGTTTCTACAAATTTTTTTTATTATTACTTATTTACGCTTTGCTCACTACACTTAAGCTTATTATCGCCTTTAAATTAAGTCAAATTATTAGTAATGCCTCACAAATTAAAAAAAAAAAAACAAAATAAAATTTTCACCATTTATAAACACCGTTTAAATAGAAAAACCCAAAATTAAAACTAATCAATGAACATCAAAACTTTCCATTTAACTTCAACAAAACACTTTTATACATTTTTTCGTCTTTTTTTTTTGTATTTTACTAAATAAACTCTGTAAACACTTTTTTTTATTATGAATTATTTTCCATTTACTTGCTGTTGCTGTTGTCCGTTTCTTTAATTATTTAAAGAAATCATAAACGAAAAACGGAAAAAAAAAATCTGTAAGCAAAAAAAATAAAATAAATAAAAATAAATTACTCTAGATTCGTTAAATAAATTACAACAAAAAAAAAAAAAAACAGTTTTTAATCTTTAAATAGTAAGTCTGATCGTTTGAAGACAAAAAAAAAATCGCGTGAGATGTGTCCAATGGATAAAGAATTGAACACAAACGCAATATAAAACTCATTCAACTCCTTACTTAACACGACAACAACGACGATGACGATCGATTTTTTTTTTTTTTTTTGGTTTTTGTTATACTCGCACAACAACAATACAAAAACCACTTTGCTAAAGGCTTAAATTGCCCATTGGCTTAAAATTATAGGTTAGTTACTTTTGTTTTGGTTATGTTTTCGTTGTTTGCCCTTTTTTTATTTTTTTATTTCTCTCTTCATTATTATTTTAAATTAAAACATATTGAAATGCACTTTATCCCAGCGATACGTTTTCGTTTCGTTTCTTCTTCCTTTTTAATTTTTCGTTTTAGCGTTTAGTTCGTTTTATTAACATAAAGCTTAAAAAAGAAAAAAAAAAAAAGAAGAAATCTTGTGAATATGGCTGAAGAGTAAAAGAAAAAAAAAGGTTTAAAAAAAAAAAAAAAAAATCGCAAACATGGTCGCAAAAAAATGTTTTTTTTTTTTTTTTTTTTTTTCTCATTCCTTTTCGATTTTTTTTTTTCAATTTTATTTTTCGTGGTTTGATAACTTTTTAGGTAACGTATCGAAATAATTTTTTTTTTTTTTTCGCATTATGTTTTTTCCTTTATTGATTTTTCATTATTGTTGTTTATCTTTACGTGCGGTGTAAAGCAGTTGTGGTTTAATTTGTGTTATAAGCCGCAGATACTTTGGTGAACATTTTTCTGGTTTAATATAAGGAAAAGGCGTGCACGGCATTTAACTTGTACAAGTTAAAAATCTTACTCATTTACAGAAACATTATTATTACTTTCTTAAATAATAATAATAATTTTGATTTTAATTCAAATTATTATTTATTGGGTTTTTTTTTCTTAATTTTAACATTGTGCTGTTAATACGCTTTAAAAACGCGTTCTTATGATTTTTTTTTTTTATTTCTTCTTTCACATTAAAATGAGTAATAACTTAATTTTCGTAATGCAATTTATTTATGCAATAAGAATTGTTTTTATTTAAATAAAATTATTGATTACAATCAGAACGATTAATATTGTTTTCTCTTAATGATTATTATTAAATTTATCTTTTACTGGAATAATAAATGCTTTAAAATCGGGTTTTCGGTAATACAGTGGATTAATTAAGACAGCTACACGTTAATATTCGAATTCTATTGTATTAAATTTAAGTTAAATGCACTTCGGTTGCTTATACCAAGCTTAAAAGAGTAATAATTAAAAAGATTTATCTTTACATTCACCCTTATTATATTTACAGAGTGCACATTACTTTCTAATCCAGAAAAAATTGAGGAAAATCAACACAAATAACTTATTTATATAAATGGTGAAATCACTAGAATAATTATTTCGTTAAGGAAACACATAATAAAGCAGCATAAAACCGATAAATAATAACGAAAGTACACAAAAGAAGAGGAGAGAAATTTCCTTTTTTTTTTTTTATTAGGTGTTTAACTAATTTTACGATTATTTAATAGACAATTTAGAGGTTTTTTTTTTTTTTTGGTAATTTATATTTACTCTTGAAGCACAATGGGGGGAATTTATTAATAAAAAAAATTTAAAAGTAAATTATATGTTATATTATTATGTAAATAAATAAATACAAAACATATAGAAAATTATGACAACTTAAATAAGAACAATACAATAGAGAAGAGAATTTTTTTTTTTTTTTTTTTTTAACAGGGGAAAATGATAAAAAAAAAAATGTATGCTTTGTTTCCTTATGCGTGTATTTATGTCCAACATTATTCTTGTTATAATATTATTATTAAAAAAAAAAAAAAGAAAAAAAACATACAATGTATTAAGAATTTATGATAAAAAAAAAATATATATAAGAAACACACCGCGCGCGCCCGACGACCTTAAACTTTTAACGTCGATTAAAGATTAAAGAAACAAAAAAAAAATTTTTTTACAAGAATACAGAAAATAAGGTAAAAACAGGGCATCACACGTTAATTATATAAATTTAAAATTTCTAAACGAAAAAAAAAAGGGATCTTAAGACATCAACAAATAAAAAAAAAAATAAAAAATTATTTTCCTGATCAACAAGACAGAAAAGTTTAATTATTTTTTTTTTTTTTTTCTTTTTGCTATAAAATTTGTGACAAAGTCACGCTAAATGATTTATTATTCTTTTTCTCTCTTTTATTATTAATTATTTAATTTTAATTTTTGTCTCTTTTTTTTATGTTTTAATCAAAAAATAAAAAAAAAAAAGAAAAAAAAAATGTTTATGTTTGTTAAGAGAAAACCTTTAAACGATGGAATTATTTTTCATTTTTATTTATTATAATTTTTCTATCACGAATAACTCAACCAAAAACATAAAAATGTCATGTTTTATTAATTAATTAATTCATTTATTTTCTGTTTATTTGTTTGTTTGTTTGTTAATTATTATTATTTAATAAATTTTCATCTAAATTTATACCGCGATACGCACAAGTTCACGGTTTTATGCACTTTTAGCATAGGCAATAAATATGAAAAAAAAAAAAAAAGAATAAACAATTTTTTTTTTATTATTATTTGTCTAAACCATAAAATAAGTTTATTAAAGGATTAACATGTTAAAATTAAATAAATTATAATTAAAAGCAACAAAAAAAAAAAAAAAAAATTTAAGAACGTTGTGTCTAAGAATAGGTCGCGACTTAAATGAACTGCGCTATTACTTTGCGTTTTTTTTTTTGTTGTTTTATGTTTTCTTTGGCATAATTTTTAACCGTTTTTTTTTTTTTTTTTTTTTTTTAATTTGATTAATGTGGATTCATTTTTATTTAAGCTAATTATTATTCCATCTGTATATTTAAAAAAAAAAAAAGATTATTTGGTGGATTTTTTTGTCACGAGCAAGTAACTTTGCATTTAAAAATGTTTTATAAGGATAAAGAAATAGTAAAGCAAAACCGGTAGATATTTATTAACCGGAAGAATGTATTTTTTTGGATTAATTAATTAAAATCATTATTGTTATGCAATGGTAAATAAATGTTTGTAAATTTTATTTACTGTATTAACCACAAAACGTTGCTGTTATTGTTGTCTTATATGCTGAGCTTTCAGTAATTAAACCAATCACCAAAACCACAAGAATCAAAACTTATATTAAATATATCCATTTTCAATAGTTTTTTTTTTTTTTTTTTTTTTTTTAATTTAATTAATCACCTTAATTAGTTTTAATTTCACCTTTTTCACCTTTGCTATTTTAGTTTAAAAATTAAAAGAAAAATGAAAAATTAAATTAAATAACAAAGACAAATCACAGTCTAACTTTAAACAATAAAATCACTTAGCACTATGTTTTGTTGATTTTGTTTTATTAATTAATCATTTCTATATTCAGTTTTTTTTTTTTTTTATTATTATTATTTTTTTTTTTAACCAAAATAAATTGATTGAATAATTTAATCAATTAAACACTTTAACATAGTAAATATTATTAAAAAAGCATAAATCATTCTTTTAGTTTTTTTTTTCTTTTTTTTTTAAATTATTTTTAATCACTTGAATAAACTTTATAGACTGGGAATTTAATTAATATTCTTTTTAACACTTTACGTGGTTGCGTAAGTAAAAAAAGAGAAAAAACTTTTTAATTAAAACACAAAATTATTGCACAATTTGATTTTATCATAAAAATCGAACGACATTTTTAACCGGATAAAATTTATAAAATTAATAAAAAAAAAATTAAAATTATTATTATTATTTTTTTTTTTTTATTTAAACTAAAAACAAAAACCAAAAAAAATAAATTCTATAAAAAATAAATTAAATTAAATTTTTTTATTTAATTTTCGGTTAATTTGCGTTGCGTTGTTGCGTTACTGTCAAAAGTACGTGTTTAAAGCGCCAATGTTTCAGTTTGACTACTTAGTACACATCACAAATCGAGAATATCTTTTAGTAATTTTCGAATGACGATTGGATACATTTTTTTTCTTTTTTTTTTTCTACTTCTTCTTCTTCTGCTGTGTTTATTTATTTATTCGTTGAGTGTTGTTTATTTGTATGTTTGATGAACATTAATAAAAAATAAAAAAAAAATAGAAGTAATTCGTTGATATTGAAAAGAAAAGAAAAGAATAGCAATAATAACAACAAACGAACGACGATGATCGGTTTTTATTTATATTTTCTTTAGATTTTTGACAACACACAAATACTACACTGGCTAAGCACAGTGCTTTATTACATACCAAAAAAAGAAAAAAATTGAAAAAAGAAAAATAAAAATGTGACGTTCGGTTCGCGTTTTGTTATTCGAAAGAATTTTTCTTAAACGCTAATTTTCAAAGCAAAGTAAAATTATTATTTTTTATTAAAAGACAACAAATAAATGATATGAAACACAGAATTTTATTTTGTTGCTTTTTATGTATTTACCAGAGTGATGTAGAAATACCACAAATAAAAATAAGAAAATGAAATGAAAAATATATATAAACCGACCGCCTGCTAGTTAAATTCAGCCAGCAGCGTCAAGCACTTGAATGCCGTACCACAATTCTTTAGTCTGTCTGGGGGTATTACGATGCGACTAGAATCAACACACAAAAATAAATAAATAAAAACGCTATGACTCGGTTTTTATTTTTTTTATTATTCACATATAAATACTCAAAATGCATAAAATGTTCGCCCATTATTATGTTAATATGTTAAAAGGAATACGAGAGTACTGTGCCAAACAGAGAAAGACTCCTATTTACTGCTTGTGAACAAAAGCCAACATTATGGTGCAAAAGAATTCTTTCTCACCATTTAAATGCTTTCGAAATTGTAGACAGAATTATACTAGAAGTTGTGTCGGTAAAAGAGAGAGGTGATTTTCGAAAATTCAATCTGAATGTTTTTTAAAATTTATTGTCGCAACCATAAATATTATATGTGATTATCGTGGATGGTTGGCGGTATTTCTATTTTATTTTCTCGCTACCTTTTGTTTGCGCAAAACGTATAGAAATCGCAAAAATGCACTAATTTCGGTGTTGATTGTTTTTTTTTTTGTATTTAGGACAAAACTAAATAAGAAAATCACCTTTTAAGTGTCTGTTAACAATTTATTATCGCTTAATCAGTGGCACTTTTGTTCTATATCAACGAAAATTAAAAACGATTATTAATGCAATAACAAAACATACCAAAAGTACTAAAAACTTATTTTTCGTTTCAAAAAGATTTCACTATGAAGAACAGCAGCGAAAAGGTAGCGAAAACGCATAAATAAAATTCAACAAATAAATCATCTAATTAATAAATTTATGTTTTATAAATAAGAAAATCAATAATTAATTAATAATGTAAATAAAATATTTATTAAAATTATTATTAATTCGATAACGATTTATTTTAAACATGATAATCAAAAAATTTATTAGTTATCGAAATTTATATTCGTAAATTTATTATTGTTTTTTCTTGCTTCAACATACAGACGTTTATATATTGCTATCTAATTTTATAAAACATTTTATCTCTGTTCAGCGTATTGTTCAATAGTCTATTGAAATTTATACACACTTTGCGCATTTTATGTGTTTTTAATGCGTTGTTTAAAGGCGTTACTTAAACTGTTGCTCCGCCTTCACCATGTGCTCTTCAGTATTTTTGATTTTTTTTTTGTATCTTCGTTGTTGCTGCTATTGCTATTCTGGTTAAAACTGAGTTGTTTTTTTTTTTTTATTTAAGTTATATCTCCGGTTCGGTTTCAAAGGAAGATGATCATGATGATTCTTTATCGAAACATATTTTTATGTAATTTTATTCACTTAACCGTTTGTTGTCATTTTTTTTTTTCGTTTTTCATTTTTCGCTTTCCAACCAAATTAAACTTTTTTTTATTTATTTCTTAATTTAATATATTGTTTGATTTTTTTTTTATTTTTTTTTATTTTTATTAAGATTCAGCATCTGATTTAAATTTTTTTTTTAATTTTTTAATTTTGTGAATAAAGCCTAACATGTCCATAAGGATTTTAAATATTTAAATTTATTCAATATTAATAGGTGGTTATTAATTTTATTTTTATTTAATACTTTGGTTGTTTATTCTGGGCTTTGTGCCGTTTTATGTTTTTGAAGATTTTTTTTTTTTTTTTTGATGGAGAATTTTAATGCGTTACTTGCTGTGTGTGCATCTTAAAATTTCTTAAGCAAACAACTTTATTTAGTTATGTTATTTATTAATAAAAATAAAGGTACAATAGAACGGATTTTTTTTTTTTTTCATTCTTTCTGATGTTTTTTCTTTATTATATTTTTTAGCTTGTTGGCGTTTATAGAATATTTTTAACGTGTTTACGGGGGTGTTATTGTTATCGAATTTGGAATATATTTTAATTATTTGTTTGTCTGTTATGAAAGAGATTTTTATTTAAATTTATTTTTGTTATTGGTTACAAGATTAACGGATTTTACCGCTTATATTAATTATGTAACAGATACTAAAAATTCGCTATGTTTTCTTAAGGAAAAACAAGAAAAAAAAAAAAAGCTTTATAACATAAAACTTCTAAAAACCATACAAATCGTTTGAATGCACTCAAATTGCACATTAATGTTAAATAACTTAATAAAACAAATACAGCTACTAACACTCCCAATAGTCCTGAAAATGATTAAAACTTTTATCAAAATAAAATAGAAATTTCGTGATGAATCTAAGAATGCATCTGTAAAAACAACGAATAAAAAAAATAAATAAAATAAAAACACAAGCAAACAAATTATTTTATGGCATAAAAAAAATTTATCAAACGTACCATGGGAAACGTAAAATATTATGAAAAAAATAAAAAAACTCTTCTCTTCGTTTCTTTAGTTTATATTTCTGTCTAAAAGCCATTAAATTAATTATTTATCTAAACTTTCGAAAAAAAAATAAAAATAATAATAAAAATAAATAAAATAAAAATGCTAATCCAAACGCTGAAATTCTGTTAATTCGGTAGAAAATTAATGAGGCAAACCGAAAGAATTTTCATGATAAGGAGAACGAAAAACAAAATAAAAAAGTTTTATTCAAATTATTGCCACTGTTAAATTGGGAATCAAGCAGCCCAAACACATAAAACCATTGACTCGACTACTAACGATGGATTATTTATTAAGTTTTTTTCTCAAACTTTTTTTTTCTCGTTATTAATTTTATAAAATCTTCAGCAGCATAAAAGACACTTTTTTTGTTTTTGTTTTAAATTAATTTCTTATGATTTTCAGACGAAAAAAGGAATTTTTCGTAATGGCGCTCCTATTTTACTTTGTTAGCATTTACATGTCGCTTTTATATTTTCTTGTATAACAAAGTAAAACATTTTCTTTTGCTTTTAACACGCGAGATGAGACTGATACAAGGACAAGTAAAAATTGTTAACTAACTTTAAGTTAATTGACTGATTATTTATTGGAAAAAAAAAATAAATAAAATATTCAAAAATTATATGTGGGCGTGTTAAATAACAACTAAAAATGTCGTGTTTCTGTGACTTAATCCTTATTTTCTTAATACATATTTATAATAATTCTCACCAAAAAGGCATAAATTTTAGTTTTTTTCTTCTTCTTCTTCATTTTATTGTCATCAAAAGCATAAAAACATTTTAAAAAAGAATTTCTTAATTAAATTAAAATTTAATTAATTATTCTTTGGATGATTCAAATATATATAAAAAAAAAAAAAAAATATGTCAACAGAGTAATAAAATTCAATCAATTTAGTCAAAATAGGAAAAAAAAAAAATGATTTTTATAGTTTTCTGTAATAAAAGCTCAAAATGCTTCTGTTTTTTTTTTTTTTTTTTTTTTTTTTTTGAAACTCATTAATTAATTTCTTAATTTATTCCTTTTGCCACCTTAATTACATTAATTCTGTATTTAAATGTCATTTTGTAATTTAATTAAGACTATTTATCATAGTTTTTAACTAGATTATTTATATATAAATTGTTTTTTGTATACAACTTCCTTGAGTTTTAACCTTCTTGCATTGCTTTACGGTTTTCACGAATGTTTGTCACCATTGAAACATTTTTATTTTCTTACCTTTCAAAGATTTGTTTTTTTTTTTTTTTTGTAAATTAGTTCAACGCTTCGTATAAACAATTAAAATTAAAAATTATTTTTACGCTTATTCATAAGAAAAAGAATTTATTTTTTTTTGTTTGTTTGTTAATTGAAGAATGGCTAAATAAAGGATTAGCCAAATGACCTTGTTTATTCTAATTATTCTATTATAGAAAAACAAACAACACGGTAAAATAGGTTTTACGGTGTGGTAATCATTTCAGTGATTTTTTAAATGCTTTGTTCTGCATTTTAAACAATAATAAAAGAAAAACTGTTTTATGGACATTAATGTTAAAGGAAAAGGTTTGTAAAATTCACAAGATAATTTGCAAATTTATTTTTGTTATCCCTTTAGGTTTTTTATTGCTTTACTTTTTGCAAATAATTTAATACAACACCTTGAAGGCTATGCAAATTTTATGTCTTTTTTTTTCTTTTTTTTTTTTTTTTGAAGAGTTTAACAGATTTTCAGAAGAAAAAAACATTAATAAAACAAAGTTTTACTAACGCTAAAGCGGAAGCTTTTCTAAAAGATCTGAAAACTGTTTGTAAGCGACTAAAACCGATCTGAAAAAAAGGTGAAACAACAACAAACAAAAAATTAACTTGCAAAAGCTTTAAAAGTCACTTAAATCAAGTTCCAACTGTAGATAAGATTAATGTGTGATAAAGCAGCAAAGCAGAATCAATGGGGTGATTTCCAATAAGAAGCTTTCAAATTAGATTTTCCATTTTGTTGCGAATAATAGGATCTGTGCAAAGAATTTATTCTAGTCAAAACTAGATGGCAAACGTTGGTAGGAGCTAGCTAAATGGCTATGAACCCTTAATTACTATGCACACCTAAGTGCAATAATGGCACGAAGAAAATTTATTTTATGTTTAATTAAATTATTTTATGAAATTTTAATTGTATAGGGGGCGGAAAATTATAATTTAAAGTAAAAAACCTCTTTCATCAACAATTTTATTTTTTATTTGTTATTGTTTTAGGGCTGACTAGTTGTGATTTTAAAGCTAACTTAAAACTTCAGTCAATTTTTGAAATAACTTCCTTTTTCCTTTTTTTTATATTGCTTTTTACATACATACATGTTCTGTGCTCTATTTTCTGTATTCAAAACTAATGATCATTTTGCCCTTTATCAGTTTTTCATATTATTATTATTATTATTTCGGTTGCTGTTGTTGTTGGTGTTCGTTGCTTGTATTTTGTGGGGTGATTTTGGCGGTGAATATGTTTTTGTTCGTCTTTTGAGTACAGTAAAATCATTTGTCATTCTGTCTTCAAATTACGACAGCACACAGCTGAGTTGTAAATAGAAAAACGTATATTTGGAAGCATTAAAAAAAAAGAAAAGAAAAGAAAAGAAAAAAGTAAATGAAATAAAAAAAAAGAAAAAGAAAAATGGTTAAAATCGATATTTTAGTTAATTTTAATAATTCTTTGGTAGCAAAAAAAAAAAAAAGAAGAAAAAAAACAAATAATTAAATTTATTTTAATTCATTTAAAGTCAAACTTAAAGTCACTTGTGTTGTTTTCATTAGTTTAAATTCAGTAATAAAGGACACAAAACCTTATTAAACAAAAGGTAAAAATTTATTCATGAAAATTATTCTCAAATAATTACGCAATGCCATATGCGTAAGGTTTTGTGTGTTTTTTTTCTTGCTATTTTAATTTTTTTTTTATTAAAAATTTGTTTATAAAAGTGTGAAGAAAAGTTTTTATTCCATTTTAATAGAAGGAAATTGTCTAAATTCAATCGATTAGGTACAGCTGACCTGACCATTGTGTTGGGTTTTTTTTTTTATAAATAAATAAATATAAATTTTTGTGGAATTTGGATTATTGAATAAGGGGCAAACGTGATATTGTTATTTTTTTGGTTTTGGGGTTACGTAATTTAACTGTTGTTATATTTTGAAGCAACATTATTCAATTCAACATGAAACAACAAAACTAATACACGACCTGTTGTATTTGTAGCTTTAGATAACAAAAATTTATTTGTTTTTTTGTTTTATCGTTAAAACGATATTCTCATTTGTGACAGTGACAAGGACATGACACACGATTGTTTAACAAAATAAATTATTTTTACGCATATATAGGAGATAACATAGAATAAAAAAACAAAAAATTCATATTCCCTATATTGAGTTTATTTTACTTTACTTTACTTTAGTCGAATTACACAAGTTTTCAATACAAATATTTCTATTTTGTAGACAGAGTGAGATTCACTATCGCGTTTACAATTGAAACCAATCGCCGCGCGTTTAAATAATAATAAAAAAGAAGAAACACTTGATGGATGGTCTTTCGTGTGTCAAATACAAACATTTTATGCTTTGCCTATTTATGTATAATCGGATCAATGGTGTAATCCATACGCTTTTGCATTAGTTTATGCAATTAAAACGACAAACTTTGCATCCTTTGTTACTCCTTAACACATCCTTAACGTTTTATTTTTAAGAGTCTAGGCTTCAAGCTTTTAAAATCACAATAATTTCATTTCAAAAAAAAAAAAAATGCACAACCATCGGTTTACAACTCTGCATAAAAGAACGAAAAATTACAAAAAAAATACAAAAAAAAACTTATCTCTGCCAATTGCTTCTATGATTATTATTTAGCATTCACGAAAAACCAAACAAAATAGTTAAATCATCCAACCAACTTTACAATAATAATAATAATAATAATAAAGAAAATAATATTTATTTTGTAGACATTTAGCTGTTTGTTTTAAAGAAAAATAATTGTTTCGTTACGTTTTGTTTTTTTTTTTTTTATTATAACTTATAACACAACAATTATTCGCGTTATAAACAAGACAAAAATAAATTGTTTTTACTGCAAAAATATTAAAATAAAAACGGAAGTGATAACATCAAATTTAGTGTTTCGTTTTTGGTGGCATAACACTAACTACTTAGTAGACACGGTAATATATATTAAAAGAGTAAAGTAAACAAAAATTTTATTATAGATTGTACGATTAGTGATATCGTGTTTGATTTGTAATCAGCGATTTATTAGACGGAATGGATTTAAATGCATAGAGGTGAATAAAGACTTTAATAAGTTAAAAATAATAAATTTGTCTCAATTTTTTGCAATAATCAGCAATAAAGTTTCTGCTTTACCTTATTACGGTTCTGTTTTCTCACACAAACTTATCATTAAACAGTGCTGTAATTATAACTAGAAAAAAAAAATAATCAATAACCCAAATAAATTTCAAAAACTCTTTTAGAACAAATCGAAAAGCTCTTTATATGATTTTCTAAAAAAAAATTAAAATCTAAATACCAGACGTTGATAAAAAATATGAAGAAAATTTTCCTTAAAAAATATAAAAACAAAAAAACTTTTTACAAACGAAAAATATTAATGCTGAAATGAATAAAAAAAAAATTTTTTTAATTAAAATCAAAATATGGAGAATAAAAATACTGGCGGACGCCAGACGCTTAACAAACATCCGCCTGTCATACATTTAAAATTAAATAAACCAAAAAAAAAAAATAATAAATAAAAATAATGAAAATACCGAAAGCATAATAATAATAAACCAACAACAACAACAAAGAACTCATTATTTTCCATCTTAATTAGTTTTTTTTTTTTTTTTTTTTATTATTTAATTTAGTTTTTCACTCTTTGTTGTTGATGGCATTGCTGTTGCTGCTGCTGTTGCTGCTTCTGTTCTTGGTGGCATTTTTTTTTCTACTTTCATTTGCCGAAATGACTTTTGCACGCTCTATAGTGATATTTGCATAAAAATTGTTTTTTTTTTTTTTTTTGCTTTATTATTAGTATTTTTGAAATCTTAATTATGAATTTCGATGCAGAAAAAAATTTGAAGAAAGAATAAGAAATTAATTTTTGGGCATTTTGTTGATTGTTTTTTTTTTTTTTTTTTTTTTATAAATGGACAGACGCCTCCATTTCCATTATTTTCCTACTGTTTATCAGTTACAAATCGCGTGAAATTTTATTTTTTTAAAAACATTAATTTAAAGTTTATTTAGGTTTTGTACTTACGATTTTTAAAACACGCGAAATTAAAAGCAAAGAAAAACTTTTTTAAAAGAAATCAAATGTCGTGTCAAAAGAAATGAAAAAAAAAAAAACAACGAAAAAAAAATTCTTTAATTACTTCGTTTATTACTAGACAAATTTTTTTTTTTTTTCTTATTTTTCTCAATTTAACAAATCGGTTAAAGAATTTTAATTGGTTTTTTGCGCTTTTTCTTAATTGTTAATTGCAGGTGTTATCGGGTTTTTATGTTTATTGTTTTTAGTGCCATTGTGTCATTTGTGAAAGAGAAATGGAAAGTGTCTCGGAAAATGTTTTGTCCACGATAACAAAAGTGTCTTTACTATATATTATATTTTATCTTTTTTTTTTTTTTTTAAAGATTTTAATTAACTTTATTTTACCATTTTTTAATAATTAATCATAGATAAACAGTTTGATACACAATTAAAGAATAAAGTTTTATTTGTTTTAAATGCACAAAAGCATAAATCTAATGCCTTAGAATTCAGTAGCTAAGCAAATAATAATTAAATAAATAAAAAAAAAATATTTCGTTAGCTATTAAAAGTAAAATAAATAAATTAATTAATGAATAATCATATAAAATATAAATCATTTAGTTAGTAGTTAGTATAATTAATGATAATTAATATTTGTTTTTCGCTGTTTTTATAGTTTTATTATTTCTCATATAAATTTAATATTTTTCGTTATGTGTAACGCGACGCATAAGAAGCTTAAATAATGAATAAAAGAAAAGAAACGAATTTAGAAAAACATTTTTAAACATTTATATTTTGACATTATCAGTTAATAATAAATTAGCATAAAATCAACATTTTTTTTTTTTGATACATTAGAAGCGCACCAAACAGCACCAAAATACATCCAAAAACTAAAAGAAAACGAAAGACAAAAATCAAAAGAAATTTTTTTTTCGTTTTTTTTTTTTATTATGATGGTTGGATTAATTACCTATTGGCCTCATAAATTGTCTGTATTTTATTATGTGTGTGCTTTACACAAAAAATAAATAAAATAAAATGTTTTTTAAGAAGAAAACACGCGCATATGACAGCACAATACATAATTTTTTTTATCAACCGCGATTTTGAAATAAATAAAGAATACCATGGCGGTTTGTCGTCTATTTCATCGATGGGTTAAACATTAAAAGCGTGTATTGGGGGCGCCTTATAACATTTTTTTTTTTTTTTTTTTTAGTTTTTAAGCAACCTAAAAACTACTGAAGTCTTCTGATGACAAGTCAAATGTATTAACTCGTTCCTTTCGTTACCGTCTCTCATTCTTTAATAAATTAAACAAAACAAAACAAAACAAAAAAATTTACCCACTTGATTAATTTAAGAATTTATATGTTTTAAATCATTTTTGTCCTGTTTCTTTAACTTAACTTAACTTTAACAAAACGTTTATTTACTGATCACGCATAATTCATATTTAATAGCAATAAATTATTATTATTCAAAAAACAAATAATTTATAAATAATAAATTTAAAAAGAAATGTTATGTTGTGTTGATGATAGCGCCCTTTTATTATTTATTTTACTTTACTATTGACTTTTGTACCTGCTTTGGTTAGGTAATTTAATAAAAAATAATAAAAAAAAAAAATTCTATTTTTTACCTTTGACTTGTATGCTTCAATGATTTTTTTTTTTTTTTTGTTAATTATTGTTTAAACGGCCCACAAGGTTTAAAAAATTAATTAATAAAGTGCAGCAAATAAAAATAAAAAATCGCAACATAAATTCGCAGTAGCAATGACATGAACCACTTCAAGAAAACACCAAAAATGAATTCGTACGAAATAATTCATCGTTTCACGGTTAATCAGTGTGACAATTTTTTTATTTTTTTTTTTTGTTAAACACAATCATTCAACCCTGAATTTTTTTATTTTTTTTTTCTTTTTGTGTGTGTGTTGACAATTTACCTAAACCAAATTAAAAATTAATAAAACAAAAAAGAAAAAAAAAAAACGCAATTAAGAAAGGGAAATTCAAAATAAAATTTATAACTTTATTTTACGATTAATGCGTTTTTTATTCAAACAACTGATTTCCCATATAATTTTGTTACCAATTTTTATTTTTATTTTTATTTTTTTTTCTTTTACACTAAAATAAAATAAATAAATGAAAAAGAATATAAATGGGTCGGTAGCGTTTCGTTGTTGTTAATTTTTCTGTTCTTCTTTCTTTACTAAAAGTGTATTAACTTCCACTTGATCTTTTTGTTTTTTGTCTGTTTCATTTCGTTTTAAAAAAAATTGGGAGAGAATTCACATTGTGATCACAATCTTTAGTTGTTTTTCTGTTTGTTTGTTTGTTTCTTAAAGGCAGCAAAGAAGAAAATCAAAGAATTAACATCAGAAATACAGATTTAAGATCTGATCTAGTCTGAAAATTAAAAAAAAAAAAATAAAATAAATAAAATAAAGTTATAAATCTTGTTTAAACATTTTCGTCTTCTCGTTTCGTTTTATAAAACAAAATTAATTTGAATTTGTCAACCAAGGTGAAGTTTTGAATTTAAATAATTAAAAAAAAGGGAAAAACAGAGAATTTACTAAAAATTATTACCACACAAAACAATAATCGTCCAATGGTGCTCTGAAAAAATATAAGAAAAAACAAAATGTTCGATTTTATTTGCAAACTTTTATTTTTGCTATTTTTGATGAACGCCATCGCGTTCATTGCAATGATTGACACTTTTTACACGTTTAATTCTGATACGTTTCCATTTCTATTGCAAAAAGGAAATGTTTTATTTGTATCTCTGTAAAATATACAATAAAAACAACAGAAAAATCCCTATTTTGCTATTCATACAAAATATATATACATATATATAAAACAGGAAAAAAGGAAATAAAATTAAAATCAGCCCTCGATAGTTTTGCTGTTAGGATTTTACTGAATTTACAACAAAGCACTTTTATTTTATTTTTGTTATTTAACTTAAGTTTTTGGCGTAATTTTAATCAACAACAAAATATCTGTATAAATGTAGCAAAAAAAAAAATATAAATTAAATAAATAAAACTACAAACTACCAACCCCTACATTTTTTTTTTTTTTTTGCTTTTGCTTTTGTTATTGCTAATATTGACTTTGCAGCTGTTTGACTTTTGGTTTTTGACTTGCTGACGATTTTATTTGCAGTCTTTTGGTTTGAATTTTTTGATGTTTTTATACCATGAATTTTACGGTTGATGTTTTGGTAAAATTAACGCAATTTAAGGATATTTAAGATGTTAGTCCTTATGAGACTAGGATAGATTTTGATAAAATAAAATTCATCTTTTCTCTTTTTTTTTTTATAGAAAATAAATAAAAATTCACAGTTACTTACCTAAATCGTCGCTTTGCATTTATGAAATCAAAGAGAAAATAAAACCAGCACGTCGCCATTACATTTACATAAGTCACTAAAATTAAGTAAAAGTTTACGTTTCTCCTAAGTTAACTACAATTATTTAAATAAATACTACTTAAGCATAAAGTTAAACTCGATAAATACGCCGATGTTTACAAAATAAATGGTTAGCTTAGGTTAATTTTAATCCTTTCGCACCTATATTTAGTTTAATTTTTCTTTAAAAAAACATTTTTTTATTTTATTTCGATTTTGCCAATTTTTATTTAACCCCTTGTGGTGTTTGTTTATGATATTTAACTGGATTTAACAGGATAATCCTTTTACATAAAAAAAAGAAGAAGAAATATTTAAATTTATATTGCCCTGAAAATGATTGAAGGTTATTGAAGGATTGCAATGTTTTAGTCGGCAAATCATAAAAAAAAAAAAAAAAAAAATAAAAATATTTTTACATAAATATTTACAGGCGGTAAGGATTTAAATAATTGTTATTAGGATTAAAAATTACACACGGATTATCTAGTTAATTTTCAAAAAATTATCCGTGTGATTTGTGTTGCTCATTTGATGGGTGTACTAACTAACATAGGGTGATGTTTAAAGTAAAAAAAAAAAAATTTTGCGGTTTTAAAAATTGAACGTCCTTTGATTAATGATTTTTGTCCTTTAATGGTTAAATTAAATTTCACCCCTTAATAGACATTTTTTTTATTATAAAACACAGGTAGATTATTTTTTAAAATATTTATTGCATTTTATTGATTCTTAACTAATTTTAAACAAACTAAATTTGAATTGAATTGAATTTTTATTTACAATTATTATTAATACTTAAAAAATTATTATATACAAATTATGGCTACGAATACGCAAAAAAAAAAAAAAAATGAAAATAAAAAATTAATTATAGGGAAATAAATTAAATTAATCAGTTTGATTGTTATAATTTTTACAATTCTATCACGTAAATGGTGGTAATATAACTTTATTGTTGTGTAATTTAGTGACATCATCATTACCACCTAAATCTGATAGAACGTCACTATCATAAATCGATGAGGTTAAATTATAGTTGGGCATCATTTGTTGCGGTACCACTTGGCTGTAATTATTAATGTGTTGCTGCTGATGATGATGATGTTGATGTTGAGGTTGATGATGCTGCAAATGTTGGTGCTGTTGAACATGTAATGAGTCTGTTAGTTGGGTTGTAATTGGCTGTGTCTCAATCATTTCTAATTCATCATCAATTAAATCGGGACTATCTGATAATAAACGTTGATCCTTTTTCGCTTTCATGCGACGATTTTGAAACCAAATTTTTATTTGACGTTCACTCAGTGTTAAGGTGTGCGCAATTTCGATACGTCGTCGTCGTGTTAAATACCGATTAAAATGGAACTCTTTCTCTAACTCCAATGTCTGGTATCGGGTGTACGTTTGACGGGTGCGTTTTGACGATTCTTTTTGAGATTCTGTAATTTTAACAACAACAAGAAAAAAAAAAAAACAATTAAAAATAATGACAAAAAAGTGAAAACAATCGTGTTTTGTGTGGCAAAACAAGAGAAGAAAACGAAACTACAAAAAAACAAAAAAAAAATAAAAAGAAAAATGAAAATGTATAGAAAAGTAAAATTACCATTATGAATCCAGCCAAAGCCCACACTCGGTGACGATGACAGTGCGCCTTTGTCGACAATACCGTTGCCATCTTTCGGTGAGAGTGGTGGTGTACCGATTGCCTCAACAAATCCTAACACAGCTGGACTCTTCAACGGTGACATACCAGGCAGCAGAGTTTCGTTTGTTATCCCCGAATCGTTTAGACTTTGTGGAGGTTGTAATTCATAGCCATCTTTCTCATGATGATTAGACACTTTTGATTGAAAATCTAAATAATCGATGCTATCTTCTGTGCGATTGGGCGAAAGAGTCACAATTGATGACTCGCGTCCACAGTGATTGGTGTTTTTTATTTTTGCATAGTCATTGTCATAATGGTGTCTAGGATTCGAATAAATTTCATTTCGATGATAGAACGATTGGTTTGAGTTCACTACTTTTTGGCTTGCATCCGATGAGCTTACTGGTGATGTACTTCCGTATACTTGGCAGAAATATGATGGCGTGTAACGTAATTTCTTGTTTGGGTTCGTGAGAAGTGCCCGAAGTGCTGGCGAATCATCTGTATTTGCTTTACGTTTCGTTGCTGTTTTCTTATCCGTATTATTATCATGTATTTGATTGGGAAATGTGCCTGCAGCAGTTGATGCCATGGCGATTGTTTCTGCATTTTGATTGCCGTAATAACCATAGCCGGCTAATGGGCTATTACTTTGCTTCGACGTACCACCAGTCTGTATAGAGTCATTACTTCCACTGTTATTAATATTTATATTTGTAATATTAGTCTTGGTGATCGATATTTCTTGTTGATTATTAAAACCATGTTGTAGACTTTGATGTTGTTGTTGCTGTTGCTGCAAATAGCCGGTATTATCGAAATATCGGCTATTACGATTACAGTAATCAAGATCATAATTGAAATTATGATGACTTCCAATTGTGTTTGTATATTGCGAGCTAATCATATGATTTCGTGATTGAGTACCATTAAACGCCGTATAATTACTTGGATTATGTTGCTGTCCGAAATTTGTTTGTTGCGTTGCTTCGTCAACAGTCTGTTGCTGCCTTTGTTGCCCCAGTGGTCCATAATATTCATTCCACTGATTTGTTATTGATACATTATTGCTATTATGATTGCTATTAACATTATTACCGTTGTACGTGCTCGATTCAGAATGATTATAATTATAATGTCCTGGCAAATTATTAATGGGATATTGATGTCCGGATGTGCTATAGCTATTTGCTCCATAATAACCACTAGCTATATAATCAGGATACTGATGTGTTGTTGCCATTTTTAATTAAATTAAAAATTTATTCACAAAATAAAATTCAAAAAAAAAAAAGTACGAAATAAAATAATAAACTTCACAAGACACTAAAAATTCATAACTTGTCACAAAAAATCCTTTTTTTTTTATCACTTAAAATAAGCTACAGTTGATAAATGAAAAATCCTTAATGTCCTAGTTGTCGTAGTCCCGATATTTAATTATCACAACTCTACGATCCTGACACGACGAATGTCAATTATGGAATGACTTTTCAATTTACAGTAAAAAAAAAAGAAATATTGAAATGAAATTTGGGAAAAGTAGTAGAAAAAGGACGAAACACAAAAAAAAAAAAATAAATAAATAAAAACATTATTTTCGTATGAATTTTTGGCACACGCCGTATCGGATCCTTTTTCTATAGGCGAAACGCACACGCACACAAACAGGCAGCCAAACAAATAAACAAAATAATAAATAAATAAAATATTATCGGTGTCCTCTTTTGACTTTATAAAAACAGGGTGAGTGCTAGTGAGGTCCTATAAGGTAAATAATAATTTTTAGCGAACGTCCCGATAAACTTATTATCCTGCACCCTTCGATGTTCCTTTTTTTTTTTTTTTTTTATTTATTTATTTGCTATTTTCAATACATATTCCAATTGTCATTTTGTTCAAAAAAAATAAATAAAAAAAAAAATAAATAAAACAACGTTATTGCGCCCATTGTACATAGTTTTACAAAATAAAATAAATTTTATAGAAAAAAAAAATTTTATGGGCGCAATTCATCCCCAAAACAGTATACATTTTTCGTTATTTTCTTACATACAGTAAAAAGTAATTAACTAATAAAAACTATAAAAAAAAACTGGGAAAAAAAATGCAGCAATAACGCTGGTGATAGTTTAGGTGGGAGTCAAGACACGCGGCTATTTTGCTTCTGCTTCTGAACCGAAACAACTACCGCGTTAAATACAACTTAAAATTTTTCAGTTACAAAAAAGGTGTAAAACAATAAACAGAAATTTAATAAATAATAAAAATATATTTATTTACTAAGTATTGATAAAGAGGTAAAATAACTGAAAAAAAAATTTTTATCCACCCATCGTTGGTTTTTCTGCTATTAAATTCACATAATTTATGATCATAGATCGTACATAATATCGTTATATTCGATTCATTGTTACTCATGTGAACTCTAAAATTTTCTTTTATTATAAATTTTACGTGAAAGGGGGTCAAAGAATGTGTAAATTCGCTAGCTATGTAGGTACAACGCATGAAATATAATGTTTGAAATATAAAAAATTGTTTTCTAACCAAAAACTACGTAAAGCTTGATCTAAATTTGTTAAATGTGGTAAAATACTGCATCTGTCGTATGTGAATATTTAGTGTCTTTTGGTTGCAGCTTAATTTAAAGTTTATTTGATTTGTTAGGGTTGTTCTGTATATAAAACTTACTGTGCTATCCACCCCCTCGTGACATTTTTTTTTTTTTTTTTTGCCTATTTAATCGTGAAATCGGTGATTTTATTTTTTGTTAAACATACAAACAATGTTATTGATATAAGGGTGAGAATCCTAGAATTAGGAAATATAGATTTATTCAATTTTGCACTACTGTTTAATTTATAGGAGCATAGTCTGCTTCAAAATTGTTTGTTTTCTGTTTTAAATAAAATCTTCGCTTAATTCGTACTAAATTGGAAATAAAAATATTGTATTTGATACACCCTGTTGCTGATACATTTTTTTTTTTTGATAGCAACTCACCCTACAATTATATTATAAAGTAGGAAAAAAAAAGTGACATAAATTTTCGCCATTGCATTTTAAATGACATCTCATGTGTCAACTATAGAATTTTTGGACTAAAATCAAATGAAATCAACCCAACCCATTTTTCATTAATTCCTTTTGCCGTTTTCCTTTCTTTTTTTCTATATTATTATTGAGATGTCAGTTTGTGCAAAAAAAAAAAAAAAAAAAAAAAAAATATTAAAATAGGCGAAACATAAAGGAAATAAATGTTTTAAAAAATTTAAAAAAAAGGCAAAAGGATTGACAATGTAAAATGTAGTTGATAATTTATCAATAAAAAAAAAAAAAAAAAAAAAAAAAACTCCTATTGCAAGGACATGAATAATTTGTGTGTTGGTTCCTATCTAACCAATTTCACATGACCAAAAACAAAAAACAAAAATTTTTTTTTTTTTTGTTTTTATTGTCCAGAATTTGTCCCGGCAAACAAAAAATAAACAAAAATTTTCTGATAACGAATCGAACCGTATCAAATAGACTTCTTGGTGGCAATCATACAATACGTTTGCTTGCCCATTTTTTTTTTTTTTTGTTGTGTCAACACCAGAGTGCAAACATTTTCTTTTCTACGCTCAATCGTTTTTATATAAAAGAAAATAAGAAAAAAGATTTTTTTTTTTTCAGACACGGATTTCGTCCAGTTTTTCTGTCAAAACATCTCAATGACAAATTTTCTTTGCACTGCGGGCGATGTCGTGTGACTCCTATTAGTGACAAAGTACGACGTCTTCGACGGTATTTTCCTTTCTTCTATTTTCTTTATTTTTGTTTGTTTGGTTCGTTCGCTACGTTTCTTCTATGCAAGTTTAGTGGTTGTAAATATTACACATGTTGACATACTTTCCCGTATTTAATGTAAACAGTAAAACCATTAAAATTTTTTTTAATTTCATTATTATGAAGAAGTAGATGATGCGTGCAAGGACATTTTTTATGTTTGCTTTAAGTGTTTTTTCTTTCGGGTAGTGCAAGGTCGCTCTTGATTATACATCCACAGTGAACAAAAAATAATTTTCTTGTAATCTACATGCTTATGTAAAACTAACAGGAATTTAATGTCACAGAAATAAAAAAATAAAACGGTTAAAAAATTACTCAACAAACTCATATTTCACTAAAAATAAATTTTAACAATAAAAAAAAAAACATCAATTTGTTTAATATAAGTAATTTATTTTCTAACTTAAATATAAAAAAATAAAAATTTTTAAAAGAAAAGAAAGAAAGAAAAAAAAAATTGTTAATTGTCTTGCAAATTTCTTATGACATGTCGTGTTTGATCCGTCAAATATTAAATGATTTGAAGACCTCCAATAATTTTTAATGGTTAATAAACTTTAGCTTTTTTTTTTTTTTTTTTATAAAATAGTTTTCGGTTAAAAGGAAATACAATCCATTCATCTTTATAATAAAAAAAAAAAAATTTCTGAAACAACAAATAACCATTCACCAGTTCATCGATAAGATAATTTTTCTTCTTCTCATTATTATTATTATTATTGTTGTTACTCTCTGTAAATTAAAGTTGTCTGTTTTTTTTTTTTTCTGCTTCTAGCTGAGTTGTTCATCGTATTGATGCTGTGGTACGCGTGCTGGTTTTTATTTGTTGATTCTGTAAATATTTGAAATTCCATTATAAACGTTTCAAACGTATAAATAAATCATAAATTAAATTCGTTTTTTTTTTTTAAGAACGTAAACAATTTTGTTAAACTGATTGTTTATCATTTTATTATTATTAGTGAATATGACAATATGTGTCATTCTTAATGGATTTTAACATTGACGGTAAGGTAAGCGCAAGTTTAACCGTAACATCGACGTTAACATTAACATCGACGTTAACGTTAAGCATCAAAGAATAATAATCAAAATAAAAAAAACACACAACATGAAACATTTGACAGATATTCATTAATTATATCAATTTCTATCATTTTATTTAATTTAAACTATAAATTAAAAGCACACGTTCTGTCTTAAAAAAAAAAAAAAAAAAAAAAAAAGTATTTTTTTCTTTATCGTATCTTCTAAGCCAATTTAAAAGCAAACATATGGGTGGTAAATTAAAATTTGCAACAATTATTCTACTTTTATTTATTTATTTCACTTTCGAGGGGCTAAATCATGTAATTAATTAAAATCCTAATGTCATTTGTGCATTTAATTGGCCATGAGAATTTCAAGTGTTTCTGAAAATTACAAATGCAATTTAAATAAATAAAAAAAAAAGAAAAAAAAAATAGAAGCGAATAGATCGAATGGACACCACATGCTGTGCTAGTCGCGTATTAAAATTGTTTTTTCTTCTCTACCGATCCAACAAATACCCATAATCTACCTTCAGTTTTCCGATACATTGAAATAAATAAAAATTAAAATTTAGAGATGAAAAAAAAAAAAAAAAACAAAAATGTTAAACAGAAAATCTACCCTCTATGGATGGTATTTTTGGCATGAAAAATGACCTCAATAGCTGTGCATATGAATGAATAAAAGATTTTTATTTTTATTTTTGGACATACAACGCACATAATTAATGATTAATGCAAAAAAAAAAAAAAAAAATTATAAATCCGAAAAACTGTGAATAGACAGACGGATCTGTGAGTAAGTAATGTAAATTAAAGGTAGAAACACAATGCTGTAAGATTTTTTTGATTTTTCAGTTCCTGAAAGCAAACTGTTTCACCATTGTGTTACAGACTTTATTCTAGGCAACAAACTAGTTCTACAATTGTTTGTTCATTCCAGATTATGCGATTGTTGATTTTCTATTTAAAAATCAATAAATCAAATATTGAAGAAAAAAAAATGATCATAATCTCATTAGCGTTGTTCAGATTTATTTGATTTTTATTTCGTTTGACTGTAATCCTCTTGATTAATAAAATTTTATTCTATGCTTTGTACTTTCAATAAGCAAAACTTTCGCTTATTTATTTAAAAATTATTTATAAATAGATTTTTTTAATTACGTAATAATTTTTTTAAAATAATTACGCGCTTTGATGACATAAGAAATTGGAATGTAATGGTTTATTAAATTAATTAATTGAAAGTGAAGCATTTATGACCAGGTTTAACCCGAATTTTAATTTTAATTTAATTTTTTTTTTTTTAATTATTTCAAACAGTTAGCTTAAGTTTAGCGAGTTATAGATAATTACGATAAAATGTAGTAACGGAAAATCAAGCATTTTTAACACAACAAATAATGTTTATTAATAATAAAAAATTATGACTTATAGTAATAAAGAGTCATGCGTAGATTTCTTTATTATTTTTATTGCGATGTTTCTACTGTAAAACATTTATTTCGTTTGTGGAAATTTCATGTGTTTACAGTACTTTTTTTTTTTTACCTAATCCTTTTTTTTTTTTTAACATTAGATAGTTGTAATAATTGTAGTTTTTAACCCGTTGGTTTATTTTTTTATATTTTTTATGCTATCTAACTGTTTTTTTTTCTTTCTTCTAAAAAACAATTTATTTCTTACGAAAAGATAATCAATGTTTTACACAGGGTTAACTGACTTAACGTTGTCACTTCGGTGATTTTTTTTTTTCTTGTATCAATCAAGCAAATTGGTTAATTAAGTTGTTAGAAATTTTTTTCGACTTAATTTCATTTACGCAAATATTTCTAAGCTACTTAATTTTGTTTAATAAATGCAAAAAGAAGACAAAAAAAATTACTGCAAACAAAACAAAAAATTCATTTATGACTTAAGTAGTTTATTTGTTAAACGTGCGCGAATCCGTAACGCACAGTAAAATAAGATCCGTTTTCAAGTGAATTTCCATATTTCTATATACACTGTGTGTGTGTGTTGAATAAATATTTAAGGAAATAAAACGAAATAAGAAATTTTTATTTGTTTATTTATTTATTTTTTTTTTGAAAAATATTTTTTTAAAAAATAAATTTTATTTCAGAATATAAATAAGGGACGTACGCCTAGTAACATGCTTTATTATTTTATTATTAAAAATTCAATAGAAATTTGTCGCTACTTTTTTTTTTTATGATTAAATTACTTACGAAAGAAAACTTTTTTTTTTTTTTTTTTTTTTTTTTTCGTTTGGATTTACTTAAGCTAAGCTAAATATAAAAGTTAAGTTTTTACAAGTGATCATGGCAATAAATGTGTTTCATTGTTTTATTACTTCGTTTTATTATAGTGATGAACCTAAATGCCGTTTATATGCTTTCGCTAGGTACCGTACGAAGAGAGAAAGAATAAATTTCACAAAGTATATTTGCCGGTAAAAGGCGGAATGTTTTACTAATATTTAGGTATAAACATGTTTAATACTATGGATTTGTTAATGTTAAGAACAATGTAAATTAGGAGAATGAATAAAAATGCTGTAATTACCTACCAATATCCAACTGTACACCGTTGCAAACCAAATTTCAGATTCAACTAAAATTATCTCACCATAAAAATATTGAATTTGTTTTCGTTTTCTACACATAATTAAGGCTCACATCTCTGACTACCAGTGACTTAAATTAAGAAAGAAAGAAAATATAATTTCAGTTACATTGTACGTACAAATATAACAGAACCTTTAATTTCTTTAAATTATTAAAAAAAAAATATATATATATATTCCGTTTCGGTAAATTGTTGTCTGATCTTTTCTTGCAAAACTTTTACTCAAACATACGAAGTATTTTAGGATTTTTTTTTTTTTATGATATTTATGTTAAAAGCAATATTACAAACATCATAAAATTATAAAACATTATTATCGGGCAATAATATTGTAAACAAATAAAACAATAAACCAAAAAAAAAAAAAATTGATTTTTAGCTAATTTCTTAATTTTTTATTATTTTTTGTAGAAAAGAAAATATTTTTTTTTTTTGACTATCTGACTTTAGACGCATAAAAAAATAAAAATATAAAAAAAAAACTCAACTACTGTCTATTTATGATGGGAAATACGTTTTTGACATTTCTCATTTATTGGAAAAAAATGTACGTAAATCGCAAAGTTCGATTTAATTGGATATTTTGATGAAACAACGAAAGAATAAAATACTATTGGAGGCCGTGCTTTGTTTTACTTAATTTCATCTTTTATAATGAAAACTAAACGAAATGACCCCCTTTGGACATCAACAACAGTCCAACGATAATGAAGACGACATGCAAGAACTGAGAATGGACAATATAAGTTTTACGGTGGCCATTAACTCAATTGTTGTTTAATAGTGAAGAAGGTCGTAGAGGAATCCATCAAAAATAGATGGAATAAAAATAAACATTAACGACGTACGAAGCATGGACTGCGCACGACATCAAGGACAACACAAATGAAAAGTGTGACCGAAGTAATATTTGTTGTAAAAATTAACAAACTGACCTTGTTTACTTTCTTATGAATTCTTTTTTTTTTTTTTTAATTACATTTATATGATTTCCTTTTAATATTATTATTATATTATTATTATTATTATTATTATCAGTGGAAAAATAATTTTTCTTTTCTATGTTTAAACGAAACTTTACTCTATTCACTTCATTCATGATTTATTGTCCATTTTTATGGTAAGACTGATGCTGGTCACGTTGCCGTATATAAAATATTGAATAATCAGCAGTAATAACAAAACAATTAGTATCCTTTTTCAACTTATTTAATCAAACAAAAATCGGTATTCGCTTTAAAATAAAAAAAAAAAAAAAAAATTAAATTCCTTTGAATTCGCAAACGAAAATGTCTAGCAAAAAACAAAAAAAAAAAAAATATATATAATGGTTTGTTACCGCATGTGTTGTCTTATTATTATTTAATAAAAGCAGCGGCATAGGATAACTTTTGCCAAAAAAAAAATAAAAATAAAAAATTTATTCACGTAACATTTTACGTTAATAATTCACATGTCTCTAGTAAGTAAAATTATTTGTTTATTGCATTGTGGCGACAGTTTTGGTACATTTACTTTATATTATCCGTGCAATATTATTATAATTATTTTCTTTTTTTTGTTTTATATTTAATAATAACATATTTAACTTTGCTAATTTTAACTGAAAAATACCAAAAACACTGTGTTTGCCTTTTTGAAAAAATATTTTTCACAGAAAGAAAAAATAAAAAATATATATGTGTTATTGTTAGTGACATCTAGTTTAAGAATGCATCGTAAATAATAGCGAATTTTTTTTTGCAAAATGATTTCTTGTTTACTTTGATTTACTTTCAACCCTCGGCTTAACTCAGGCTTAGTACTATCAGATTCTTTCATTATTTTTTTAAGTAAAATTATTTTTGGGTGGTTTTTCAATCAAATTCCTTCGATTTTTTGTTTGTTTTTTTTTTTTTTTTATTTCATTATAAACATTTTGCAATCGTCTTTCATCGCTTGACTGCATTATAGCAATAGGAAAATCGAACCTTTGTTTAGCCAAAAAAAAAAGAAAAGCTTTTTAGTTAGATTCGCATTGATTTTCTGTCTGTCATTTTCATGCATGATTCTGATAAATGATTTTTAAGTAGAAAATTGTTAATTTATTTCAGAATGACACATAATACTTAAAAATACAAAATATGTATATAATAATAATAATAATAAAAGAGTAATTATAATTTTAATGTGGTTTTAAGGTACGTCGGTTTATATAAAAGTGTTTAAAGAATTAAAATTCGATTCCAAATAATAATTATTTAAAAAAAAAAAAAACAATTTTCTTATTTTGTTTTTAATACAGAAAATTACGCAAATTGTATCACAACAATTGAAATGTTCATACAGAAATAATTATTATAATTATAATAATTATTTGATTATAGAGAAATTACGTTAAATTCCCCTGATAACAAAATAATTACCAAGGTGATTTAAACAGAGAGAAATAAAATTGATTTTTAAAAATGTCGGGTAGTTTTTTTTTTTTTTTTTTTTTTTTTGGTTTTACGTAAACTAGGTTACATATAATTGTGATCAATGTAATTAACTATTTGGATAAATTACCTCTTTATTCGTTTATAATTTGGGCTTTTTTTTTAATTATTTAATTTCAAAAAAAAAAAAAATTGTTTTGTGAGAAGATTATGGGAAAATAATTATGGTTGGGTTGGTTAAGCAAAATTTTTTTTAATTATATAATTGAGGGTAATTTTTGTTTTACTTTTGATTTTTTAAATTTTTTGTGAATTGCGTGGTAAATTATTTTATAATTAGCATAAGTGGCTTAAGAAGTGGATTTTTATCCTGACCAGTTAAGAAAGTTTTTTAATCACTTTTTGCTTGTCCATTTGGTAATTTATATAGATGAAAATCGGTACAAATATTCGTCAGGTGATACTGAATTGACTTTTTACTATAAAAATATAATTAGTCGTGTTATTGGATAATTACCACTGGAATAAACGATCAATAAACCGAATCAATTATTTATACGCATTTGTAAATAGAATGCGTCTTAAAACTCTTGTAATTACGTCATATTATGTGAGGATAATCGAGAAAATTTTTTAGAAACCATTAAAAGTATAATGATAACAAATTATCCGCCAACTCATATTCTAATTCCTTAATTAATTTTATGTAAAACAAAAAAGTTCAATCACATTAATTTATTAAAAAAAAAAAAAAAAGCCACAAATAAACTGTAAACACCTGAAAAGACAGGTTTATATTGCCAGAATAATAAATTAATAATAAACTTTATAAAAAAAAAAAAACAAAAAATATGGACAACCCATTAAAATATAATTAAAAATGCAAATGATGGAAATAATTAAAAATGTCAAATTGTCAATTTAAATTATGGCAACGAAACAAAACAAAAATTAATTCATCGAAATTATTACAAACAGAAAATATATGTATTTATGTTATGCAAAAAAAAAAAAACATTTATTAATAATATTAAATAATTAATTAATTTAGAAATAGTTTAAAACACGAAATAACTTCCTACTTCCCCTGAACGTTTATAAAAAAACATAAACACAGAAAAATAAATTAATAAATGCTATGAGACGAGTGTTTTCTTAATTAATTTCTTTAAATAATTTTTTTTTTTTGTTGTTATATTCAAAAAAGAATAATTATATTAATAATAATAATAATAATAATAATAATAAATAAACTGACATTTATAATATTCAATTATCCCTATTATATATTCATTAATAATTTTATGTTTCAGAAGTAAATGAAAAAGAAAAAAAGAAAGAAAAAAGCCAAGCAACAAAGCTGTATTACAAACCAATGCAAAAAAATGAGTAAAAATAAAAACCTAGCTGTAAAAAAATAAATAAACTTTGAATAACGTTATCATTAATCAAATTATTAAAAAAAAATCAGCGAAATTTGTGATAGTAAAGGAAAAATCCATTAAAACAATGCGAACAAAAAAAAAAAAAAAAAAAAAAAAAAACAAGACAGAAAAAACACTTTGTATATGCCTACATAAGTGCTATCTGGTGCAGAATGA
Source organism: Ptychoptera albimana (assembly GCA_961205885.1). NCBI lineage: Eukaryota > Metazoa > Arthropoda > Insecta > Diptera > Ptychopteridae > Ptychoptera > Ptychoptera albimana. Next base: position 17,068,381 of record OY540805.1, read on the forward strand.
AATAAGCTGTATACGATATATAACAAAATTCATGCATATAAAACTGTTTGGAAGCAAAGACACAAACCGAGTGTACTGCGCTTCAACGAACAAATTATATCATAAACACATTTTGGATAATGCAGAGTTTTTTTTTTCTATCCCCCATGCAATTAAAATAAAGAAAAAAAAAAATTTTTTTTTTCTCCCAAATGATATTTATGCTAAAAGTACACATTTTAAGGGTGGCACACTGTAGAAAACTTTATTAGTTTTTCAACTCTAATTATTTATTCGCATTAATTTTAATATTTTTCTTCCTATTTTTTTTATTTTTTTTTAATAATAATAAAAACGCGGTTGAAGTTATTAACCAAAAGGAAAAAAAATATCCAAAAGCATAAAATTTCCTTGTAGCAAATCATTAATTTGTGTAATAAAAAGTTTTTATTATTATTTTTTTTATGTGTATGATTGCAACAGATTTCAGAAAAAATATAATTATGTAAACAATTAAATATTAAATTTGATTAAATTAAATTTTAAAGGGAAAATTGAAATTATTTTTAATATGAAATAATTAAATAAATAAATAAAACAAACAAAAAAAAAAAGAAAAAAAATATAAAACTGCTGTCATCAATCGCCAAGCATAACAACGATTTTAATTACATCAGGTGTCAATTTGTTGGCATACAAAGAATAATAACACTTAAATACAGAAAATACAGAAAAAGAGAAATAAGAAGGTCGTCACACTGCCAAACAATGTAAAATAAACAATAACTCTTGTGCATAAAAATATTTATTATTGAAACGAAAATGTAATTAAGACGTTTCTAAAGGCCTTGTACCCTTCGGACACAGAATTATATTAATAATAATAATAATAATAATAACAGAAAAATCACCTATAATTGTTGAATACAAAAATACTGAATAAAAACAAAAGAAGATTAACAAAACGATTAATTAAATATTTTGCAAGAGAAATATTTTTTTAAATTTCTGTTTAATGTTATTTTGGTTGAAAGCTTACTTGAGCTTTATTATTGATTTTTATTTGAAAGCGATATCGATTAATAAATTTTAAAACGTTTTTATTCGGAAATTTGGTTCTACTCATTTATGTACTGAAATAGATAAACAAATCTGAAATACAATAGAGTTTTTGATCACATTTAAGCTCATCAAGTCTATTACAAAACAAAAAACAATACAAACACCAGATAAAAATTCATGCATCATTCATATTCATATAAAAATTATGACACAATTCACCTAATTAATCATTTTTCGCTAGTGTTTTATTGCACTTTGATGTTATTTATTTATTTTTATTAAATATTTATTTATTTATTTATTTATTGCATGTTTGTTTTGCTTGCTTTATGAATATTATTATTGTTTAAATGCATTTTAATCGTCATCTTTCATTGTATTTTGATTGTTGTTAATATTATTATTATTTTTGTATTATTATTATTAAAAGTGTTATAAGCAATTAAAAAATAATTAAATAAATATTTACATTTTTATTTTATTTTATAATAATAAATAAACTGAAATGAAAATGGGCGGCTTTTTATTTATTTATTTATTTATTTTTGTATTAAATTAAAACGACACAACAATTGCATATCATACAAAAAAATAATAATAACTTGTCTGCCAATAAATTTAATATAAAAAAATTTTAATTGAAATTTTTCTTTTTTTATTTTATACACAGGGTGTGGTGAATTTATTTAATTGAAATTTATTTATTATTATTTTTTTTTTTTATTAAAATAAAATTCAATTATTTGTTTCGTTTTTTTTTTTGTATTTGATTAACAAAAAGAAGTAAAAACAATTTAAGCGACTTAATGGATTAAGAAAGGTGTTTTTATAATTAATTGTTAATAATTAATAATAATTTTTTGGCTGTTATTTGTTGTAATTATAACAGTTTATTGTTAATTATAGTAGTTTTTTTTTAGCATAAAATAAACAGGAAAATTGTTTGTTTTTTTTTTTTGACTAAAACGACCAAAATATTGAATTCTTTATCAATTTCATTATTTAAACTACGAACTATTATCGCTTGAACATGAAAACGTTGCTTTTTAAGACTTAAAACAAAACAAATCGTTTATTTAATTTTTTTTGTAGCAAATTAAAAACAAAATACCGTCGTAAGTTGACTAAATTGGATAAAAAAAAATTATTTTATTACTAATCACGATACAAGTAATTATCAATTATCCACCCTGTATTTAAATCAATGCATAGCATAGTAAACCACAAAAAAGCTCAACTAATTTTTGATTTTTTTTTTTTTGTTGTTTCTAAATAATTTTTATTACGTCAATGCACTACAGTGGAAATGATTTTTTCCTTCTGTTTATTATTATTTATTTTTTTTTTTTTTCCATTAACAATTTGTCATATTTTTCTGTATATAAAATGTATTCAACGTCAAACGTGAATATTTAAATAATAATTAAATTAATTATTAATAAAAAAAAATAAAAAAAAAAATAGAGGCAAATAAATAATTAATGTAATAATAAAGTTTTTAATCACCACATAAATGTTTGTCTGCATGAAAATTAAAGAAAAAATAAATAATTCGTGTTGTGTGAACAAGTTTCTTTTTTTTTTTGATTTATTTTTGTTTATCATTTTTAATGTGGGTGGGTGGAATTACTTTTATTAAAAAAAAGACTTTTTTTTTGTTTTGTTTGTTTTTTTTTTAAGGGTGGATCAGTAAACGAAATTTTTATCTTTTATTTTGTTTAACAAATACGCGTATTTTGAATAACAAATAATTTTTTTTTATTTTTATTTTCATTAATATCACAATGAAAGGTAGAAAATATAAAATAATAAAGAAGGAAAATAACGATGACTTGGTTTATAACAAAAAAACAAAACTATAATCTTCCGCACGCAATCCTTCAATCAAGAGTAAATTTGTGTAGATTCTTTTGTAGCATTTTTTAATTTTTTTCGTATATTTATTTTAGTTATAAAAAAAACATACAACCAATGAAATAATAATGTAGATGAAGGTAAAAAAAAAGAAAAGAAAGAAGTAACATTAAAGCATTAAAAACAATTAAAAGAAAAAGAAAAAAAAAAAAACTTTTAATGGATGCTGTGCGTTTTATGGTTAAATTTTTTTTTCTTCTCTCTATTATTAAAGTAACAAGACGACGCCATTTAGAAATGAATCAAACATCGCGATATTCTAGAATTAAAATAAAACCACTCACTTGTTTACTTTATCACAATTAACAAAATACAAAATAAAACTTATCGATTATTAAATATTAATTACATTTGCATAGCGCACACACCTGACTTTAATAACAAAAACAAAAAAATAAAACTTAACTCCCTGTGACCTAATTAAACTAATAAACAATTAGCTTCGTAAAAAGGTAAAAAAAAAAAAAAAAAATTAATAAATTTGCGTGTTGAAAAACAATGGCGTAGATTTAATACAAAAGGTAAATAATTTTATTATTTAAAAAAAAAAAAAAAAAAAAAAAAAACTTTACTAATTCATCTTCTAGCCAACCCCCTTTCACAATTTTTTTTTTTTTTTGTAATTACATTTTTTTTTTTTTTTTATTTTATTAAACAAAATGAAATAAAGAATACAAAATAAACTAATATTAAAGCTTTTGAACTTTAGTTTAGACTTGAATAAAAGAAATAATAAAAAAAAAAAAAAGTTAAAATGGCGCGTATACCACTAACGACTTTTTAATAGTTTGATTAATGATTGCACGCACATATTTTAATATAGTTTTTTTTTTTCCTTTTCTGTTAATGTTTTGTTGTGTAAATATTCTCCTTGCATGTATTATTATTCCTCTATTATTATTTTAATTTTTTTTTTTGTATAAAATGTTGATGTTTTGTCCATGTCATGTAATATTATGACTTTCGCTTGTGTCACATTGTGTCGCGTTTGTGTCTTTTTATTTTTATTTACAATTTACATGGATCGTTTGATGTATTTTTCTTTACTTTTTTGTCCGCTCTATGTTTTGTGCTTTTCATTTTATACAAAATTTATTTTACTTAACTTTAGTTAAGTCAATTTACATTATTTTTACTTAAGCGTGATGTCATTAATAATTTTTTTTTGTTTTGTTCCTTTATTATTTTAAACTATAAACACTAATCAAATTATGTGGCTTTATTTGTTTTTTTTTTTTCCTTTCTTTAAACTTTTTTTTTGGTTTTATTTCTTTATTGTTGATCGTGTGTTCTTGCTGGTTGTTTGTTTATTTATTTGTTTCTTCTTTCATTATTTAAAATTACACTTGTTTTGCCAACAGCTATAATAATTTTGCTTTTTTTTTAATGTTTTGTTATCAACATAAACATAATGAACATAAGAAAATTGTTATACGAAAATGTTTTTGTTGTTTTTTTTTATTATTTATAATTTAAATAAATTATTCAGAAATTTATTAAACTAATTTTTGTTGTAATGAAAAACTGCAAAAGAAAAGATTGTTTTTTTTTTTTTTTTTTGGTTTTATGGAATATAATTATGAAAAATTAATGTTTGCACAATGTTTAATTAATTTTAATTATAATTATTATTATTACTTTTTTTTTTTTATTAATCTAATTTTTAAAGTTTTTATTTTATTTTATAATTTTTTTTTTTGTTCTGGTTTATGGCAGAAAGGTAAATAAGTAAATAAAATTAAAATCATGTTTATTTTGATTATTTATCATTAAAGTTAACTAGCTGACATTTGTAATTTTCTTGATTAATTTATGTAATGAATAAACTGAGCAGAACTTGCATTGAAACATTTATTCGTATTTTTTATTAAAAAAAAATCAATTCAATATGATTTTAAAATGTTAAATAATTTAATAAACATAGAAAATGGTTTTTAAATCACCTTAACTAATTATACAATCGCATAATAAAATCATACAGCGTGAAAATGGCCTATCATCGAAATCAGTTTCACTACGAAAAAAAAAAAAATCTCACATAAACTTAAAAAAAAATGTATGCAAAGTAATGCTTAACACAGCGTATTAATGGCTTTAATCAGTTTCACTTTCATCCAGTTGAAAACGGTGCAAATTTTATGCAAAATTGAAAATAATTAATTTTAAGTCCATCTTAAGCCTATTTTTATCTTAATTTATTTATTTCCAGCATAATTGAGATGTTTTAAAAAAAAAAAAAAAAAAAAAAAAATAATTTGTTTCTTACTTTAATTTTTATACTTAACTCGCCGTGTAATTTCATTTATTATCGAATTACAGTCATTTATCAATAGTATTTATTAAAAGCAATTTTGCATTGTAAATTTAATGCATTTATATAAAAATAAATTACTTCTTTGTTATTTATCTAGTTTATCCGCTTTAATTATAACAAAAAAAAAAATTAAATTATGTTTTATTATTGTTTATTATAATTAATTAATTTATTTATATAGATTGCCGTCTTTGATGATCGTTATTTAAATAAATTATTTATATATGAATAATTTAAAAAATTATTTTACTTTTACATGTATGTAAATGAAATGTCGGTTTAAATAAATTCATTTAATTTTCAATCTAGTTATTCGTATATAAAATTGATAGTAGATACTACGGAAACATATTTTAAACGTGCCTAAAATGTGTTTTTTTTTTTGTGTGTGTGCATTATGTTGCATTTATATTAAATAGTAATCAATTTTGTTTTTAATTGATAATTATTTGGTGTAGTTTTGTTAAAATTGAGTTTTGTTTCAGCATAAAGATGTTTCGGCTATTTTAAGCTAATTTCTTGCAATTATTTTTTGATTTATAGATTGATTTGTTTAAAGACATTTTTAACCCTCTAAATTATTTTGCAAATAGTCTTTTAGCTTAAACAAAAATAAAGGTAAGGCTCAAGTAATGTAAAACACTTTTTTATTTTACTCCTCAAGTAAGTAAATAAAAATACCGAAAAACAATAATTATTCTTGCTGTTTCCATTATTGGCACGATCCATTATTATTAATATTGAAAGCAATAATAATATTAATCTACCTATAACCTCTTTATTAAGTTATAATAAATAATTTATTATACATGTCAAATTGTCTTTATTAATTTATTAATTTTATAATGAAACCAAATAAAGAAACGTTTGTTATGAGTTTAATTTTAATAATTTTCTCTCTCACTCTTTTATTAATTCAAATTTATTTTTCTTAATCATAAAATAAAAAATAACAAAATAAATTAATGAAAAAAACCACAGGAAATATATAGAATACGAAAATATAAATTGAATAAATAATAATAACTTAAATCTTTACTGAACAGCCATTTCTGTAAAGACACACACACACCAAAAAAAAAAAGAAAAGTAATTCAATTGAAACTGTCAGTCATAATCATCCCTTATCTAAAATATAATTCCCTTTCGGTATTACATAATAATAATAATAATAATAATAATACAAAAGCTAAAATTATATTTTCTATATAACTTGTATTTATAAGCAACCATCCCTATTATTTTATATTAAAGCAAGTTAAATGAAATAAAATGGAAAAACAGAATGAAAAAAAAAAAAAAAAAAAAAAAAAAAACATTCGAAGGATTAACAATAACAATCACTGCATCGGCATTACACCCGACATAACAAAAATGTGAAATGAAATGAAATGAAATTTCTGTTTGATTATGAGATGATGAGATGATGATATTACAAAATGGAGGGTTTTCTATTCACGATTGCATGCCATTTTCAATGTTGTATTAAATGAATGATTACATTCTATTGTTATTAACTAAAGACTAGATTTAATTAATAACAAAAAAAAAAAAAAAATACTTCTCCTCCCTACGTTCATTGTTTTCATTTATTTCATTACAAAAGTGACGTACACAATTCTGGGATTTAATATCTTAAACCCGGTTTAATCTATATGAGAAAGAGATTTTCTTCTGCTTTTTTTTTTTTTTTTTTTTTTTTCGAAATCATAGAAAAGTACTAAAGTGTGCTTTGCATCTACTTTAAATTACCTTAACATTGAAAATCAATTAATATCCTGACTTAACTAGACGGTTTAATTATTTATTTTTATTTTACTACTTACTTACTTGATGCAATAAGAAAAAACTTATTTTGATTTTAAGTAGCGTCTTGTTAGCGTACTTAAGTAAATTACAAGTCGTTGCTGAAAGATTTTTATCATCAAACCACATTATTCATAAGCAAACAGAGAACTACAGTTCATTTTTCAAGTGTGTCTCAAATTACTTTAAAAAAAAAAACCCAAAGTTAAATCAAGTAAAGAAAAAACTTTTCTTCTTACAATTTGTACGCCTTTAGCGTAAACACAAATTATTGCTTTTACTTAACTTTCCATAAGTTTCATGTAAAACATCAACAACTTGTTAACGCAAAAATCAATTATTTTCCACCAGTGTAAAATCATAAAAAAAAACATAAATTAATAACAATAAACTTTCTTAACCCAAAAAAAGAAGAAATTTTCATTTGATTTCCTTGTTGACATTGTCTGGTTGTTGTTGTTATTGTTGCGCGTTTAAACTATACTGCGGTTAGTAATCTGTCTCCATGTCTTTTGTTTTAAACAAATTTTTAACACAACGCAAAATTTTTATTTAATTTTTTTTTTTATGGTTGAAAACTTTTTTATAAAAATATGATAAATGTTTCTTGCTGAAATATGTTTTGTGTGTTACTTATTAAACATCGTTACAACGATCAAAGTAAATTTATTTAGATGTAACACAGCAGAAATGTTTATATAAAATAATAATTAATTAATTAATAATCATAATAATAAGAAAACCCAAAGTACTCTTCTTCACAGAAGAAGAAAAAGTAAAAGAAAAAAGGTCAAAGTATGTATTTAATTTTAATTAACAAACTAACTTTGTTTATAATGACAATTGTTGATCTGTACATCGTTTGATATTACTTTTAAATTTCCACTACATATTATAACTGAAATATTAATTAAAATGTATTCAGATTTATTTTCGCGTTTTATTTTTATTCCCATGTACAGAAAACAAAAAAAAAAAAAAAAAAAATTGAAATGAATCCATTTTTAGCGCCATGAATAACATAATATTATTAAAAAAAAAAAAAAAATAATAATAAAAAAAATATTCCTTTTCTTTTATTTTCTCTTGTAATTTCATATTAAACTAAAATGAAAATGAAAAAAAAAAATCTTTAATACAACATTCTAAGCCATGGTATGTATATACATATATACATATATATAACATAAAAATACCGAGAGTATGTATTTGGTTGTTTCGAATGTATTTTCTATAGTAACATAAAAGAAAAATACTTTTCTATCGTATAAAAGGTTACAGTCTAATATTTTTGACATTGACGAATTTTCCATCATTTGTCATTTTGGTTTCCCCAGTGGATGGAGTGAGATACAAAAAAAAAAAAAAAAAACTTCGGTTTTTACTACTCTTTATATTCCCCGATAGAAATTTTATGTTTTCCAAACAAACAAACAAGCAAACAGAGGAAAAATAAAAATTATACAACACATTCTATGTGCAATGGGTATATAGTGTATGTTTATCTGATTATATACACATCTATAGTGAGTTATTCTGATGTAGAAATTTCTGTTTCTGTATAGCAAACGAATCCATTTTCATCTATATATATATAAAAAAAAAAAAAAACGAAACTTCTTTCTTTTTTGTAATTTTTTTTTTTCTTTTCTTCTCCATCTTGCTGTAGAAGAGTTTGAGTATTCAAAGAAGAAAACGAAAAAACTCTGATGACTACCAGAATGATGACTGTAAATAATTCTAACTATTGTTATATAAAGCGAAAAAAATAAAAAAAAAAAAAAAAATCGAACAACTAGAGTAGTTAAATGCAGACCAGACACTAGATTTTATTTTTTTTTACATCCCTTACATTTAGTGTGTGTGTGTGTGTGTGTGTGTGTGTGTGTGTGTGTGTGTGTTTGTTAATTTTTTAACAGGATTAAAAGGAATTAAAATGAGAATTTTTTTAATTTTTGTTTGTTTGTTTTTTATTTTAATGAAAAGTATTGATGAGAAATAACCGCGTGTTTTAGACGCCATTATTTACAAAAAAAAAAAACAAGAAAGGAAAATTACACAAAAGAACCCTGTTGCCATCATGATCACCCACAATCATCAACATAAAATGAAATTCGTCTCTTTCAATTTCAACTCAGCTTTCTATTATTAAATTTTTTCCTTTTTTTTTTTTTTTTTTTTTTTTGTTGAGTTATTTCACACAGAGAAAACCAATTCTATTTGTTTACGAAATAGTACGAAAAAAAAAAATACAAATTCACCCAAACCATCCATCCACCCACACCCACTCACATTATTCTATCAATAATCTTTCTATTTTTCTTTCTATTATTGTTTAGTTTTTCGTTTTTCTTTTTCTTTTTTAGTATATGATTCGGTTTTTACGATAAAGTAATAATATAGACTAATGCGAAAAGGGTAAAAATATATCAACAACAATAGAACATGAAAAAACAAAAAAAATAATAATAATAATAATATAATTTTCTGTTTGTGGCATTAAAAAATTAGTTTATAGCAGAGCTTTTGTTTTATTTGGCTGGTGACTCCACTTGAATAAATAAATTAAAAATAAATAAGTTTTCTTTTCGATTCTTGTGGGGGTGTTTTTTTTTTTTTTTTTTTTTTATCAATTGAAAACGAATATTTGCGCTCTATTGATTTCTAATTAATAAACAAACAATTTTTTTTTGCGGTTTTCTCTGTTTTTTCTGTTACCTTTTTTTCATGAAAAATTGTTAGTTTAATGTAACCAAATGCATTTGTGTCGTCTCCATACATACCGAGTATTTATCTTCTTTGGAAAGTAAAATGGTTTTTCCCTTAAGCTTTTAGTGTTTTTACTTTAGCCTTCCTTCAGAAAATTGTAACCGCAATCGATCAACTGGACAATTATTTATCTTCTTCATTTTCTTTCGTGTTTATCGTTTTTTTTTTTTTTTTCATTTTAATAATAAATATTCAACTTGATGTATTCATTTTGTGTGTTTGATGAATTCGTTTTGCTTGACTGCTTGCCTGCGTTTAGTTAATTTAAACATAAATTTTTGTAATTTGATTATTGATGGATTACATATTATTATTGTAGTTGTTATCAAGACACCTGTTTTAATTATTATTAATGATTTAATTGTCTTGTTTTCAGAAAAAATGCATTATTAAGTTATTATTTTAACTAGATGCTAATTTACATTTTTAATGAGTACACCTTAATCTAAATGCCTTTTTTTTTCTTTTTTTTTGAAATACATTAATGACGGTTTAAACGAAGATAATAAAAAGGCTATAGAAAAAAAAATTTTTTAGCAAAGACACAATAAATCCCTGTATTTTAGTATTTTACCAATCAATAAACTCTTTAATTTATTTATTTAAAAAATAAAAAATAAAGCGATTTATCTATGATAAAGAAATAATAATAAAAAAAAAAAAAAAAAATTATTAAAAATGCTGCTGTCTGTTATTAAGAAACGAAATAAAAAAAAAAAAATACTGAACTGTAGCATAACAATATTACATTGTTACAGAAGAAGAAGAAATAAAAAAAAATTATATAAGAATAGGACGAAAATGAATAACGCGTTTAAGATGAGAATAGAAAAGCACAAAAAAAAAAAAAAAAAAAAAACTATATAAAAGCAAGAATAGAAGGGGCGATACTCGACAACTCAGTAATTGACAAATGTTTGGCTATTTTTCAAAAAACACCCTTGACGTTAAACAATTTTTTTTTTTTTTTTCTTTATTTTGTAAGAACAAAAAATAAACGATACCGCGTCGTTCGTTTTTATTATTTTGTTATTTATTTTTTTTTTTTTTTGGTGCGCGCACGCGGAAAAAATAACAAAATGTTAAAAGGGAATCAAAATAATAATGAAAAAAAAAGAGGAAGAAACACAAAAATCTTTTTATTTTCGGTTGTGTCTTTTTCGATACTGAATTGGAATTTTCTTAGTTATTTTTACGCATCTTATATAATTTTCTATACACATACCAGATACCCATAAACGCCTTTCCGCCTTTTTATTGTATTATCTTGACGGGTTTTTAGGCTTTATTTTTAAATAATTATTTTTTCTGTGTGTGTGTGTGCTTTTTTTTTTTCTTTCTTTAATACAAATTCCAATGAGATATAATAAAAAAAAAAAAATTTGTTTTTTGATTTTTTTAATACGATTTAAGACTGCATTTTTGGATAAATTTTGTTCCGGTTGTGGCGTTGCGTTTTTTTTTTTGCTATTTTTAGATAAATAATTAATTGCATGTAATAATTTACAAAAATTTTCTACTGAAGGTAAAATGATCGAAATACGTTTTTAATCACTTAATGTCGCGCGTCTGTTTTCTATATATAAAAAAAAAAAAAAGAAAAGAAGACAACAGTCAACTGCAACAGCGATGCAAATCATAACTACATAATTGTTTTCCCTCTACAATTAATATTTTTTATGAATCAAAATCCAAATAAAAAAATAAATAAAATAAAAGGAAATGTAAACAAAACGCAATAAAACGAAACAGGTGTTTTGATGGATTAATCTCATTTGTTTAAACAGCAAACAAAAATTATCAAAAAAAAAAAAATAATAAATAAAACAAATTTTTTGTATTATTAATTTAATTTTTGTTTTAAGGGCAGTTTTTTATTATCTCCGCTATTTCATATTTATTTAACTCATATTTACATTAATAATCTGTGTGTTTGTTAACTAATTAAAACAATTATTAAATAATAATTATTAGAATAATAACGTCGCGACATAAACAGTTAATCAATTTCGAAAACAATAAATGTACATTTTCGAAAATTATGTTTTTCTAGGGTTTGTTAACCAAAAAAAAAAAAAGAAGAAAAATAGAAAAAACAAGAATGACCACTTTGTAACTATTGTAAATGAGGTACATGACATGGTATGGCGGGTACAAACCAAGACACGCTATGGCCATAAATTCCTCACAATAGGTGATCAGTGAACGTTTCTAATCTGTAACTTAAAGCTAGAGCAACACCACTTTATATTTTAATGAGCGAGACAAATGTTTTCGTAGATCTACAGAGCTTCCATGTTTTTTTCTTTTTTTTTTTTTTTTTGGCTTAACTTAAATGAACTTGGCTTAAAAAAGAAATCTGAGAGGGGACAATACGCTCTTATACAAACTTATAAATTCTTTTGTTATATTACGGCAACCATTATAAATGGCCACCATCGTATAATTTTTGTTTTATTTACTTAAAAACTAATTAAATTCAACACATTATTAAAGGTGTCTCTTGTTTAACATAATAATTATAAGTAATAAACGCATGCGCATGTTGATTCTACACATTCTAATTAGGTATTAAAATAAAATACAATATTTTTTAATTAAATTATTATTAGGTGCATGTTTGAATGCATGCTAATCAAAAAATAAATGAAAAAAAAAAAGAAGAGGAAAATTTATTAATTTATGCAAATCATTTCGTTCGTTCTTTTGCATATTACTTATTTTAATAAATGAAAAATAATTATAAGCTATTTGAACATGCGCATGACGTAAATTTTACTTAATTTATTTTTGTGTTTATTAATCACTCGTAAATCAAATGTAGTGATAATTATGCTATTAATTATTAGCTTTGTGCTTTGTTTTTATTATTCTTCTTTACAATTTTTTTTTTACCTATATAACTTATTAGCACATTATTATATTAATGTGCCGTAAAATTTATCGTTAAATTTTTATAGATTTTAGATTATTATCCGTATATACATATATATATATTGTTATTGCGTTAAATAATTCTTTTTCTCTTTTTTTGTTTTTGTTTATCAGTGAATTTTCTGCTTTAAGTACAGGAAAATGTAGTACAAAAAAAAAAAAAAAAAAATTGTTTTTTGTTTAAATAATAAAATGAAACCGCACACCTTGAAATGGGTTTTTTTTTTTTTTCTTTATTATTTCTTCTGTTGTTTAGATAAATTAAAATAAAAAAAAAAAAAAACTTTGCAAACGTAAAGAAAATGTTTTTTTTTTTTAATTTTCGGGTGAAATACCTTTTTGCGTATAAATATAAATAGTTTTTAAGCCTTACAAAATGAAAACCATTTTCGTACGGCAATTATTCAACGTCAACGATATTTATTCTGAATATCGTTTTGATGTTCAAATGTTGATTGACAGTGACAACAGTATGCCAATTTTTCATAAAATATTTCTATTATTTGTATTTATTTTAAAGAAGAAATCGGCATGGAATAACACAGAAGTTACACATAAACGGAGTTACAAAAAAAAAAAAAAAAACAACAGAATGCACCTTTTGATTTAAAAACCTTTTTTTTTTTTTTTCGTTTTGTTCAATATTTAAACGGCAAAGGAGAGAATAAGGCGTCCTTGAATTAATTTTCAAACATTAAAGTCACATAAATTTTGCAAAATTATCACACGTTTAGTTAATATATTTTTTTTTTGTTTAAATCATTTATTCGCTTTAAATGGCTTAAGTAAGTCAAATCAATTAATCAAGAAACCGTAAAAATTGTCGTTTCTTATAATAAATTACCACCAACTGTATGATTTCTTTCTGATGTTTGTTTATAATTTCGTTTTCATTAATAAATAAAGCAAAAAAAAATTAAAAAATTATCATTTGTTTACATTGCCTACTTAAGCATGAACTAGAGTTCCTTTACGGAAGTTGTATTTCTTTATCCTAAGGTTATTAATTTCCTTTTTCCAACAGCAAAAACATATTTCTTAAAATAATAATCTATTTATGAAAAATTAATAACATTTGGTTGCTTTAAAATTTTTTTTTTTTTAATATTCGTTCGTGAGATAAGTTGAAGGCACAGCTTGAGATTATGCTTGTGTAAGCTTAAACTACTACAGCTTAATTTAAATATTAATCACTAAAAACAGAAATTATAATTTTTATAATTTTGTAATAAATATTACTTTGGTTGACCCCAAGTTACAAAAAAAAAAAAAAAACAAAAAAAAAAAAAACAAAGAAAGAAAGAAAAAACCTCACCTGTTTTGATTAATATTCGTTGATTAGAATGTATGCGCAACCCTTAAATAATTAATTAAAAAAAAAAAGAAAAGAAATATTCTTTTTATATTTAAGTAAATAATAAATTTTATAAAATATCCAATCATGCAATTACCGAAAATTACTTCTAATTAAAAATATTGTCAATATATTTATTAAAATATTAAACATGGTTTTTAGGGTTGTTTCTTTTAATTTTATTATAATTACAAAAAAAAATACATTAAACAGACTAAACGGGAGGTAAACAAGCTAATTAACAACATTATTAATTTAATGATATTAAATTTGTCATTGGTTTAGCAAGTTATCGTCGTAGTGTTAATATTCTCAGTTTTTAGTTCGATGTTATACGATGTCTGGTGTATTGCAAAAGAAATTCTAAATCAATGCAACACTTTTAATAACATATAACCGAGAAAGTACTGTAACGTCATTTATAATAAATTATTAAAAATAGATTAAATTAATTAAAGTTTTTTTGCTGTATAAATGAAAAAAATTGTAACACGCGACATTTTACATTACTTAATCAAACATCAAACGAATTAATATTTTTTTTATTTAAATGTTTGTTTACTTGTTTGTCTCTTAAATTAACTTAGCTTAAACTCAGCTTAATAATCAAATATTAAAATGTTTATAATATTTTAGGATTATTATTATTATTATTATTATTATTTGTTTTCGAGCAACAGAAGACAAAATAAAAATTTATGTTTTTTTTTCCATCATTATTAACCGCCATATAAAAAAAACATATGTTAAGAGTTGAGAGAGAAATGTTTCTTGAACATTTTTCAATGTAAAAAAAAAAAAAAAAAACAAATAACAATTTTATAAAAAGAATGAAAAGATAAAACAAGAAACAATAATATAATATAACTCAAGTCAAAATAAAAATAATTCATTAAAGAAATAAATAAAAAAAAAAACTTTTAACATCTAAATACAAGAATAATATTATTAATAATTATTCCTATAATACAGTGTGATGGATAAATTAAAGAGAAAAATAATTTTTATTATTTTTTTTTTTTTGTATTATTCCAATTTTTACCTTTTATGAATAAATTAAGATTGTTTTCGATATGTGTACAGGTGGGAAGTCCAAATAATTTTTTTTTTTTTTTTGATATACTAGGAAATAAATTTAATCATTTGAATTAGGGTGGGATTAATTATTGGTGGGGCTAGAGAATAATGATTTCTTATAACAATAAAAATAAGAAAATTATGTGCGGTTAAGAATGCGGTTTGCTCTTTAAAGACCAAATCTATAAGTTTGGCAGAATGTTTTCATTTCTAGAAATGTGTAGAAAATCTAGAAAAACTAGCGTAGTTGTGTTAATTAATGAAAAACTACCGCTTAAACCAAAATAAAACGAAACACCTTATGAAAACGTTTGAAAGAATTAATTTTTTTTCTTTCTAGATAACTGATGACGACACAATAAAATCTCAACAAGAACAACGCTGAAACATAAATGTACAACAAAAAAATATAATATTTAATTGCATTGATATTTATGTTATTTCGTTGGTCATCATTTGTCTCTTGCTGTCATTTTTATTAGAAACAACTTTATAAAAGATGCTGTGCAAGGCGACGCGACACGATTTTTTTTTTTTTTTTTTTTTAACCAAAACTTTTGTGTTTGTTTTCTCTGTTTTTGTATTAAAGAACAAATAAAACGGAAAATGTAATGAAATATTTTTATAAGATGTCCCGATCCCTGTCATATAAAACATACAAAATTAATTGTATTCTGATTGTAGAGAAGTAGTTTGAATCTGGAAATAATAAATCAATGGGAATTTTATATAGGAAAAATATTCAAAGTGTTGACCAAGCTCTTGTTTAAACAAGCGTTAAGTAGGTTTTGTTGAAAATAATTAAAATCTTAAGATAGAAAAATGTGAACCCGGTTAATCTTAGGACCAAATACATTGGATTATTCGGAAATTAAAGGCAGTAAAAGGGAAAAAAGTAAAATAAAATATAGAAACGAGAATATTTTTTGGAGAAAAGAAAAGAAAAAGCAGAAAAAAAAAAAACAAAATTAGTGTAGTTTAAGTCCTCTGGGAAATTCCAGATGCTGTAAAATAGCTGGACCTATAGCTGGCCCCCATTTCTGTCTGTTGTCCTTTTTTTTTTTCCTTTTCTTCTCTTTTATCTGGTCATTGGTCGGTATATTTATACTTACACACAACGGCACAAAGTATACACTTATCTACCCACATTAAACATCCTATTCTGATGAATTGTTTCAGATAATACGAAATTCGTTCTTGTCAATTTCTATTTTTGTTTTTCTTTATACACTTTTTCTATGTTTTTTTTTTGCTTATTTGTGTAAATGAGTGAAAATGCCCAAAAACTAGTGTGTTCGTAATAAATATATAGGAAATTCTGTACTTTGTAATTTGTAATTTTGATAAGGAGAATTAATATTTATTCTCTTTTTTTTTTCCTTTTTTTTTTTTTTTAGAAAAATGAATTTTGTTCTGCTTTTACTTAACACGGTGATATCGGTAAATTCTGAATTTTTAATAAAAGTTTGTTTTTTTTTTTAATTTCCATACATAAAAATAAATTTAAAAAATCAATGCGAACAAAATAAAAATATCATTTTACCTTTATGTGTCTGTGTTCAAGGATTATAAAGAAAAACAAAATCTGCGCGTTATCAAAATACCCGAGCGATTACCCCGGGTTCGTCTCTTTATTCAGCATTGCCAGTAAAATTCATACACTATGTACGGTATATTCAACACGAAGAATGAGTTTTCCCCATTTCCTATAGAAGACGTGTACGTCATAGATTAATGACGTCAATTCGTCAACATCACACGAAAAACATCAACAGCTGGGTTGAGCCAACGCTCATTTGTTACTTTGTTGTTCGTTTTCTGCTTGGTTTTTTTTTTTTTTTTTTTTGCTCTGTTACATAGGGAATTCAACATTGATTTCAACCGAATCTTCGATGTGTTTTTTATTTTTTCTATACTATCTATAAACATTGCGTTACCATCGTCGAAATGGTAAAATGATCAAGGGATGTGCACTACACATAACATTATACAGGAATTTTTTTTACTCATTTTCTCTTCTTCTTTTATAAATCAACAATTCATCTATTCTAGTGCGAACCTTTTTAATGGCTGCTAACTTTTTACATTTACGTATTCATCAGTATGTGGCGTAAGTATAACAAAAAAAAAAAAAAATCTAAAATTCCATACATGATGAGTTCGGGTAGTTTAAAAATTATTCAGATTTTTTTTTTTTGTTTTTTATTGCATTTAAAAATCGTCGCAAAAAATCTCTGCTAAAATATCTTATTCCGCCTTCAATTTATTAACAGAAAAAATAATTATAGGAGTACACGGCAACAGTAACAACAAACGGCATCAGCCCCCTTCACTCCTATAATCAACAAATGATAAATTCGAAAAAAAGAAAAAAAAAAAACATTACAATTTCTCATCAGTTAAGTTTCATTTTTCTCTATTTCCTATCTATTTTTAGGAGAAGAAAAAATAATTTTGCTTTTCAATTAAATTTCATTATCTTCTGTGTTGTCTTATTAAAGTAAAAACCTAATTAGTCAAAACAACCCTAAATTATTTCATTATCTGGTTTTCGTAGAGGAATAATATTTTTTTTTTTTTTTTGTTTTTTGTTTTTAAAATCTATTTATGTTTTAATTTTAATTGAATGTTTATGTTAATGTTAATGATAATGAGCATACACGAGTGTAATTAGATGCCATATCCATTTATTTTTTTTATTTTAATCTAATTTCGTTGCATAAGGAAAATGCACAGGAAGTAATTACTCCTAGCCTAGTTATTTTATTTTATTTAACGTGTGTTTATCTGTTCAATTAATTCGAGGTATTGGGATATATTAGGCAGTTGTATTGAGTATAACTGGCGTTAGTTTAACGTACAGTTGTGTACATTAATTAAGGGAGTTGTGGCATCGTTACAAAATTATCAAAAGGATCCGTTTAGACTATTTAACAAAGAAATTTTACGAAGTTGTACTTAACTACTGATTTCTACAATAATCGAAACATTACTACTATTTTCTATTAAATTCCTTCTCCAGAAGCCTTCTAAAGCTTCATAAATAAGTAAATAATCGAATATAAAGCATAACCTAACGTAAAAACATCACCAAAAATCTACTAACTGATTTAAATCCACCCCAAACACACACAATTTATTATTTTGCATTATAAGAAAAAGATTTTTCATTGAAAAACATAAAATCCTGGAGGTGTTTTCAAAAGACTAAACAAACAATTGTGACATTTTAAACAAAACATTGTTTTTGTTCATATTTTTGGACGCAATAAAGTGCTTACATTAAGCAGAAAGTGGAAACAGAAAAGACAATACAATTATAACAATCAAAAGAAAATATTAATGAGAAACTATTTATTGCACAATGATGATGCTGATGTTGATGATGGGTGATCTCTTCAAGAAAAGTTATATATACTGTACTGTACAACATAATAACAGTACATACTTTTGTCTTATTTATTTTATTAAACAATTCTATTCATTGTGGTTACTTTTTTTTACTTTTTTTTTTTTTTTTGACGACTTAAACCTACCGAACACCGCCATTGTGGCATACTTAATGGATTAATTTATGCGTTCATTGTTTTCCTTTTATATATATATATATATTTTTTTTTTTGCTTTTATATAAAACGTTGCTATTTTCTTCGTTGCTTTTATATACTTTTCTTTGCTTATTAATGCGTTTTCTCGTGTTTTTTTTTTGCCGCTTCTGTCATTGTTTTATCATAGAATTATTATTATAGATATAGAATTCAATGGTTAATGTTTGTTTGTTTGTTTTTTTTTTTTTTTGGGTATATTATATGAATAGAAAATTGAATTTGTATGAAAAATTAATGACCAAGGTGGTTGTGAAATGATGAAAAGTATAGAATAAACAATAGGTAAATATAAATTAAAGAAAATGTAAGAAAAAATTGTCTCTAAGAGACCATTAGATATATTTTCATTCATTCATTCTTAGATATTTTATTTTTGGTTTTTGGACATTTATTTTATTCTTTCAAGTTCTTAACTCATTTATTTAGGTAATAAAATTATTTATCATTTACAATCTGTTATTTTATTATTTTTTTTTTTTTTATGAAATTTATCGCGAGTTTTTCACTTTAAAGTAGGGAGAATTAAATGAAATATTTGTGTTCTGCGATCTGAAAGCAAGTAGTGAATACAAACAATTTTAAACGATTTCATGCCAATCGGAAATTATATGAATTATCGTTTATCCTTGTAATCTTATTTATTATTCCAAATGTTTATCACTAGCGAAATATTTTTCAACAATATGTAATTCTTTTGAGAAAAAATTTTCTTAATCTTAATTTGTAAACATTTCAGCAAAAACATCAGCAGAAAAGTTAAAAGACAAAATAAAGTTTCGATCATCGAATATTGTTCTAATTTTTCTATTTATTTCTTATTTCATCAGCAGCATTTCAGTTTTTTTTTCTTTATTATTTGACACGAATCATGGTTAAATATTATATCCTACACACATTCACAATTTGTTGATTAATAGGGGTTGTCCGTACTGAATGACAAAATTTTTTCTTTTACTTTGGATTCGGCCACTTTATATTATTATTGTGTTTTTATTTCTGCTTTTTTTTTTTCTTTTTTCATTCTTTCTTTCTTCCCTTTAGTTATATTTATTTATTTTATTTTTATTTTTAAAAGTCTTATAGTCTTATATACTTATTCTTATTCAAAGGCCAACATCAAGTTTTACTGTGACACCCTTAGAATAGAAAAGGATTATCAAACCGATTTCGCTGCACGAATAATAATAATAAAAATTATTAAAAGTTAAAAAAAAAAAGAAGAATTTTTTATTTTATCGCTTCTCTTTAATTTATTTATATATTTATAGAGAATTAGGAATTAAAAAGAATATCTTCAGAATCTTCAAAATATTTGTTTTATCCTTATAAAAAGAAAAAGACAAAAAAAAAAAAAAAGAAACACATCAATAGAAATAATTAAATAAACTACACTTTTGTTCTAGTTTTCTTTATAATTCCTTTTGACGTTCACTCAACAAACGTAAAGTGTTAAGGGATATTTTCCCTTTAATTAGCTTTTACGATACATAAACATCTCCAGTGTATTGTAAACAAATCTTTATGCAGTCTTATTATTCAAAAGTAAAAGAGTAAGAAAATGTAATTTTTTTATTACTCTATTTGTTTTACCTTATTCGTTTCGTACTTTAATATAAATTATTTTATTGATTTGTTATAATTTACTTAAACATTAACTTTAATGGTAATTTTGAGTGTTAACAATAGCAGAAGGTAATTTTGTTTGTTTGTTTTTAAAGTTTTCATGCAATAAAACAAGGTAAAAATTCATTTAAAAGATTATTGTCTTTCGTTAGGATTTTTTTCTTTCTTAGTGTTGTTAAAGTCTTACAGTGAATTCTCGTTAATTTAATTTATTTAGTTATGTGCCGGTAAGTAATTTAAATTTGTAAAATATTTAGTTTAGTTGTTGTGGATGAAAATTCATAATTATTGATGTTTCGCACACGGGAAGAATTTTGTTTTCTATGCCAATCTATTTCGTTTCTTGTGATTCAATCCATAATTACGGTGGATTTCTATAAAATAATTCTTTTCGTGCATGTATTGTAATCAGTAAAAGTGTTTTTATTAAAAAAAATACACTAAAAGAATGTATTATTCATTAATTAAAAAATAAAAGATTTAATTGTAATGATTATAGGTGATTGTAATGGTTGTTAGTCTAGCAAGTAGTAAAGCTTTAGCTACAATACAAAATTAGAACAACCGAGTACACATATATTACGCTCTACTGTATTTATTTTATATTCTTACAAGACTAACATAATAATAATAAAAATAAAAGGAGTTAATTATGTTATTATTTTAACAACAATAATAATAATAAAATATCTTAAAAGGAAAAGTTGTTAAAAATCACAATCAATAATAATAATAATAATAAAAAAAAAAAAAATATATGTTTTTAAAAGGAAAAGTTATGTTATTTATTAAACAAATAAATGTTTACTAAACTAATACATTAATAATACATAAAATATATTATTTATTTTTCTCTCTCTCTCTCTTTTTCTACAACAATATAACATAAAATAAATCAATAACCAATTAATCATAACGAAAAAACATAAACAAAAAAATAGTAGAAAAAAAAAAAGAAAAGCTTTTAAAAATAAAATTAAATTGATTGCATGGTTTTTTCTGTTAAACTACAAAATATATATATATATATATATATATATTTGTTGTCTCTATGGCATATTATGTTGTATGTTATTTTTTTTTATTATTTATTTCATTATTATTATTGTTGTTTAGTTTGAGTTAAATAAATAAATAAAATAAAAAAATGAAGAGAATTTAAAACAAATGACGCTGACATACATTGAATCATTAATCATTGAATATTTAACTGCACAAAACATACATAATAGAAATACATAGAACATAGTATATTAAATAATATTATTTTATTCTGTTGAGTTTTATCATTATATTTGTTTATATTTATTGAATTGAATATGATAAAACATGACATTACACATAATATATTTATTTACCTTAATTTAAATTGTTTTGATTGTTTGCTTTTATAAATTAATTAATTAATAATTTTCATGATTAAGTTTAAGGTTAACATTTCTGTCTGTCTAGTTATAATGAGAAAGAAAGAAAAAAACTTGAAAATGCAATTTGTGATTTTATTATGATTCAGTAATAAATAATCAATAATAATTTAATTTAATTTTATTTTATTTATTTATTTATTATTAGCACTACTGGAATTTTTATGTTTTATTTCTGATTAAACAAGAAGATTTTAATGAAAATCAAAAAATAATTATTATTAAATTCATTAATCATATATTGGAATATATATTTTTTTTACGTTTGTTGTGAAAATAAATCATTAAATAAAAATTCAATCCTTAATTGTTATGATTGCTAGAAGCGTAAATAAACTCTCCTTTAGCTAATTCACATAATAAAAATATTGAAAATAACAAAAATAACAAAAAAAAAAAAAATCATTTATCAATGGCTTGTATAAACTAGTGTAAAATATTTTATACTCGTTTCTCATTTCTGCTTTATTATATTTACGTTTATTGTTCTCTAGCACAAAAGGTGATAATAATTATTAATGATTATATTTATTTATTTTCTACCTAACAACAAAAGAATAAAATAAAAACGTTTATGTTGATTATAAAATCATTAAATAAATGTTAATTAATTTATTTATTTATTTTGTCAGCATTAGCCCTTAGAGGTGATTTTCTCAAACTAGAAACAAATTGTAACCCACCTACAACAAATTCAAACATTATTAAAAATGATTAATGAATTTTTATGTTCTTCTTTTTTTTTTTTGTGTTTATAAATATTTTTGGTGTTATTTAGATGCGGTTTAATTTACCGTTTATAATTTTTTTTTTTTTTTTTTTTGACACATCTGGCGTTTTAAAATTTTACATATTTTTTTTTTTTTTTTTTTTTTTCGTTACCAGTGAATTTATTATTTGTGGGTGATAACGATGGTTTGTTCTTGTTTTCGCTATAATTGATTTTTATTAATTTTTTAATTAATTATCGATCATAACAAGCATTTGTGTTTATTTTGTATAGAATTTTATATACATCACGATATTTTTGACTAATTATTTGCGCTGTTTACGCTTATTAATGTTTTTTTTTTTAATTATACTTTAGGATGCTACATTTTTCCACCCTTTAAAGCTATTATGAAAATATTAATAATTTAAACCGGATAAACTAAAAAAAAAAGTCATCCCTTTAATACTACTGAAAACATGAAAACATGCAAAATTGTTTTAAATAATTTTCCTGTAGTTATTAAAACTAATTAACTGTATAAACGGTTTAATCCTAAATATTTTATTCCTTTAAAAATAAAGTAATGCGGGATGTTTTATATCATCAAAAAACCAAAAGAAAATATAAATAAATTTAACAATTTTCTATCATTTCCCATCATGAAACTTTAAGAAATTCTTTTTTTTTTTTTTTTTATTTTTCTGTTATTTTCCATCTTCAATTAGGCAGAACAATTCCATTTAATAACTTTAATTAATTCATTCAAATAGAAACCACAGAGAAATTCAATTTAATTTCACTTTTGTAATAACAAAAAAAAATAATAATAAATAAATAATAAAAAATTTATAATTCATCCCTCTTTTATGGTTATTAAATTATTTATTCATTTTCAATTTGAAAATTTACAATTGTTATACAGTTGCTTGTTCACTCTTTATCCACTATAATAATTCTAAACGTAATGTTTCTACATTATATATCTGGATAAAGGGATGACAAATCATTTGAAATTTTTAATAAAAAAGAAAGAAAGCAAAATGCGAATAAACCCAAGTGAAAAGGGTTGTGTAAAAAAAAAAAGCTTTTATAATTATTATGTGTGACAATAAACTGCCATATTTAAAATTTAAATACATTTATTTACATTTCGTTTCATTTATGTATATATCACAAACATTTTCATTATAATTTATACAAATATTAACATAGATATTGTATAAAGTGGTTAATACTGCTGCTGTTACGGCCGTCCGTTTATATTAATTCATGCACAGGAAAATAGAAATAAAATTAATTTTTAACCGGTTGTTTACGATTGAAACATATTCATGATCATGAGAAAAATATCTATATGCGGTTGGATCTATAAAAAAAAAAAGAAAAAAAAAAAAAACTGAAACCAACCATTTTACCTTTTTATTTATTTCGATTGATTTTAATTTTTATTCATTTTTTTTTTTTGTCTTCGTCTTAAGTCAGGAACCACAAATTATGTAAAAAAAAAGTCTTTTATATAAAAATAAGCAACAGGTGGTATAAAAGGGGTTATCTACAGAGTGACATTATTATTATAATTTTATGTTTTATTTTTCTAAATAGTTTTAAATCCTCTCTTTATTTACATAAATATGCGGTTAATAATTTATTTATAAATGTGTTAAAGAAACCAGACATATATACCTGTGTGCTTTACCTGCTTCATAAATAACGATTTTTCAATCAATAAAAATCAAACAATATGTGAACAAAAAAAATAAAATTTTAACAACAAAAAAAAAATTAAAAAAAAAAAAATGGCAGTATATCTAGTGACTAAACAAATAAAAAAAAAAAAAATCTTTTAAAAAATGACTAAACTACCCTTAAAATAAAAGTAACTGAAAAATAAGACGGCAAAGAATAATAAAAAAACATATTCTCGGATAACTTTAAAGATGGAACTAAGAAATTTTTTTCTTATTTATTTATTTTCATTTTTTTTTTTTTTTTTTTTTGATATGAATCGAAATGACAGCGAAGAGAAAGAGAGATTATTACACATTCTATGTCCTTTCTTTTTTTTTTTTTTTTTGTTCATAAATTTTTATGATTTTCGAATTTAGCCCATCCGCTTATTGTGTGCTGTTGTTGTTGTTGCATTTTATATTTTTTATTTATTTTTGTTTGTTTAAACAGCGACAAACTACGATTTGACAAATAAAAGAAAAAAAATAGTCTAGGGGATGGATTTTTAGGTTTTTCTTTTTTTTTTTTTTTTATTTGTAAGAACCATTTTCTATAGTTTGTTTGCTTTTGTTATTGTTATTTGAAGTAAAAGTTAGTAAGTTTTACGCTCCCTGTTACTACTTCCTTGTTTGTTTTTTTTTTTTTTTTTTTTTATTAATAAGAAAATCAAATACGGAGTAGGGGATGTTCGGTTTTTTTTGTTTCTTTCTATTATGCTTTCCGTTTATTCACTATTCAATGTAAAATAAATATTTTTCTCGCTCTTTCATTTTAAGCCAATGATAAACATACGGATAATATGGCCACTTAGATTATGTCTTCGTGTACAGTGCTTTCTTTTTAATATTTATGCATCGATTTAGAATTTTTTTGTTATTTTCCTTGTTTACCTACAAATATGATTTAGTCTTATGTTTATATAAAAAAAATAATAAATAAATAAAATAAAAAAACTATGACGGAGATAAAATTGTCACCCTTTAAATCTTGTGGAGTGATAAAATGATTTATTGCTACTCATTAAAATTTATTATGATTAGCTGGGTTTAAATACCGCCAAACATAAAGACGAGGAAAAAAAAAAGTTGCGTTTTGTATTAAAATAACAAAATGAGAAATTAAATCCGGTTGTTTCCGTTGATTTCTGGTATTAGTTTTTTATCACCTAATAACCAACCATTATCTATCTATCTGTTGCCAGGACTATCTTGACACAATTTTTATGATTTTTAACAATTGTAAACAATTTAATTTTTATTTTTTTCTTTATTATTTATTTTCATTATTTATGTCATTATTGTTATTCAGGATATGGTGACAAACATTAATGAAAAGTTCCTTAATAGGAATTAATTTAATTAATCTCACGTTGTTTGAATTTTTATTTAAATGAATTTATTTGCAAAGTAAATATTTAATCATCGCTTTAATGAGACAAAATCAATTAACATAGAACCTCCAGTTCAAAAGAGATCTTGGCATAGTTAAAAACAAATTCTGGAAGGTATTTCATACTGTTACCGGTCCACCGGTTAAAGCAATTAAATTATAATAACCAAAAAAAAGAAACAAATTTCCACTAGAATAGCAGCCCTGAAATTCACTCAGTTGATTGTTTTTCTTTACATACGATTTAAAAAAAAAAAACCCCCCCATTTACAGCACATATTTGTTTAATTTAGTAAAATAAATCAATTGCGGTAATGGAATTAAAATAAAAAAAAAAAAAAAATTATCCGTTGTTAATACCCCATAGTCAATGATTATTTATTTTAATTTTTATTTTATTTAAACAAAAAATTATGGAAAATGTTTTTTTTTTTTTTTTTTTTTTTTTTGCAGCGTAAACCAGTTAAAACCATCGAGAATCACAGATGTATTTTTAACTAGATGGGTGTTTAAATAAACATTGTTCTAAAGTATTTATAATAAATAAAAATAATAAGAAAAAACCGCAGTTAAACTTCTGTATTTTCGCTGCTATGTTTGCGGTTTTAAAGGTTTTTAGCACACATTTATATATATTTTTTTTTTGTTTATATTTTTGCTGCTGGTTAAAGAGAAAAAAAAAATTCTTTTTTCACAAATGATTTTTTTTCTTGGTAGAAGCATTCGATAACAAAATGCTTTGTGGTTTTGAGTTTACTTTGCGTTTTCCTCTTAATTTTTTTTTTTTACATTTGTGCCTTTTGCTCTTATTATTCTTGTCTATTTGGGTGGTTTTACATTTGTTTGTTTTTTTTTTTTTTTTTTTAGTAATTTATACGACTTGGTTATATTTTAAGAAACAAAATAATAAAATAAAATTGCATTTAAATAGGGTTTAGTCATATATTTTGTTGTAGGAAGATAGTATAAAGGAAATATTGCAAACTAAAGCACTGTAACCGTCGGACTTGACCTTGACTCTTTTTTTTTTTTTTTTTTTTTTTTTTTTGCTATTTTTTGGTTTGTTTTATTTATTTGCCAAAAACTATAAAAATCCTTTGCTCTAATTTTATTTACATAGTTTTCCTTGCAAAAAAAAAAAAAAAAAAGACAAAACAAAACGAAAAAATTCTATCCTTTAAGTCACAATAAGCGTAATAAAATATTTTGACTTATTTTTACGCCATAAATTTTTTATAATGTTTTAACAAAGAATTATATTTTGTCAACATGGTGACAGGGTTGACAAAATTTTTAACAAATTATTTTTTGTTAAACTGAAAAACTAAAAATCAAAAAATTTGTTTGACATTTCAAGGATGTTTTGATGAATTTTTGATATGTTGATGCTTGTCGTTTATCCTTGTTTTTTGTGGTCACTTTAGACATGATTCTTTAGGAATTGATTAATGATTTGCTTTTAAATAAAAAATGATTAATGATAAATAAATTTCCGTTCATTACGAGTTAAAGTCATTTCGCGCTTTTAAATTAACAAACGAAAATTTTTCTTTAAATAAAAAAACTCCACCATCCTTTGCATATTTCGAAAATGTCTAGAAATAATGAAAACAGAAATACAAATAATGGATAATAATCCAAAGGACAACAAGTAGCTGTTGTGAATCCCTTAAAAAAAAAAAAAAAACGAAACGAAATAGCAAACAAACAAACAAAAATAGTAATAAAAAAAACTATTTGGTATGTGATTACGTAAATTACCCAGCAATTTGAAAACCAAGACTAGCTGCTCGTAAACGATGTGGGTTATTTAGTTTATTACACAATTGAATGACGATGTTAAAAAACAACAACAAAACAAATAAAATAAAATCCGTGTGAAAATAGTAAAAAGAAAATTACAGACAGTAAAAAAAAAAAGAAAGAAAAAAGTAAAGAAAAGAAGCAGAAAGCAGTAAAAAAAAAACTCAATAAGGAGCGTGGCAATTTTTTTTCGCTTCTTTTTTTAATGAAATTTATGCATTGTTTTATGCTGCCTTCGCTATGCATAATTTTATTAAAGTATTGTTTGTTGTTGAATTTGCTTTACGGAATATGAACTGATAAAGAATAGACAAGCAGTTGGATATATTTTTTTTTTGCATACTATTCTTGCAGCGTTTTTTGTTCTTTTTTTTTTTTTTGGTATCCTGCAGTGAAATTGGGTCAAAAAAATTGTATTTTTTTTTTTTTTTGAAATGCGGAAATTGAAACGTTTTGCTTCTTTATATTATCTGTAGCAAAGTTTCTTTGATTTTTTGCATGTTTTTTAGAAAGTTATTTGATTGTGTTAAAATAATAGAAGAAAAAGACAGTTTTTCTTCAGTTGCACACTGTAACGAATTTACAGAAGCGTGTCCGTCTTCTAACGAATTTGTTTCTCTTACTTAATAAATACTTAATAAGAATACGGGTTAAACATTTTTTTATTTTTTTTTTTGCATTAAAAGCAATAAATAATAATTAATTGAACTTGATAAAAAATAAAAAAAAAAAAAAAGTATAATTTTAATAACCACACACTGTGTTTCAGTTAATTTTTAGTTTTACCACAATAATTATAAAAAAAAAAAAAAAATGCATTGTGATGCTTCTTAATAGCATTATAAAAAAAAAAAATAAAATAGAATTATTCATTCAGAAACCACAAAATAACATAAATCATTCAACTTATGAATATGAAAAAAAAAAATAAAATAATAATATTAATAATAAAAATCAATTGACGGCTTTCGTTAATTGAGGCCAATTATTATTTGTCGCGCTATATTTAAGTAATTTAATTTTTTTTTTTCATTTATTTTCTTTTCTTTTTTTAAAGCATTAATAATAAAATAAATAATTTATAAATTGTGTTTTGTGTGTTAAAGCTGGCTGTTTGTTTTTGTCAGCCCACTGCCAATGTCACAATAATAGCAAAATTTATATGATAATTTAATGTAATTACGATAAATCGTTTTGCCTTTATGCTTAATTTGACTGGCAAGATTTTGTTATAATTTTGTCTTGATTACTTTACCATTTACAGGTGCTTGTACTTGTTTTTCCTTATCATAAACTTATTTAACATTCCACAAGTTACCTTCACAGTGGAATAGCTAAACAAATGCAAAATTATTTTTTAAATAACATTCAAACACGCATCACGTAAAGTTTATCATTTTTTTTTTTTTTTGTTTTTCCGTCGTTATTTATTTATTTTTGTAGAAATTAAAGAAAGAAAAGAAAAAAAATTAAATTACACAAAACTCCCATCCATAATATAAATTTGATTGCAATATAATTGCTTGGTGTAAATAACAACAATAATAATAATAATAATAATAATATTAACATTAATAAAGTTATATGTGGTTAGTCGAGTATTTGTATGTACAAAGCACAGTGATTTAAGTTTTTGAAAAATAAAATAAAAAAGTTCTACGCGTTTTATTAAGGTGGGCGCACATTGACGTTTTATAGCCGAACAACTACAGCAGCAATAGTAGAAGAAATAAAAAAAAAAAAAAAAGAATTCACCACCAACAACGAGTAGTTGAATATAATTGATGCAATTAAAAGTGATTTTTCATTTTGTATTTTATTTCCCTTTATTATTATTATTATCATTTGCTTGTTTCATACAATATTAATGTGTAAAAATTTATTTAAGAAAATGTGATTTTAATAATAATAATAATAATAAAAATATTTTAATGAACTTAGAGGAATGAAAGAATAAAATTTTTATAAATATGTTTTGATGATGATCTAATGTTTGATTTTTTTTTTTTTTTTTTTTTTTTTTTTCGTACGGTCAATGACGTTTTGTTCGTTTTAATCATTAACGTTTTTAAGGTGTTTTATAATTGCATTTTCATTCATAATTTAATTTTATAATTATAATAATGTATAGAAGCACAGAAATTGTTGTCGTTTTGTTCACTTAAAAATAAAAATATTTATCAATGAACCGTGAAAGCTTTTACGAATAATTTTATTTTTTCTTTGCTTAGCTAACGCTTAGTGAATGGTAATTAATTTCATAGAGTTATATAAACATATTTTATAAAAAAAAACATGTTATGTAAAAACATAAATGATTAATTATAATCCTTTTGTAGTTTGTTATTTTGTTTTTTAGTAGATTAAGCAATATCCGTTGTTATAAACGTCAAATATTCAATGTAAAAAAAAAACTCTTTTTTTTTTTTGTTTTTATCATTTTTAAAATCATAAAACATCGAAAAGGAAATAATATTTAATAAATAAATAATATTTATCACCGAAATAAACCCTTTTATTATTATTATTTTTAATAAATAATAAAATTCAAATCTGTATAAACAGGGGCGAAGTTTCCTTTTTTGCCAACCTCTACATCAATAATAAATAAAAAAAAATTAAAAAAAAATTAAACAAAAAAAAAAATTCAACATCCACCGGCGGGTGGTTATTAAAATCCAACTATAAAACTTCTACTAGCCAAACTATAAAATAAATTAAAAATAATACAAAAGGTGCCTCCCATTGTGCGCCCAGCATCAAACAACCCCAATAAACAGTAACCATTGACAATGTTTAAACGCGTATTCCGTTTGCTGGTGTATTTTTTTTATTTTTTTGTTATAAAAATAAACGAAAAGTTTTGACGGTGCTGATGTACTCTGTTGCTGACTGTTGTTGTTGTTTTTTTTGGTTTATTTGCTGCCTGGATGCTGCACAGGAAATTAAAACACATAATTCAAAATACACCATTTTCCTATTATTATTATTATTATTATTATTATTACAATTTATATTATTTATATAAAATTATAAATGGCAAGCATTCAGCAGGAAAAACCCAACAAAAATCATAGCAGAACAGTCGGAATATTCTAAAATTTGATTTCCTTAAAGATTCGAATGGCTAATAATTTAACCAGTTAATATTGCAAATATTATTTAGTTTTCATAAAAATGGGGTGGTAAGTTTGGATTAGTTCTTTCGTTTATTTAACACCCACTAATGGTTTTTCTAGCATTCATTTATTTATTTTTTTTTTCGTTTCTATATTCTCTGCTCACGTCATTGTTAATAATTTTTTTTATTAAGGCAAAAAAAAAAAAAGCAAAAAGCGATGGGAAAAGAAAAAACAAATTCTAACCACGTTACTTCATCTTATTTCGACAAAAACAGCAAAAAAAAAAAACTAACTAACTGAACAAACTAAACTAACTAACTATAGATGGATAAACATTTAGTATTCCGCCCAATATGTACAACTAATGCCATGTAGGCAATGCCAATAGCAGCAACTAACAAGTAGCAACAACACCGTCATCATATAAACAGTAACGAGAACCTAATGGCCACTTCAATCAGTTTATTTATATATATATATATACATTGGTCGTGTGTTTTTAGTTAAAAAATATAAAAAATAAATAAGAAAAATGAATATGAGGTGGTTTACTCGGACAGAATCATTCCTCCCGAGAATTTAGTTTGCTTGAGTATAGATTCATCTTGATCTAAAGAAGTAAAAATAATGTAGAAATAAGGGAAAACAAAAAAAAAAAAAGTAACAGGCATGTGGTGCGGTGACCATGATGATGATGGTGATGATGATGATGCGGCGATGGCATTACATAACGACAACTAAGTCGACGTTCATCCACCCTTAATTCTTATATCCAAAATACTATGTTTACTATTTGTATATCGTCGTTGTTGTCGACATTGCTACGTTGTTGCTTTTATATATATATTTTTTTTTATTATTATTCTTGAATAAAAAGTGTGATGTTAGAGGGTGGTGATTTTTCTGGTCGCATCAACTAAACCCACCCTTAAAAATATACAACGCATATAAGTTTATAATTTTCTTTCTTTTTCTTTTTTATATATAAAAAATGTGTATAATGGATACACTGATGTAGATTCATCATCCCCGAGTTTACTAAGTTGATTGATGTTTTATGTCACCCACGCATGGGCGGCGTCAATGTCACACTTGTACCGAAAACGCACAAAAATTTTTTTTTTTTCTTTTTTCGCATTTTATGTTATTATTTTTTGCTTTTGGTTTTCCTTTTTTTTTTTCTTTTTTTTTGATGACAAATACAGCACAGCACATTATGTGTACACATAATGAAAACAGACGGAACGCAGCTGATAACATACAGATGTGTACATAACACGTTTATGTATATTTATTTATAAACAATTTTTTTTATTTTTTTTTTTCAACAATATTCTCCTCGCCACGTATGATCTTTTAGCCAAAGTATTACGCATAAATGTTGGATAATATGTAAAACGTATTGAAATAAATTTGTACTCTCCCTTGATGAACCAAATTTGATTTGATCCGATGATGGTGACGGATTGCTGTAGCGGCTGCCAAGGGATAAAAATTAGAATGTTGTATGTTGTACGCCAATGATCAATTGTTCAATGTTTTAACTTTTAGACGACGCCAATTTTTATTTTATTTTTTTATTTTTCCTCTCGTTACTTTTCACATCTAAAGTTCATTCTTTGTTATGCTTCCTTGGGTATATTTTTTTGTTATTCTTCATCTTAGTGCGCGTTTGGTTCCTTTACTTAAGTTTTTTTTTTTTTTTTTTTTTTTTTTTCTGCTTCTTTTTTTTCATTTCTTTAATTTCAGGATAAAAATGGTTGACAGGTGACAAATCGGTGTAGCGAATTTTTAATTTTGTACTTTTTACTCAACATCGCCCGCCTGCCCGACTGCCGTTGTCTGTTTTGCCAGCTTATGCTTGACTTGCTGTTTTATAATTTTATTTTATTATTTTTTTTTTTTTTCATATATTCTGTTACTGTTTGCCTATAGGGACCCAAAATATTTATAACTAGTCGAATAGAATATACGAAAAACAGCAACAGCAACAGCAACAACAAAAGCAATATGATTTCTACTTTATACCGAGATGAGATTTTGATGAATGTTCATCACGATTTGAACGAGATTAATTTTGTTTTTTTTTTTTTTTTGTGTGTTCTCCTCGGTTTTTATTTCTTCATATTTTTATTATTTTTTATTTTATTCATGCGGTTGGATTATTGGTCGCTTTTTTATTTTCTATTTTCTTATTCTCTTGTAAAATTTATTTTCGTTGTCGTGTCCGCACAGGTTTCTTATGTTTCTTATGCTTCCATCGTCTATTTACATTTTTTGTTTTTAATATTCTACTGTGGTCATTGATCAAAAATAATCCCATGGATATCTCCTTATACATTAAGCATTACAATAGCGATCGTGTTGTTGACGCATAATTTTCTACTAAAATAGAAACATATTTTAATGTTCTTGGGTCATCCGGTGGGTGGATGTGAACTAGTTACAATCGTCTCCTTTTTTTTTTCTTTTTTATGAAATTTGTATGAATAGACAGAACTATAATAAAATAAAGGAGAATTATGAAGGAAAATAGAAATGAATTCAGCTAGATGAAATGTTTGACAGAAATACAAAGGATACAAAAAAAAAAAAAAAACAATTTTCCATTATGTATGAAATAAATTCGCTTCGACAGTGGAATGATTTCTTTACCATTCAGTCGTCCAATGTTCATCATAAGAATGAAAGGTTTTTTTTTTTGTAGGATTTCTGCAGAGTTAGAGTTACCTCATCCATCTATTCAACCAGCATCTAAACCATTTTTCCACTCAATGTCAACTAACCGGATAGCTCACATTTTTATTTAATTTTTTTTTTTTTTTTTTGTTTTCTTTCTGTTTTGCCTCATTTTCGTTGGATTTCTCAGTTCGTATTATTTTCTCATCCAATGTCGCTCCACATTTGTCACTTTTCACTATATTCTTTTATTTCTCGTTTTGTACCATTTTCTATATTTGAATTGTTTATTTTTCTCTATTGTTTGTTTGTCGCGAAATGAACAAAACAAAAATGAAATGAAATGGCGTACGTGGTGGCTAACATATCGATATAAAAGTAACTCACATCATATAAACATACACACACACACACACACAAGGGCTATAGTGGAGTTTAATGATATTCTTTTATGCTTCTTATGTGCTTTTTTGCTACATGAAAAAAAAGTTTTTCTTTTTCTGCTGTCACAATACTGCTGCTGTTACTAATGTTGTTACTGTTCCTGGGTTTTTTTTTTTCTTTTTGGTATTGTCGCCGCCTCTGTTCTTATATACATCTATAACGCGTTATAGAACGTTACGCCACTGACATTGATGGATTAGGAAAACGGAAAACGAAAAACTGAAAATGTCACTCGGATTAATGTTGGGTAGATGAAATGAATATGGGAAATGGAAAAATTGTATTTGATATATTTTTTCCTTTAGCTTTTTTTTTTTTTTCCTTCTATATTTACAAGCGAATCGAGATGGAATGAGTTGTGGGTGAATTGGTGAGTTCTCTCAAGCATTCAAAGTAAAAATAAAATGTTGGAAAAAAGTTATAGAAAAACAAATACAGAAACTTTTCCTATACAGAACTAACGTAACTAATATCATGGCAACGATGTTGGTCGTCACAAGGGAATACGCGCGTCCAAATCATCATCCCTTAGCCAAAGCTTTATGCTTTAGTTTACTTTGCTTTACATTTTTACCCAACAGCAAAAATTTTTTTTTTCTTTTTCTTCTTCTTATTATAACTGATTTCTAGTAAAGTGGCCGGCGGTGATCACGCGAATAGGGCGTTTTAACTAAACTTTTTATTCTCCTTAATTCATTATTTCTTTTCTCTTCGGTTAATAAGAAATCAAACACAGTAGCCTAACGTACCACAAGGTTCAATTATCGGCCTTCAGGATGTATATAAAAATCTGAGTAGAAAAAAAAAAAAAAACTAAACGAAAAACTGCAAAATCGATTGAATCCTGCCTTTTATGCGATTGATGATAAATAATCTGATATGTTACATGCTGCCAAATACACATTCGTTTTTAGTAACAAAAAAAAAAACAAAAAAAAATTCTTTTAGTTTGCCTCTCGTCGCTTGATTCATTTTAATCTGGTGCCCGCCCACACTCACCACCAAAAACATTTTTCATGCAATGATTTTTCACAATTCAAC
Source organism: Ptychoptera albimana (assembly GCA_961205885.1). NCBI lineage: Eukaryota > Metazoa > Arthropoda > Insecta > Diptera > Ptychopteridae > Ptychoptera > Ptychoptera albimana. The sequence goes on from OY540805.1 coordinate 17,103,163, forward strand.
TACTTTATCATTTTCACTTTTTTTTTTATTTATTATTATTATTATTTTTTTTTTCTTTCTTTCTTTCGTTGCTCCTTTCTATTATTCTTTAAGTAATGTTTTACTTACATTATGCTTTTCTTCTATTTCTATATGTTTAATGTGTTCACAAGTTAAAAAGAAAAAAAAAAATCTACAACAACAACGAAGAAAATAAAAAACTAGAAAAAAAAAAAAAAATAATTCTTCTAGATTATATCTAATTTAGTCATTTATCTGTTGTTTATGATGATAATGATGATGATGTGATCTAAGGTTGCTCACTCTATATATATATATATATATTATTATTTATCTAGGTTCTACATTTGTGTCCTATTTTCGTAGAAAAACAGAAAAAAAAAAAAAATTAATCAGGAATAAACAGAAAGAAGGAAAAACAGAAAAAAATAATAATAAAAGAAAAACAATATGAAATCGATCATTACGTCAATCATGGAAGAAAACCACTTTGCTTTAGTGATTGGCAGGTGTCCATTACACATACACAGCATCATTATGACGTTAGAAAAAGATTTTTTTTTTTTTGTTTTTTTTTGTATTGTTTTCCATTTATCTAATGTCTTTATTATGGGCTTGGCTTAAATATTCGGTTAAAACCAAAAAACCAAAAAAAAAAAAATAAATAAATAAATAAAAAATTAAGTCATATATTTAAGCGACTTATTTAATTAAGTTATTTATTGATTTCTCTTCACATTTATATTTATCATCCACCTGTTTTATATTTGGTTTTAATTAAACTAAGCAATGACAGGTATTTCATTTTATTTCGCTTAACTTAAGTCAAGTTATTTTATTATTTGCATTTTACTAAGTACATAATTTTCATACAAAAATTATAAAACTAAAAATTCTTTTAAATAAAAGCGTGAAAAGAGTGGCGCACAAAAATTATTTTTATTTTATTGTTTTTTTTTTTTTTTTTTTTTATAGAAATTTTATTTTAAGCAATAAATATTCGAAAATAAATTGGCAGCACTTTGACTAAATGAGTTGTGTATTAAATTTAACGATGTGGCAGTATTTCAAGCTATTTAACGTTGAACGGTGGTTCGTTTTGTGTGTGTGTGTGTGTGTGTGTGTGTGTTTTTTTTTTTTTTTTTTCTTGCTATGCCATGCTGCCACCGGTAAAGAAGTTTTTTTTTTTATTAATATTATTATTATTATGATTATTATTATTGTTATTATTATTATTATTCTTGTTGTAGTTATTGTAGTTATTGTTGTGGATTTTATTCAATGGAAGCAGTGAGCTTAGAAAAGACGCGCGCGCATAAACATTTTTTTTTTGTTTATGGATAAGAATGTAAAATGAATTTGTGATGTAACACAACCTGATTATAGTCATTGAACATAATGATGATAATGTTTAAAAACTGATGATAATATCGGTTTGCCGCCAGCCACAAGTAGACCACGACTATGATGATGACGATAATAGAAGTTTTGCGGGTTTTTTTTTGCATTCTATGTTGATGTCTGTGAATGCATCGTAATACATTTTTCATTTTAAGTTTTCATTTTCTTTGTAGCGAACTTTAGAATATTTTACAACAGCAAACAGGTACGGTATGTGGGGATGTGTGGAGCCAATATATGCGGATTACTTTGTAGATATTTTGTTTTTCTTTGTTTTTTTTGCTGTATCTTTTCTGTTTCTAATGATTTTGACGGATTAGCATTTTGTAAAACGGTTTAAAGCTTGAAAATTTTAATTCGTAAAGCAGTTAAAAATGTTTCAACAGTTTTTTTTTTTTTTTCGTATTCCAAGGTCTATAATTTGTAAGATCTTTGCGAAATATCGAATTTGAAATTAACTTTAATTTGGAAGAAAAATACTTGAAGCAGTCAACCCTTAAACGGTAAGTTTAAGGACATAATATGTTTATGCGATCATCGTGATTTTAAGTCTGAACAGTCAAAACTAGATAAGTGACTTAATATTATTATCTTTGTTCAATAAATTGCTTTGAATAACAATAAAAAATCAGATTCAATAAATAAGTCATATGACTTAAAAATATTTATTTACAATAATCAGTATTTTAGGTAATAAAACATAAAATTCTACTCTGACTTATATATTGTATAAATACAAGTTGCTTATACAGATGGCAGCACTACCCAGTCAACTTAATTTAAACAAAGTAATAAAATAATTTTCACTTACCGTCGCTTGTTTATTTCGTTTTGTTGATGTTCATTATGATGATCTCCAACGGCAATCCGGTAGCCAAGCAAAACAATAACAACGCACAATCAAAGCACTTAACAAAAAAAAAATTCTTTTTATTTTGTTTTTCTTCAATTAATTAAAGAAAATTAAAAAAAAAAAAAATGGAATTTCTTCCATTAAAATCGGACTCGCGATCTTAAAATATTCGTCAATTTCGAATTAAATATTGTGGAATTCTGTTTTGTTGTTCACGTTATGAGAAAATTCTTTGTTTTTTGTCGATTTTTAATTAAAGTTATTCTTTTTGACTTTTTTTTTTTTTTTTGGTATTTGAGGAATTTCTTTACTATGGAATCGACTATTTGACAGTTTTTTTTTTTTTAATTTTTTTTTTTTAATAATTTAAAATGGACAAAGCTATAGGAAATTTCTCAATAATAAAGACACTATAGCTGGGCTGGGCTTGTCTCTTCGGTTCTTTTTTTTTTTATTTCTACTTAAGTTAATTCTTTTTTTTTTTCTGTTGTTTTGTTTTTGTTTTGGGTTTTTGTTCTTTTTTTTGACATGCAGAAACTGAATTTTTGAATTAGTTAAAACGAGAGGTATATAGGCATGAATAGTTTTTTTTATGTTTTATATTCATTTTCGAAATTTTTAATAATTTATCTAGAGAATTTTATGACGTTGATGGGTAATTTCTGTGTTTAAAAAAATAATTAAAAAAAAATTTTGTATCATTTTTGACATTCAAATTGATTGAATGAAAATTAAAGAAAAATACTTTTTAACGTAGAAAATCAGATTTTTGATTGAAATGTAAATGAAAAAACCAAGAAAATAAAAACGAAAAAAAATGTATTCGAATATGTGTTTATGTGGGGGCGTATAAAAGTGGCGGACCACCTTCTTTATTTATATTCTATCCTTAGGCGTTTATTATATTAGTCTAGTCCCATTTTATAATGGCCCCCGTATTTCTCCAGTACTGTCAGTTCTGTTCTTTGGTTCTATTTTTATTTGTTTTCATTTTTGGTTCTGTTGATTCACTGCTCATATTTTAATTTTATTTATTTTCCATATAGAAACATAGCAAAGGAGCTAAACTATATTTCGTACACCGGATTTGAACCTATACACCTCTCACTTACACCATAATCGAATTGAAATGTTTTCTTCGGAACGAAATAAATATAAAAAAAAAAAGCATTATTTTCGAAAATGGTAAAGTTGCGTTTTAAATAAAAAAAAAAAAATCTTTTTTTCATTTAATTCATTAAGAAAATCTTTGTCTCATCTTAAAAATGCATTTTAATGCGATAAAACGTTAATTAAAGCAACGGTGCCGTTAATAAAAAAAAAAAAAGAAAGAAAACATGAAATTTGCTAAGTAGTTTTCTGGCTTTAAACAACATTAATCCAACTTTTTTGTTTATTTAATAATTAAATATGACATTTGTAGTCAATCTATCATAATCACACAAAAAAAAAAAGGAAAATACTTTGCGTAAACATGCAGCAAAATACAACAAAAGCAGCAACGGCAACAACACAACGATAACATACAGGAAAACTTTGATAACTTTATGAAATTTTAATAAAATAAAAACAACAAACAAGTGTGTTATGTTATTATGTATTTACACTTTACAGTACTTAATACATTTGACCACCCTTAATAGTCATAAATCAATAAAAGTTTTTAATATTTTACAGGGAAAATAAAATCAACCACCCTAGCCACTCTTATTTAGAGAAAATCCTAGACAAAACGTAAACAACCCTTTTTGCATATTATAAAATTTATTGTAATAAAACATTTTATGTTTTAATGTTTCAATTTTTAACGAGTTTTATGCTTTCAGTTTTCTATTAATTTATTAATTGATTTAGTGATATTACCATCTAATTAAAATATTTTCGTGGCTATTTACAAATTTTAATTGTGTGCGTTTCTTAGCTCGATTTTAATCGCCGGTTAAAGGTTTTTAAATCGATTTCATTACAGAATGGTTTTTTTTTTTTTAACCAAATGATTGTTCCCTTTAGTGTTTGTATCTATCTGTACAATGTCAACTAGTTGGTTGGTTCCCATTTACTCATTTTAATACATAACATTGCCATTGACGACACAATTTATTATCATTTATTTCGGCTACATTTAACGCATTTGCTTTCTTCACTCATTTTTATCAACAAATTGTTTGACTTTTTATTTTTTTTTTTTTATTCGATTAAGCTTAACAAACATTTTTTTCTTTTACTTATTTTTGGTTAATAAATTATAAAATATCAAAAATCAATAAATAAAATAACGAAGCCACAATGACGATAAACATTGAAAAAAAAAAAAAAAAAAAAACATTAAACATGATAAGAGAATTATGACGATTTTTTTTTTTTTGTGTACTTTGGTGTTTGTAAAACTAACAATCCACCCCCACAAAAAATAGTTCTTTACTATTCTATTGATTTTCTATCGGTGTATTTCGTTGTTTTTTAATTATTTTTTTTATTTGTTTTACGCCATCAAATAGCTGCTGCTGCTGCTGGTTTTGCTTCTGCTATGTTTTGTTTTGTCGTTTTATCCAAAAAAAAAATTTATTTATTATAGATTTTCTATGTTGATTCACGTGACAACTCAATTTATTTTCGTTGTTTTCATCCATTCTTTACGTTTTTTAAATCGATTTACAAAAACGCAAAAAATAATTAAATCGAATTAAAATAATAACAACGAAAATTGAAGACTTTTTTCTTTTTTTTCTGATTACTTTTTAAACGTTTTAGAAAACGTTTTGGTTTTTTCTTATTTAATTTTTAAAATGTAATTATGTTTGATTTTAAAATTACTTAACGATTTGGTACGGTTTGCTATTTGTTTGATTTTATTCGATTAATTTAATTGAGCGATTTTAACGATACGATTTCTTATTTTATAGCGAAAATTTGCTAATCTTAGGTATTTTTTTTTTTGTTATTTTCTTTTATTAATAAATAAATAAATAAAATGTCGATGCAAGATACACGTAGGCTTATTTAAAATTATTATTAAAAAAAAAAAAAACATTTCTTACATTTTTATTGGTCCTTCGAGATTTTATTTATCCAAAACGATTACCTATGCAGTCGCAAATCAGTCAAATAAATCCTAAACCGAATGGTAAAGCCTAAAAGTAGAAAATGCTCAACACCGTACATTGTAACTACTGTAAAAAGGACGAAAATTACAGTCAATGTTATTACAAAGTTGTCATTTTTTCGCTTAGATAAAATTTTTACTCCATTTTTTTTTTTTTTTTTTTTTTGACATACAAAAATTTCAAACAGGGTGTTTATGTTTTCATTTACTGGTTTGTTCACATTACTTGGTTTCTCTTTTATTTTTATCATATTTTTCATTTTATTTTTATTATTATTATTAATATTATTATTATTATTATAATTATAATTATAATTAATATATATTATCTTACATTTTTAATTTAATTTATATTTTTTTTCTTACAATTTTTATTTATTTAAATATTTTTTTTTTCTTTTTAATTTTTTTATTCACAATTTTTTTTTCTTCTTTTCTTTTTTATTTTTTAATTAATTATCTTTAATTTAATTATTTTTTAATTTATAAATCTGTCTCGCTCATAATTTTTTTTATTTGCAAATTTTTATTAAACTTAAATTAAAAAAAAATGTTTTTTTCTTCTTTAATTAATTTTCACTTAGGATCAATTTTTGTTTTTTTTATAATTCATTTTTGTAATTAAATAATTTATTTTTTTTTATTTTTAATACAAATATACAATTTTTTTTTTTTTGTTTGTTTGTTTAATTTTTCTGTGCCCATCTAAGTATTTTTATTTTTTATTTTTTGTTGTTTAAAACTAATTTAATTATTTATTCACCTTTCATACATTCATTCGCCTTTAATTTTAATGAGTATTTTCCTTTCTTTAAAAACTAATGTTTTTTTTTTTTTTTTTTTTTTGTTAAAAAATATTTTTTGTTTTTTTTTTCATGAGAAAATTACGTATTTTACATTGCAAATTAAATTTAATTAATAAAAAAAAAAAAAAAGATAATTTAATTTTGCGCCTAATGTTAGATAATCAAAATCACCGTATACTGTTTTACGTTACGTTACGTTCATCTTACTTTACACGTTTACTGATTTTTATTTTTTAATTAATTAATAAATTACGTATTTATGTTTTTCTTAAAGGTTTTACCATATAATTTTGTATAATTTCATTAAATCTAATTCAAATAAAAATTTTGTGTTGTCTTCTTTAATAATTAAAAAGAAACGGAAGAAAGAAAGAAAACGTAAAACGACAAACCTGAATTGAAAAAAAAAATATTTCACTGGGTTTACAGAGCACAGTTGTTACTTTATTGTTTTAAACCTTAAATTAATTAATTTTTTTTTTTATGCTTTTTATATAAATAATTAAATACACTAATTAGTGACTGGGTTTAATAATTTATTTTACATATTTTAGCTAAAAAAAAAAAAAAAATGAAGATTTGATTTATTAAATTATTTTCTTTTTTGCATAGAAACTTATTTATTTATTTAGTTAATTAATTAATTAACTTTATTTTTTTTTGTATGACTTTGGTATACGCAGGTTTTAATTATTTCTTTTAAAAAATAAAAATTAGAAACGGAAATTTATGTTAGAAAATATTTTAATAACATCAAGTGTGTTGATCAGTTTTTTTTTTTTTTTTTTGTTGGTAAACTCACTCTTGACTGGTCACTTGATGAAAATTTCTATTAAAAACAGTAATTAAATTAATGGAAATTAATTTTAAAAAAAAATTGTTTATTTCATCTTCCTGTACGTTTCGTTAATGCTTCGTTGATTTTATTTCTAATTTATTTAACGAAAATGTTACTATTTAATTATAAATGAATTATGATTGGTTAGATAGATTACAGTGTCGGATTATTTTATATTAATTTAATTAATAAAAACTTCTTTTGACAATAAATCATCTAGTTTATGATTATTAATGTTTTTTTAATTGTCGTTTTAAATATAAAAAAAAAGAATAATACATTTATTATCATTTTACAATCTGATATACGAGGCAGTAATTTTCAAAACTAATTAAGACATTATAATAAAAGCTCTAAAGTTAAATTATGTAAATCGTGATTATTTATTGCATTTCCCTATTGCTGATATTTTAATTAATTTTATTCAGTATTGAAATGTGAATTAATTTTTCATTACTGCGTAAACGAAAATAAAACGAAATGGAAAATTAACGAAAGCCCAACAAAACGTACATTTCGATCAATTTGTATGCAATTTGTTTCTTTTATATTCTTTTTTTTTTTTTTGTTAATTATTTAGTTTCTACTTAGCTAAAATTATAATTAAATATTTTCGTGTTTGTCACCATGTTTTTTTTTTTTTTTTTTTTTTTTTTTTGATTAATAAATAATTTTTTTTTTTTTTTTCATTTATACAAAACTAATTTAATTTAATTTAAATCTTTAATCTTTTTTTTTTTTTTTTTTTAATTTCTTATTTTATTTACAAAGTGTGTGTTTTTACTGCGATGAGTAACAAAATTAATTAATTAATTATTTTAATAAAAAAAAAAAAAAAATCATGAAACAAAATTGCGATAGAACAAAAAAAAGAAAAGAAAAGAAAAAATAATTTATTTTTTTCTTTGTGCTTTTTTTTTTTTTTTATTTTACCTTAAATTCATAGAAATAAATTTCTTTTTTTTTTTTTTTTTTTTTTTTTTTTACTTTAATTAATTCTCTTTTTAATGTATACGTTATATCCAATATAATAATTTTTTTTTTTTTGTTAATTTAATTTAAATATTTTTTTATATAAAGAAACCGAAAAAAATTTCAATAAATTTCATTAAACATTTTTTTTTTTTTTTTTTTTTTTTATTTAATAAATAAATAAAATTTCATGAATCACATTACTAATTTAATTTATAGATTTTTTAATTTTTTTTGTTTTACGTATATTTGTTTCAATAGCTTTGTTTTGTATAAAAATTTTTTTTATTTATTTTTGATCAGTTTTGTCATGTGGTTTATGGGTGGCTTTGCCAACATATGTACTCGATGGCTGATAAAGCTCGCCTACCGAAACATATCACAATGATATGATCAGCAAAGAGACCAAATATAAAAGCTAAAAATTCATAAAAATAAAAATGAAATTTTTCTTTTTTTTTTTTTTTACCTTTTTACCACAATTAAAATCGTTTTCCGTTAAGCAAAATTTACAAATAACCCGGCTCCATACCACCACACAAAACTGATCACAAGAAATCACAAAAAAAAAAAAAAATGTTTCTTTTAATTTTTGCCTTCTATAAAATTAATTAAATTTAATTTTTTTTTTTATTTACAAATTTTTTTTCTTTCATTCAGCACTTTAATCAATTAATTAATTAATTAATAATTTAATTTATTTTTTTTATTTTTGTACATTCCTTATGCATTAAAAATTAAAAAAAAAAAAAAAAAAACTAATTAGAAAACATGGTAAAAAAAAAAAAAAAATTGCACTTTATCACTATACCTACTACCAACCAACTATAGCCAACTATAGCCTATCAGACACACTCGCGTGACATATATTTCCGTCTAATTATTAAAAAAAAATTTTTTTTTTTTTTTTTTTAAATTAAAACAAAAATTAATTTTGTTGTCTTTTTACAGTTTATGTTTTGTTTTTAGGTTTTTAAGTGCGATGTTGACGAAGAGATAAGAACAGAAAAATCTAATTACAACTCAATTTAATTTATTTAATTATTTTATTATTTTTAATTTAACTTTTACACAAACACACACAACTATATTAATTAATTAATTAGATAAAATTAATTCAATTTTCATATATTATTATTAATTATTAATTATTTATTATTTTATTGTTGTTTTTATAATTTAATTAAAATTAACTTTTTTTCCATTCTTAATTAAATTTTTATTTTATTTTATTTTTTTTTTTTTTTGTTTTAACTTTTTATTTAATTTAATTTATTATTATTTTTATATTTTTTTTTTAATTATAATTATTATTTATTATATTAATTAGTTATTAAATTAATCTGAGGTCACATGTGTTGGTTTTTATTTAATTACAAATTAATTTTTCTTGTTTTTAATTATTTTCTTAATTTTTTTTTTTTTTTTTTTTTTTACTTTAATTAATTTAATTTAATCTTTAGTATAATTTTTAATTTAAAATTTCTTTTTCTTTTTCTTGTTTACTTAATTTTAATTACGTATTTTTTAATTATTTAAATTTAATTTTTTTTTTTTGTTTTTTTTATGCAAAATAATGTTAGAAATTAGAAGAAGAAGAAGAAGTAGAAAAAAAATATGTGCGCGCTCAGCTTAATTATATAAAAATGGTTTTCTATTAAATAAAGGTTTTTTTTTTTATAAAGGATTGCACAAAATATATTGGTAGCTAATTATGCCGTTTTGTTTCTAAGATGTTGATGAGAAGAAAAAAAAATTAATAAATTAAACGAAAATAGGACGGTTTAAGTTGTTTTGGTTTTAATGATTTTATTTTTTTTTTGACTAATTAAAGTAAAATTAGATTTTTTTTTTTTTTTTAATTTAAATCAGCTGAATGGGTATATAAAGTCGCGCACATTTATTAAACGTCATAGGATTCTTTTCATTTAAATTTCTCAGAATTTTAGCATAAAAATTATTTATTTTATTTTTTTATTTTTTTTAATTTAAATTAAAGTTTTGTCTTAAATTTTTTATTTTGTTTTTATTAATTAAAAATTCACTGCGGACTTGTTGGTGGTGTTATTTCATCACCATTATCACCTGAACCAGGTTCACCTTTTGTTTTATTCTCCTTTTTCCATTTCATCCGTCGATTTTGGAACCAAATTTTTATCTGTCTTTCTGTTAAACATAACGCATGCGCAATTTCAATGCGTCGCCTCCTTGTTAAATAACGATTAAAATGGAATTCCTTTTCCAATTCCAACGTTTGGTATCTGGTATAAGTTTGTCGTCCACGTTTTCTCTCTAATATACAGAAATAAAATGAAATAATCGAAAGGAAAGGAGAAAAAAGATTAATATTAATTGTACTTAGCTACTTAACTTAAATAAAAAAAATTAATTAAAACAAAAAAGAGAGAGAAGAAAATTATAATAAAAAAAAAATTCAAAATTAAATTAAACATAAAAAAGGCATCAGACAATAATATCATATTACAAAAGTCAACAATCATTCTAATAAACAAACAAACAAACAAACAAACGAACAGAAGAACAAAACAACTTGTTTGCTACCTTAAAGAATGTAATTAAATTAATTGCGCGCGCAACTTAACTTTATTTATATGTCATGTAATTAAAACAGTTTTAAAGCAACAAAAGTGTTTTTTTTTTCTTTCTAAAGGTTAGCAAGTTTGCTTCTCGTTTACTTACATTTTTTATGCTTATTGAATATAATAAAAAAAAAATTATTTTTTTTATTATTTCCACAATGCTTAACATAAAGTCAAGTTTAGTAATGTGAAGTAAAGCAATGCAATGAAATGAAACATAAAAAAGAAATGATAATGAGAGAGGAAACATTAAAAAAAAAAAAAACTTTTCTTGCAATACGAACTGCATACGAAATTTCTAACAAAAACAAAGTTCAGGAAAAGTTACCCACAAAAATGGTAATAAAGTTTGTTACTTTTTTACTCCTTCCGAAAAACCAACCAGAAGAAAATGCTCCAAAAATTGTTCATGTGAACAAACACATCATTTATATAAAAGTTTTTTTTTTTTTTTTTGTTTTCATTTTTTTCGTTTATTTTCAAGATTTTCTCTTCCGCACCGTTTGTTATTATTCAGAAAACCAACGAAATAAAAAATTAAAAAAAAAAAAAAAAAAAAACCCGACGTGAAATCACTCTAAGAACTAACAAAAAACTTTTTCAAAGAATTTCCTAGACATCGTACAGAAAAAAAAAAAAAAAGAAAACAAAAACAGAGAAAAAAAGTTTCATAATGAAAATAATCGAAAAAAATTTATTAAAAGTAAAAATTTAATTAAAACGAAAACTTAACGATACTTGGGTAAGAAAGATACCATCTGAGGCATTAATTAAAAAAAGAAATGTTTTAAACGTATGACAATATACCGCGCGCATAACACTTTATTTTGTATTAACGTTAGAACAATAATCTAATGTTTTTTTTTTTTTTTGAGTTAAATCTTTATTTTGAACCGTGCGATAGAATAAAATTGTTAATTAGTAACAAAGATTGATACAAAAACGATGTCACACTGACACAGAACATTTATTTACTCTTGAAAGAAGTACACGGCTAATAGCAAGGATCGAATAGATTTTCTAGAAAAATATCAGTGCACGCAGATTAATAAATTTTTTTCTATACATCGCAGTTAAGTCGTATAAATTGGAAAGGATGTAAAAGATTAATTTTAATTTTTTTATTTCTACTCTATATACGTTGTCATATTAAAATCCATTTAAATGATTTCTTATTCCTTAACTGAAAACGAAAGAAAAAAAAAAAAAGCAGAAATCATAAAAAATGTGGTGTAATGTAATCTGGGCGCCTTCTTTTACATTGTGAAAAATTACTTAAAATTAATAAAAGAAAGACTTAACAAAAAGAAATAAAACTAAAAAGAGTTAACATTACACATCCAATAAGATATTACTGAAGAAACAAAAATAAAGCGAAAATATAAAAAACTTATGATGAAGAAATAAAAATCCCCCACGGCTGTCTATGATAATCAAAAAGTGATCATCATCTTTATATAACAGAAAAAAAAAAAAAAAACCAAAAAACTTTTTAGTTTCTTTAACAAGAAAACCCGAATTGTGGTTGTTTGTCGCATTTTGCTTTAAGGAAATAAAAATACAAAAAAAAAAATTATTACATCTTAATGCTTTAACATGATCCGTGCGTCGCGTGTAACATAAACCTTTATACGTACGACGACGACGCATCATCATCATCATCATACATAATCACGCATTGACGTCGATATTTATTTAGAAAAAAAAAAGAAAATAAACAAAAAGAATTAAAACGATAAGACGATAAAAGTCTTAAAAAGTGTTTTTTCTTCTTCATTTCACTTCATTTAGGTTGTGTTGCTTAAAAAAAAAAAAAAAACTCCAAAGAACATACAAGAGAAAATAAATAAAAAAAAAAAAATGTAATAAGAAGAAACAAGGTGGAATAAAATAATATAAAAGAAAAACACAACAACAATACACAAAGATATTATTAATCAACAACAACATAAACCTCGACTTGCCATTAATTAAAATCTACCTTTATAAGCGCGATTATAAGAAAAGAGAGTCATCTAATTGAGGTGAATTTTGACACCGCATTTATTTTCATTACAATATGTTTATGTTTTTTTTTTTTTTTTTGCTTTTTCTCTCTCTTTAAGTCTTTTTTTTTTTTTTTTGTTACTTTTTTTGTTCCTTAGTTATTTTTGTTTTTTTATATTAAAATATTTAAATAAGCAACACAATACGGCAACGATACGACTTTATAGCAGCAGCAGCAGCAGCAACAGCACAAATGAAATGACACCTTAAAAAACGTAAAGGTTGTTGTCTTTGATACTTTTTTTTTTTTCTTTCGTTTTAAATTTATTATTAATAAATATTTTTCACTGTAAATTTACCTTTCTATTTATGTTTATATTAAATAAAATTATTTTCGGTATAAAACAAGCATTTTTCGCTACATGTTTTGTTTTTTTTTTTTTTGTGTAATAATAAAAATAATAATAATAATTTGTTTAAAAAAAAAAAAAAATTCATTATTAATTACATAAATCAATAGCAAGACAATAAGTAATTAAAATAAGAATTTATTACATAATATTATAATTAGGAAACTTCGTGCCTAATTAAAATTAAAAAGAGAAAAACAAAAAAAATTTAATTAAATTAATTAAAGTTACTGTGAAAACTTTAACGGTTTTATGTAGTATTTACATGAAACGTGCATAATTCACTGTTATCAGGCTTTTAATTTTTCTTTTCTTTTGCTTTTTAATTAAATAATAATTAAGCTCTATTAAAATGTAATTGTCCTTAATTAAAAATCATTATCCGTTGATTCTAACAAATGTTATAACATTTTTTTTTTAAATTTAATACGAAAATAAGTGTTTATTCTGTTTATTTCTTATTTCCTAGCTAACGTATCTACTTTAAATAATTTTCATTTCTCTTAAAAACTAATCAAAAACTACTGTTTTGTGTTTATAAAAAAAAAAAGAAAAAAAAAAAAACTTCATAACATCAACACACATCAAATCCAATCCATTGGTCATAAAGATACACAAATAAAAATAATTCCCTAAATCACCTGCTGTTCGGTTTTTTAATGTAAAAAAAGAAAAATTAAAAAATTAAAACACAAATGATTTTGCTAATTATTAAAATCACCACATATAATTTCACCTTAACGCTTAATAATTTAAAGTTATTTAAAATTAATTATAGTTATTAAATGGTTTAATGAAGTTTTAATTACCCGAATTAATTATACAACAACAGAAAAAAAAACCACAGAAAAATGATAAATTAATTTCGCCGGTATAAATGTGTTTGTATCATTTACTTTTTAATTTAATTAATCAAAATAAATTTTATGCATTTTAATTTTTTAATTATGTTTATAGTGTCATTAAAGAATTATTAATAAAAAAAAACGATCGAAAAATAACCAAAATCATGTAACCACACCTCCAGATTCAAAAAATTTTATTACACCGAGTAGTCAACCATTAAAATGTTAAAAACTCAGCTAACAACAAATAAATAAATAAATAAATAAACTATAATTACAATCACAACAACAACAGCAACAATAATAAAAAAAATGAAGAAACTAACAATGATGAGGCGGACTCAAATAAACGAGAATAAAATAAAAATGAAAAAGAATGAACAAAAAAAAATAAGAAAATGACGATAAAAATCGCGCCTTAATGGATTTTTAATAGACGTTGGTTGCTTCATTCAAACAAAACCTTTTTTTTTATTATTTCTTTCAGATAAATAATAATCACTCAGTCACATTTTAAAAAAAATTACTTAACCAAGTGGTTTTAAGAGTTTTAAGTTAAGGCGCAAGTTAAGCCATATTACCGGATAAAATAAAATGAAGTAAAATGCGAAAATCGTTGTTTTTTATTTTCTGTTGTTTGATTGATTTAATTTTCTTAAGCCATTCGGATTTAATTCATAGAGATTTTTAACTAATTATTACAGGTGGTACCAGTCGATTTATGTATAAATTTTATTTGCTCTTGAATTTTCCCTGTTTTTTTTTTTTTTCATATCTTTTACTTTGGTACTCTATAGTGACTTATGTATTGCGTTTACTTTGGCTTAGATAATCCACCTGAATTGTTTTTTTTTTTTTTTACTTTTATTATTTAAATTCGTTTCATTTTTATTCTTTTCACTTTTATATCGATTTTACAATTTAAGCTTAAATAATAATCCTACTTAACGTCTGTTTTTTACATTTTTACCAATTAGCTTAAGCTTTTATTTACACAATGCATGTGTTTTACCTGTTAAATCATATTAAATGAAGGACACTTGATACAGCTAAAGAGTAAACAATCATAAAACGTAACAACATCATTCTCACATTATTAATACAAACCAACCAAGTTATTCACCAACATACACGACATAATGAAACGAAACAGAACAGGCAATGCAAACACTCATTACATAACAAATAATAATGGTAAGAAAAAATAAAAATATAATAAGTATTTAAATAAATAAATAAATAAATAAAAAAAAAGTAATATTAATTACAAATTACTTTAAAATTACCTTCTCCTATAATCAACATCGCATCAGAAATGTTTGTTAATTTTTTTTTTTTTTTTTTTGTTTTTGATTCATTCGTTTTTGTTTTGTTAATTTTGGTGTTTGTTTTTTATTAATTATTGTTTTTTAGAAGAGGAACAAAAACCCATACATGAAAAAAAATGAGAGAGAGAAAATAAAAAAATAAATAAATAAATAAATAAAAAATTTGAATAAATTATTAATTAACAATAAAAATTAAAAACAAAAATAAAAGTAAAAGTTAAAAAAAAAGACATTTCTTCTATAATATTTATTTGTGCTTTAATTAATATATTAAAAATTTTTGTTTTATAAAATGTATTGTGACGTCAATCATAATAACTAAAAAAAATATAATTAAAAGAAAAAAAAAAAAAAAAATGTTTTTATTATTATTTAATTAATACAGTCAAACAAAACAACAGTTCAACAACACACACTAAATAAAAAAAAAAAATTAAAATATTTATTTAACTAAATTACAAAAAAAAAAAAAAAAAAAAAACATTAAAACTTCTACTAATTACCTTTCCCGAAAAAATGTCGACACAAAAAATATTATTAATAGAAAATACAAAAAAAAAAAAAAAAAAGAAATAACCTCTTAACACCGCGATAGTTAAAAAAAAAAAAAAGGAAAAATAATTATAGAGACGCCGCCATTGTTTAGTTCTAATAAATATTTTTTTTGGTTAATGTTAATGTTCATTACCATGGTAATTTAATTTTTGTATAACATAAACCCCCTTCTTCCTTAATAAAATTAATAAAAAATTGAACAAAATGAACCAAAAATTGTTAATAATTATAGTAGTTTGTGTCTTTACTTTTTGATTAGATTTACCTAGATTTTGTGTCTGTTTGTGTGTTACGTTTTTAATGCCTTTTAACATTTGCTATTCATCTATTTTGTGTATTATGTTGTTGTTGTTAAATTAGTTAAGCTTTAGGTATTCTGTTGAAGCTTTTGGTAGAAAATTTAATTAAATTGCTTGTTGATTAGTTTTTTTTTTTTTTTTTTTTCATTTACACCGTAGTACCAACGTAGTGATTATGAGAGAAAAGAAAAAAAAAGGATTTTTTTTTACGGAAAAAAATTAAAACTATCCTTAAACCACATTAAATTGATTTCGTTAAATCACTTGCTTTAGAGTTTGTTTTTTTTATTTTTAATTAATTATTACGTTTAAAGAGTAGACTTAGAAGTAACTTGTTGTGGAATAAATTTATGTAATAAGTGCTAAATGTTTAAAAGTAATTGGTATAACAGTATAAGCTTAATTTAAGAGAAAAAGCTATGTTGCCTGTTGCTTTTAAAAACAAGAAAAGAATAAAGAAAAGAAAAATTAGTTTTTTAAAAAGCACAAAACAAGGATAAAACAAGTGAAATTGATAAGCAAACAAATTATTTAATAATTTAACGATTTTTCTTTATTAAACAAATGTTTTAAGTCAAAAAACACTCAGTTTATTTATTTTTAATAAGAAAATTAGACTTAAAGATAATTTTCAATTTTTTTTGCTTAACTTAGGTCAATGACAATTTAAGTTAGCTTAAGTGAATTGAAATTAATCGTAGTTTACTTAAGTTAAAAGCGAATTTTTTAATAAAAACTTTTGCACTGATGGTTTTTTGTGCGGCTCGTCAGTCATTGAACAGCAACTAATCAAAGTCGCTTATTACTTGCATACAAAAATGAAAATGAAAAAAAAAAAACAATTTTGTTTCTAACAAATTACACGCAATTAATAATAATAATAAATATTTCCTATATAATTAGCTTTCTTAAGTTTTAAGCAAAAAAAAAAAAAAAATGTGAATCTAATATCCTTATATAAGAAAAATTCCTTAGAAAAAAATTAAATTCATTATCGAAAGCCACAAATTTACAGCTAAAAATAGGTCGTAACACCTGACGTAATAAACAAGAAAATTAATTTAATTTAAGATTAAATAGCAATAATAACCGGAAATTATTAGGAAAACAAAAAAAAAACGAAACCATTGTGCTTTTATAACAAATTTGCACCACATTTATCATCATCATTTTTTTTTTTTGATTAAAAACCAAATTTACTTGTCAATGTTTTTTTGTTGTCCTATTCACTTTAAAAATATATAAAGGAAACTAAAACAGAAAAAAACCGATTTTATTCCGACAAATAAAATAGAGAAAAAAAAAAACAAAAACAAAAAGCAACAAAGTAAAAAATTGGCAAAAGAAATGATCACACATGATCTTTACCACACCCCATCTGCCAGCCATTAGTTGGTTGTTTTTTTTTATTATTTTAATATAAAGAAAAATAAATGGTTTTTGGCTTTTTAGAAAGATGAAAACAAAAAAAAAACCAACAAGAACGGGACGAGGGCGGTTTAAAATCTGTGAAAAAATTGCAAAGTAACAGAAAAAATCAACAACAACAAAGTAACGAATTATGAATGATGGCGGATGGCGGCAACTTTCTTACTTAGAAACTGCACTGCAATCCCACATCAATGAGCAGCATTTCGTTTGGCTGTCGTTTTTATTCCTGCCGTTTACACCATACCAAATAAAAAAAAAAATTAAAAGGGAAAAAAAAAAGCAAACAACAGCGGAACCCATATCAAATATATTTGACAGCATTGGATTGTGAACGGCATAAGAAAAAAAAAAAAAAGAAAAACCAAAGAAATATCCAAAAACATGAAGATAAAAAAAAAAGAAAAATTCCCAAAATGAAAACCCCAGGATAAGTTTGATTTCATGTCGCTTTTACCGTATAAGAAAAATTCGATACGTTTGTTACTTTTTTTTTTTTTTTTTTTTTTTTTTCTGTTTTTATAGTCAAAATTGTTGTTGTTTTTATCAACATCCTTCAAACTTTTTTTTCTTTCTTTTCAAATTCCTGGTTACAAGAAATTGATCCTAGGACGTGTTTAGATTAAAAAAAATAAGAACAACAGCCGTAGTAATAGCTGAGAAACAAAAAAAAAAAAAAAAAAACCACCCTTGACTTTAATTCATGTTCGTTGTCATTCCATATTATAACATCCCTAATCAGAATTAATTCTTCTTCTGTCTATTTTATTTACATTTTTGCACCCTTATATTCAAAGTGGTTCGGTATACTTCGTTACTTAATTGAATTTAATTTGAATAAAATTAAAAAATCAAACCAAAATTTATGCGTAATGCAAAATGACTATGAAATCAAATCAAAAAAAAAAATTAAAAAATTAAAAAACAACACAAAAAAACATGCAGCAGCATAACAACAATAAAAGGAAGATTCAACGAAAACCAACAAAAAAAAAAAAAAAAAAAAATTAAAAACATTTGGACAGAGATAAATTTCGTTTCTTCTTTTCCCATTTTATTTCGTCTTGTGTAAATTAAAACAAAAACAAAAATAAAATCCAAAACTTTTACCATATGTAACTAATTTATAAAAATCAGTTGTTCTAATTTTTCATCTAACAACGATCAGTTAAGCCAAAAACAAAACAAAACAACGAGATAGAAAAAAAAAAATTAACAACTATAAATAAAGCTGCGCGCGACTAAAAATGTTTCTATCGGAAAAAGATGAAACACCTTTTCCGCATTTTTTTTTTTAGTTTTTTTTTTTTAGTTTTCTTTGGTAATTTCTAAGAGGTTTCTTCTACGGTAAAAGAAAATAATAATTAGACGAAATAATAAACAATTTTTTTATTTATGTATTTTTTTTTTTTTGATTACATTAAACTCCGCCTTACATCGCACAAAGTGAGGTTATGCTATTGAAACAAAAGAAAGTTTAATTTTATACACTTTGTGTATTTAAAATGGCTTTTTATTTCGGTCATTTATGATTTATAGATGAAAATTGGTTTAAAATTGGTTGTAAAATTATTTAAAAAGCGAAGCAACAAAAGAGATCATCGTACGTTGAAACAGAAATCATGGAAATTTTTTTTTTTTTTTTTTTCACTTAAGCAATGCTCATTTTTGTTTTTTTTTTTTTTTGTTATTAAATTACAATTTAATTTGATTTTAATTATACAGATTTGTATAATATATGTTACAAGATGGGTTATGTGATGCGTACGCTTTTTGTGTGTACACTGCCCCGCGCACACACACACACACATAATAATCAACGTTGAAAAAAAGAAAAAAGAAAACGAATTAACTGAGCTTAAATAATTATTATTTTGTAATTGTGCTATGATGATGAGGTTTGATTTTCATCATTACTTAAAAAATTTCTGTAATAATTTAATTGAAAAACCTCCAGAAAAAGCTTTTTATTTTATTATTTTTTATTTTTTTTTTGTTAATTATTATTGGGTGTGGAGGGGGCAATAATCTTTTTTTAATTATTTTTCTCGGTTTTTTTTTTTTTTTTTTTTTTTTTTTGTAATGATTCCACTTAATTTGAAAGTTTTAAAATATAATTTCCAATAATCGTATTTTAACTTGTTTGATTTGTTTTTTTTTTTTTTTTTTGTTTAAGTTAAGTGAAGTTAAGTAACGTAAACTGTAATGAACTAAATTAATTATTTATGCAAAAAAAAAATTGCTTTTACTACGGTAATAACGCATTCAGATTACGCGCAAAATAATTTAAAATATTTGCGTGGTGTAATGTATTAACTTTAAGTTAACTTAAGTTAAGTTAATTAAAAACTCAAAAGTAAATCAGATTTTTTACCAAAACAAAAAAAAAAATGTCAATAACGAAAATAAATCCAATCCCTGTATACAAAATATTGTTGCTTCTAACAAACTTTCTCTAAAACATTTTTTTATTGCAATATTTTGCTTTTCATTGTTATTTCTTCGTTTAACTTTTCTTTTGGTACTTTTATCCAAAAAAAAATTTTTTTTTTATTCTCTCTCTGTTTTATGATAAACTGTCAAAGTTTTTCACGCTGTCCCGCGTACTTCAGAATAATTTAACAACAATAACGAGGGCGAATATAAGGAAAAAAAAAAAAAGTTTTTCAGTTCGAAAGGAAAGTTTTCCCTTGTAGCTTTCTTTTTTTGGCTTTTGCACACTTTTTTCTTGCCTTTTTATTAGTATTTTTTTTTTTTGTGTTTATATCAAAACTTCTAACCACTCTATTTGTGGTTGATTTTTATTTTATTTTTCGGTTTCTTTTATGAAGATTGCTTTTAAATCGATTGAAGTATAAAACTTTTAACATATTCATCGTATGCGGTTGTTATTATTATTATTATTATTATTATTATTATTATTCCACCTCATTCACACAGTGTACCACCTTTTAATAATAATAAAAGATGAAACAAAAGTATAAATTTGTTATACATCATCTGGTTTTTCAGTTTTCTTAAGGGAAGTTATTCTTTCTTTCTATTTTTTTTTTTTTTTTTTTTTTTGTGTTATTTTGTTTTGTCAAGTGTTATTTTTTATATTATAATAAGCAGTGGCAAGAAATAAAAAATGAAAGAAAGACTAAAGTGTCAAGAGTATAACTAAACAAAAATAAAGTAATGTAAGGAGAAAAATCTAATGCGTTATTATAGATCATAGAATGAACAACCATATGGGGTATAAAATATCAGAAAAAAAAAAATTCAAATAAAACTTCAAAAGTTAAAAGGGAAAAAAGAATTTTTTTATATTTTATTTTTTATTATTATTCAACAACAATAGCGAATACCACCAAATAAAACATCATTCTGTGTTTCTCATTGCCATTTGCCTCTATTTTAAAATTAATAATGTCACTTTAGTAACTTCACTTAAATGTTTTAAATAAAAATTACAATAATGATGACGTCAACAACAAATCTATGTTGATACTTAATCAAAATACATTAATGTATGTTAAGGAAGTAAAACGTTGAAAAAATTGTTACTCTATAAAATTTTGAACAAAAAAACATTTAGATGTTTGTTAGATGGTGTTGTCATTGTCTTTTATTATTGTTTATTTATTTATTTATTTATTTACAAAAAGGGATATAAAATTTATTTAAAAAAAAAAAACAATAGACAATAGTACCGCGCGCGTGGTTGTGCTTTTATAAACATTTAAAGCGCGCACAATAAAATTAGAAACAAAAACTCTATCAAAAAATATAAAACTAAAGACTTTTAACAAAAAAAAAAAAAAAAAAAAAATTGTATTTAAAGAAGAAAAAATATATCTGTATACAATTTCGTTTTCGGTTTTTGTTCCTTAACAGGAAAATAATAATAATAATAATAATAAAACAACACAGCAGAGCTTTTGTACTAAAGAAAAAAAAAAAGAAAAAATAATAAGAGATTGAGATGTAAAGCAAAATTGATTACAACCATTAGTTACATACTCTTAACTTATATAAATACGATGACGATACTTTAACTTATTTACAACAATAGCAACAGCAACAAAATTTACAACAAATACGCAATGGGAATCATCAATTTATTTCACTTTTTTTTATTTCACATTCTTTTCTCAATTCCGTTTTATTGTAATTTTTTTGTTTAACATTGTGTGTGTGTGTGTGTGTGTGTGTTTATCTACTTTATAACATAACGCACCGTATAAAACACTGTATCACTGTACGTTTTAATAAATTGGAAATTAATATTAATAATAATAATAATAATGACGCGGAAAGGATATGAAAAATGAAAAAAAAAAAAAAAATTTTCTTTATCTTTATCAGCTTAATAATTAATTAAATTTATTTGAATTTACTTTAAAATAATAATAATGGTTTAACTTAAAGTAAAGAGGAATTTTATTTTAATTAGAAAATTTAGCCCTAATCCTTTATTTATTAATAATAAAGGAAGCAAATCTGAAAAATTGCATTAAGCCAAATAATAAAAAACCAAACAAGTCACATTTAATATTAATAAATAAATAAAACCAAGCAAATATGATTGAACAATAATCAAAAATTCGATTTTTTTTAAATGTACGACCTACAGCCAACTAAACAGAACCCACAATACAATAGAGAACAAAACAAAAAATTTGCCTACACAGAAAAATCGACACAATTCTCTGTTAATTTATTTAATAAATTGCATAAATCACAAAGTTGCATCACATTAGATAAAATAACAAAAAAATTGAGCATCTAATTTACTTTGTAATTACATTAAATTAACCATAATTGGTAGCATAAATAAGAAATTTAATAATAACTCCTTACCACTCAGGACTTACGTCACTAAAAATTAATAAAAAATAACAAATGATAGATGATAAACACGAATAACATTTTTATTCATTGTCCCCTCTCATTACAAAATTAAGCAAAAATTAATTTTAATAAAACGTAAAAATCAATTTATATTAAAAAAATTTTAACAAGAGAAGATAAATCTGCATATTGCACTTTACAACATTCAAAAAATTAATTTTTATTTCTTTAATTTAAATTACATGACATTTGCCTACACAACTTTATTAAGAAAAAAAAAAGAAAAGAAAAAAATTTATCTCTTTTGAAATGCAGATGAAAAAATAAAAAAAAAAAATATATATTTCACACTTTTTTTTTTTAAATTATTATTATTATTATTATTTTTTTTTTTTTTTTTGCATAATAAACGATTGTGGAAGAAACAAAGAATGAAGGGAAAAAATAAAAAAACGTAGTAACTACGACGCAAAAATAACGTAAGAACCTCTTCCGTGATTAAATTTCTGATTTATTTGCAAGAAATTCGCCTTTTTTTTTTCTTTTTCTTTTTCTTTTTTGTATGTGTGTTAAGAAACATTACGTTAAGTAACATTGAGTTAAGTAGCGTTAAGTAATGTAATGTAAAGTAAAGGAAAAAAAATATATATTTATATATATATAATAATAATAAAAATACGCGTTCCTAGCTATTGTGTTGTAACAGTTGACTAATATCACATCTATTGTCACTTGATAAAAAAAAAACGAAGTAAAATATCACTTTGTGACAATGAATTTTTCTTTTCTTAACATTTTCAGTTTTTTCTTTTTTTAATATAATCATTTGTAATAAGATAAAGTGGAAGAAAAATGAGACACCAAGCAACAACAGCAGTGAACAAGAAGAAGAAGAAGAACAAAACTGGTATAATCTGATGTGAATAAAATAATAAAAGCACAACGAAACTTTATTGAATTGAAATTGAAACGTATAAACGACATGAAAAAAGACAAATAAATTATTTAAAAAAAAAAAAATAATAATAATAATACGACGATAAAACGCCTCCCTGTGTGTAATGAAAACAAAAAGAATTTAATTCAATGGAAATATTCATACTTGATGTAAGGTGTTGGGTTTTTTGTTTTTTCTTTTTTATTTTCATCTTCTGCATTATATTTAACTGGGTGGGTGAGATAGTAAATAAATGCATTTAAATGTTGTTTCTGAATTAAAAATAAATGAAAAATAAACGATGGTATTATAACAACGGAAAACCAAACGACACGACATACAAAAAAAAAAAAAAAAAAAAAGATGAAAAATAGGAATTTAGTTAATAAGAAAAGAAAACTAAGGTAAAGCTAAATTAATTTAAATTAATCATTAAATTCTTGTAAAATGATTAAGTTGTAAAGAATTTTTTTTTATTTATTTATTTATTTATTTATTTATTAAAATTCAAATAAAATAAACAAACAAACCAACCAACAAGCATAAAAACTTGTTCCTTAAACATCTTTATTAATAAAGAGAAGAAGTAGAGAAAGAAAACAAATAAATAATAAGAAAAATCATAAATAAGATTACAGAAGATGAAAAAAAAAAAAAAAAAGTGAAAAAAAGTCTTTATCTCTACTTAAAAGCACATAAAAAAATAAAAAAAAAAATCGAAAACAAACAAAAAACATTTTATTTAATTTAATCAAATAAATAAAATGCAAAGGTAATCACTTTGCTTTAAACAAAAATAAGAAAAATCAGGTAACGAAGAAGGCAACGTAAATAAATTTGAATAAAAAAAAAAACATTTTAAGGAAAAAGGAACTTGTAATAAGTTGAAATCTGCCAGCACGTTATACGTGCTTAAAGGAACGTGAAGCTTTTACTCATTTTTACCCATTTAACTCTCAACTGGTAACTCTTTGCTCAACACAATTTTGCTTCGTTGTTTTTGTTATTATTATTATATTTTTTTTTTTTTTGAACAGTGGTTACACGAAGAGCTTTTGGTGGAAGAGACACCAAGATGGTTTTTTTTTTTTTTTCTTTGTGAAACGAGCCACTTGTTGAGTAAATATTGTTGAACATTTATATACAGGAAATTTATGGCCCTTCGCGACGTCACCATACAAAACCAACATAATCGACCAACCATAAAACGAAATAAAATAATAATAACAACCCTTGCCTTTTAATAAAAAAAATTACATAATTCTGGTTTTGGAGAATTTTATGTTGATTCTAGAATAATTGTTTTAGAGCTTCTGTAATTTCGCTTATTAATGTTTTAAGCTATGTGACAATACTGACTATGTTGATGCATAAATAAATCAGCTTCACAACGCATTACTCTCCAATCATTTATTATTAATAAATATCCCCAAAAATTGTGTTAAATAATATTCTAAATTACTGTTGTTAGACTAACTAAAACTTAAGCCTAAAAAAAAAAAAACAATTATATCGTTTTGTTTTTTAAATGTTAATCCAAATACTACAAAATTGTTATTTATTCGATTATAATTTGACTTAATTAATTACCTTTTAACAAAAAATTAATTATTTTACTTAAAAAAAAAAAAAAACACCACTTAACTAATGTTTAAGAAAATGAAATGACTTAAATAATCGTACATGACTTAACCGTCGCTAAAACTATTTGAAACTAAGATTTTGTCACAGAAAATAATTTTTTTTTTTGGTCATGACAAGGGTGAAACGTTGCAAAAATAAGTAGCCAAAAAAAAAAAAAAAAACTGCGCAATAAAACTTTATTGCACGTTTCAATTGTTAAAAAAAATATATATATAAACCAGCCACACATGCGCATTGTACAAATCGAAGGTGGCTTAATTTTACGAAAGTAAACAAAAAAAAAAAATAAAGAAAAAATGTTTTAAAAATAGAAACAAAGAAATAAAGAAGAAAATTTTTGTTTTGTTTATTTAGAAATTTAAGTCAACGGGCGGTCATTTGCATTTAATTTTTTTTTTTTTTTTTTCAATAAAACAAAAACCATGTACCCCGGATATTGTTTTTTCTTTATTGTAAAAAATTAAAAGAAAGATTTTTTTTTTTAATTTTTATTATTTTAAGTGAAAATTGTGAAATTAGAGCACATGGCTTAAGCTGAGTAAATGTTTTAAATAGAAACAAATGAACAGAAATTATGATGTCACTTTTCTCTATAAAAGATTTATGATTTTCTGTTGATATTTTTAGCTTTAATAATTTAAATGTGACTTAAGGAAAAACGGATAACGAAAAACAAAAAAAAAACACGACGCCATAAGTGTGAAAACTTTAGGTTTCATTTATTTAAGCTGCATGCGCATTTATATAATTTTCTCACATAAATTTTATTTACTTAAGTACTTGATGTTTTATTTTTTTTATCTTTTACTCTACTATAATGTTAAGCACTTGAAAGGTAGCCGCGCGCATGCTTAACGTGATTTAAATTGACAAAGTGCTTAAATTATTATTATTTTTTTTTTTTTTGAAAGGAAACCCGGAAGAATTGTGCGTAACTAAAGTCTTTTATTAGTGACATTTCTTAGGTATTATATAGTTTTGTGACAGGTAATCGTCAGACAGGTAATAGCCAATCCTTAAACAGTAGGAGTTCTAAGTTTACAATAAAAATTATTAATAATGAAATAAAAAAACACAAACCACAAGCAAACCATTAAAAGCACAAGATTCTAACAAGATTCACAAACAAATTGACGACAACAATAGAATTTATTTAATTGGAATAAAAAAAATAATTTTAATATTTATAATAAGGCGTAGAAAAACTTACCAAATTGGCTCCGCATCCAGGGATACAGTGGTGATGGAAGTGATGCCTGTGTATTTTGATTACTTGGCGGTTGCTGTTGACCCTGCTGATGTATTTGTGGCGGTTGCTGCTGTTGCTGATGCATCATATTTTGTTGCTGCTGTGTGACAGGTGGCCCGCCACCCGTTTGTGTATACATACCCATGTGCTGGGGATTTTGATGTCCCACCTGTATTGTGCAAAACTTAAATTACAAAAAAATTCAATTTTAGATAAAGATTTTCATGAACAGGAGAATTTTTTTATTATTTTTTTTTTTTTTTAGAATTTTTGGGTCCGAATTATGTTTTACGGATTTTATTCTTGAAAATGTTTAAATGAGTTTGGAAGAAGAAGAAGAAGAAGATGATTATAAGGATACTGACCTCTCCTACTTGACCCTGTGCATGATTCATGTGATGTGGTATTGTCATTTGATTGCCACCCATGTGATGTCCACCCATTTGCTCTAGTGGCGGTGATCCGTTTTCGCCGCCCATCCCTAAACCACCAACAGCTGCCTGCAGCTTGCAACTGGCATATACGACGGGCTGTTGCTGTTGTTGTTGCTGTTGTGTGCCAAGCGGTGTTCCATTGGCCTGTTGTGGCATTACACCACCCACCTGACTAGACGGACTATCCGGCCGCGAATATCCCGTCGCTTCCATATTCTGTTGATAATAACCCATTCGGTCGTAAGGTGGAAACCGTGGATACGGCAGAGTACCCTGGTTTCCAGGATGACTTTGACTATAATGATGCATCTGTTGGCTGCCGTCCAGATCACCGACACCACCCGTTGGGTAGTGACCGTGCATCTCCGAACCCATATAAGAGTTTGTAAAGTATGACGTCATACTTTCACAATTATTTGTACTCATCGTCATTTTTGTTATGTTCCTAGCAATTGTCTTATCTTCTCAAAAGAAAAATTGAAATCTATTTGATTGTTTAATTAAAAGCACTCAAATTTACGTATTTCCGTTACTAAATCTAAAAAACGCTCCCACTTTAATCCAATTAAATAAAAAAATAAAATTTCTTCACTTTCCACCACTTAATTAATTTAATCAACTCACAAATTATTTTATTTTTTAACTCATTTATGCCAATTTCCAATTATAAACTCAAAAAAAAAAAAAAAAAAAAAAAAAACACCAAAATTTCAATTAACACTTTCACTGTGCACCACTAAAAACGATTTTTATTTATTTTTTGAAATTTTTTTAATTAAAACTAGTTTACGTGTATTCCGTTATTTGATAATTACGGCGCTGGTAACAGTCAGTTCCTGTAATTAAAAAAAAAAAATGTTAAATTAGTTTTTGTTATTTGATTTCCGATAAATATTTTTAGTTTTTAATCTAAAATCATATTAAATTCGTTCAGCATGAATACATATTTCTTGTCTTTTTTATAATACATAAATAAATCATTTATGGGTTGTCACATTGTTATTATTATTAATAATATTATTCTTTATGATAACATTCATTGAACTATGAACAAAAAATAACAATTTTTTTTTTTTTTTGCTTAGAAAACTTAAATTTAATTAATTTTTTTTTTGGTTTTTATATTTTGTTATATAAAAAAAATGATTATTATCTACCCTACAATAGATGGCACAAAAATCACTTAGTTTTATCCATATCAATGTTAACCAAGCATAACGAATTTTATTTTTTAAATTAAAAAACATTTTTAAAGTCGCACTACAAAATGTAACTTAACAAATTTTTAATTAAATTTATTAATTTACTATAATCTATATAAACTAAATAAATAATTGAAATATATTCCTTATAAACTGTTTACTTAACAAAAATCGGACAAGAACTAAAATCAAATGACTAGTTGAGGGCGGAAAAAATTCTAAAAGAATTTTTTTTTGTATGCTCTAAATTATTAAAAATGGATAAATAAAACAAAGAAATATGTTTTACACACATGATTATTGTTAAATTAACACAGTATACAAAAAAAAAAAAAAAAAACTAAAAATGTCCCCAGTTTAGCAGCTTTTACAATTTTTTTTTTTTTGTGCCCACATTTCTTTGTAAATATGATGAAAGAAGTCGTCATAGTCGGCATTAGAAGGAGGAAAGAAAATGAATAAATTTAACAAAAATAATAACCGCATAGTACCAGAACATATCAAAAGATATCATATCGCACATATGCAAATTAATAAAAACCGAAAATTCCTATCCCTTTTGTATCCTTTCTTAGTCTAAACTAGAAGAGACCTGAATAGCAAGGAGAAAATTGAAAAAAAAAAAAAAATCTTTTTCATTGAAATTTTATTTTATTTTATTTTTTTTTGTTTCATAATTAATGTCATATTAAATGGACCGTTTATTGAAATATTTAAAAACTTTCTTAGTATTTAAGTAAGAAAGAAAAGAAAAGAAATGAAAAGTAACAAAAAAAAAATGCTCTAAAACAGAATTTTTCAATACTTATTCGTTTATATCGCACACAACATACATGTTTTCTCCATTATTCAACGAAATATTATTAAAAATTGTTTAAAAACAAGTTTCTGGGCGGATAGTTTCCAGCAAAATATTGTTTTTAAACACAAATAATTTAAGAAAACCTAAAGTTTTGATAGTAATTTCGGTAAATAGAAACCAAAATTAAGTTTTTTTCATAAAACATAAAATTTTCAGGATAAATATACTGATTTTCCGGACTAGTAAAAATAGAACGATTTGCTGTTATTATGGATAAACATTTTGAAAAAAAGTTTTTGGTAAATTAATTGATTCAGATTTAATTTTATTGAATTTTCAGGAGTGTTTGAAGTTATAATTGAGCAAAATTAGCATTTAAAGACTTGCTTTGGTTATGATTTAATTATTAACCGAAGAAATGTCGCACTAAAACGTTTGAACAATTTAAACTCAATTTAAAAATGTAAAAACATTTCCTGAACGTGTTTTCCAGTGTCCTGCATAAAATTAATTAAAATGGTG
This sequence comes from Ptychoptera albimana, assembly GCA_961205885.1. Classification (NCBI taxonomy): domain Eukaryota; kingdom Metazoa; phylum Arthropoda; class Insecta; order Diptera; family Ptychopteridae; genus Ptychoptera; species Ptychoptera albimana. Next base: position 17,132,213 of record OY540805.1, read on the forward strand.
CGACAAATGAATTAAATAAAACTAATTAAATTTAATTGAAATAAAAAAGGTCGTGAAAAACACTTGTTGCCACAATCACGATTGATCTTTTTGAAGTCAGCCAAATTGCTCAACAAAAAGTGTGTCACAATCTATTAAATAATTAAAAATTAAATTAAACGCATTATTGCCAGATCAAAAGATTATTTTCTGTTTATAAAATACTATAAAATGGCAATAAATTTTTCATCATCTCATGAAGAAGCAAAAAAAAAAAAAAACATAAAAAAAATTTTTTTTGTTTAAAGCAATTTGTTCGTTTAATTAAAAAAAAATTAAAAATAACAAGACAGGCAATGAGTTAAATTAAAATTAATTTAAAACAAATTTGTGTCTTGGATGAATTGTGGTTGTGTCCCTACGTTTATAGTGAGTAACGAAAGGCGAGAGGCAATGGCAACAACAAAAAAAAAAAAAAAAAACATCGAAACACAACGGTGACTTTTAATAAATAATTAATTACTTGGCATAAATAATTAAATTTTCTTTTTGTTTTTTAATTAATTTAATTTAATTGTCAAATGTGTAAAAAAAAATAAAAAACCTAACGCTCAGGCATCGCTATTAAATCATAGTTGGGCGGTTTTACTTAGCCTTTCCTTTTCAGCTAATAGAATATTTGTTTTCTGCGATTTCTGTATTCATTTTTTTGTTTTCGTTTTGTTTAATAAATTGAGACAATTTTCTTCGGTTTTTTTTTCTTTTTTTTTTATAGTTTTTCTTGCATTTTTGGCGTGAAAAGAATTTTTTTTTAATTTAATTTAATTTTCTCTTGCCAACGAAAAAAGGTTTTTTTTTTTTCTTTTTTCTAGTGACAGCGAGTACTTGCTACAATACGTCTATTGTTGTTGTTTACATTAAAAATTATAACGTACAATCCGAAATTGATGAATTAATTTAATTAATTAAATTATTTACGAGGATTTTTAGTTTTATTTCAAAATAAAATTTTTTTTTTCCTTTGTATATTTTTAGGCGAAATTTTATTATAAAATGAAAAAAAAGAAAATTTTTGCTCTCGTGCCAACAATATGCGATTTTTAATATTATTTATGCAGATAAAATTATATTTGTTCGTTAAAAAATTTACCCAAAGGTAAATTATAATTCTTAATGCTCTTATTTAATAATCTAATGCAAAAAAAAAAAACTGGAATTCTATTCTCTTAAAAACGAATAATCTTGTCTAAAAATCAATAAATAAATAGTTTTAAAAATAAAACATTTTTAAACCCCTGTTAAAATACCGGATAAACAATGGGGACCGGACGATTTAAAGGAAAAAAAAAACAGATAAAAAAAAGTCACCGCAATGTAGGCAATTTTTCTGTTTCATTCCAATGGGAATTCGAAAAACAATTTTATTTTGCGTCGTTTTATCTTCGTCGATTTTCGTCATTGCAGCAAATATTTGGCCAAAATATTTAACCAAAATAAAAAAAAAAAAAAACCAGGTGAAATAATAATTAAATCTTGACCATAGGATAGATGAAAATGTAAAATGAATTACAAATGAAAATGCTATGCTAGGAAATATTTGAAAAATCGTAAAAAACATGCTTTGAATTGGTTGAGAGAATTGGTTCAGCATTTTGTGTGAAATTGTCACGTCAACCGCACAATTAATACACATAGTTTGCATTAGTTGACGACACACAAGAACATAAAAGCATAAATATACGCAAAATACCACAAGTGTGTTGTTTTTTATTTTATTTGTAAAAATCTTGTTAAATGAGATTCCATATCGGATTGAATTCCTGCTAAATGGTGTGAATATTTACTTTTTGATTAATTTATTACAAACAACAGTCTCTCTTTCCTTTACGTAAATACGTAAAACGTGTTTCAATTGGTAAAAATCGCTTAAATCGTTTAAATTGTTTTAAAATATCTATTTTACCACCCCTATTAAAAAGCTACAAATAAAAACGACATTTTTTCCCTTTTAAAAAATCACTAAAACTGCTAAATAAAAGAAAACTTCGATGCAATATGTCATAAATCTTTTTAGCTTTTATTTTCTCGATAATCGCGTTAAAAAAGGATTGTTTTGGTTTGGTAACCCCATTTTTTATTTTTCTTTTCTGCTTTGTCGGTAAGATTTAACCACCTATTGGCTAGCTTTATTGTAGTCCCAGTTGTATTCAAAGGATAAACACGGCGAAAAAGAATCAACAAAACACTTTAACGTAACGAAAACGAAAATATTTGGTGTGGGTGGATTATCATGTCGCCACATCTTTTGTCGGTTAAATCCATATATCCATGTGTTACTCATACTTTACTGCACTTTTGTTCAATTTTCTCACATTGGGTTTTTCTGCAAAATTATTTTTCAAAGAGAATTTTCCCATCATCTCACTGCATTTAAACATAATTTCCTATGTACAATACCGTACCGTAACGTATATAGATATCTGCATCTACATAAACATGAATTATATCTATATTCGTTGTTAAATAATGTTAAATAACTGTGTGCATCGTGTAGAAAGCAGCCAATGTGTAAAAAGCAAGTGGTTAATCCGAATGTGAAATGTGATTTCATGTGTCGCATGAGTGAAAAACTAATGTGAAAACTAGCCAAGCAAAAGAGATAATAATTTTGTAATATCCTTTTGTGTCACCAAACAACATTTTAACCACCTACAACAAGTAGTAGCTAACAGTAGTACCACCAACCAACTTCAAAACAAACACACATCGTCTCAACACCGTATCATTGTGAATTTTACATTAATTCATTGCATCGCTTTTCATCACACAACACATAAATAAATTAATTAAGAAAATTTAATAAAAACAAAAAAAAGAGAACAATAATAATAACAAACAGTTAAGACTTAAACCGAAACTATTTTTGATTTTTTTTTTTTAATATTTAACTAATTCTTTTAAGTGATTACACTGACACCTGTTCTTCATTATTTAAACTAATAACATATTGATGAATTTGTTTTATTTAAAAAAAAAATAAAAATCATAAATATAAATATTAATTTATTAGCTAGTAGATAAAAGATGGGGCTAGTTAGTCTTCTTCCTCGTTTTTTTTTTCTCTCAATAACATTAGAGAAACAGTAAAAGAAAGAAAAAAAAAATTATTTATGACGTCCATTTGTAATAAATCATAATTCGTATTTGTTTTGTATAGATGTGTTGCCTGTAGTTGTGTATGCGCTTTTTTAAGAGTTTTTTGTTTAATTTGTCAACAAATGATTATGACACCTCTTATCTTTTTTTTTTTGTTATCAGTCTTATAATCCTCTCCTGAGTTTAAAATATTATTTTTTATTTTGCAATAATTATCTATTTGTAAGTGAAAAAAAAAAAAAATTTATTAATGGGCGTTTACTCTATTTTTCCCCTTTTTTTTTTTTTTTTTTGTTAATAGTTAATTTTTTATTTCTCTTTCCTACTTATTTTTTTTTTTATTTTGTTTTATGTATGTTTCACTTAGCGTTAATGGTTTAATGTAGGAATAACAAAAAATTACAAACAATTGGCAGTGGGGGTAATAATATTGCCTGTCTAATGTCTATTATGAGTAGGGGAAGGTCGTATATCAAAATGGCTGAGATATAAACGTTTCTATTGCAAAAAAAAAAAAAAGTCATTCAATGAGAAAACTTAAAACACAAACACTACGATAGCAAAGTGTTTTTTTTTTCTGTGTATTGAATAATGATAAATTTTATTGTATTTTGCAAATTTTGATAGAAATTTTAATTTATTATGGTGTGAATTGTTTCGTCACACTAATCATCAATTGAATTGAATTGAAATGAAATGAATTAAATTGAATTGAATTGAAGTGAATTAGAATATACGAATGAATACGTCGCTAATTTTTTTTTATTTAATTTAGATAGAAATTAAACGAAATCAATCTGCTTTATGGGGTTTTATTAATTATTATTATGCAAGTGCATTAAGCACTCGATCATTAAGGCACGTCAAGCACGTCGATTAACTATCAATAAAACTAGATTCAGTAATTAACAGCTAAAAACGAAAAAAAAAAAAAAAAAAACCAATCGAAACATAATTAAAATGTCTAAATACATAAAATCTTGTTAATTAATTGATTTATTTTTTGTTTATTTATTGATTGGCATGCGTTTCTATCACTCTTCTCTCGATATATTTAACGCTTTAATCAAAAGATTGACAACATGAATTGAAAATCATCTTGAGAAAATTATTACACAAACAATCCATTAACACAACGAATAACATTTTAATTACACAAAAAAAAAAAAAGAAAAAGAATGAAAAAATAATTTACGAATAATCCAGACGTACAGTAGTTGATGCACAGATGCACTACAAAATAATCAATATCGCCATGTATAAAACTCTAAAACGACATGATCAGCATACATAAAATTTTTTATTTATTTTTCTTTTTTTTTTAATTTAATTTAAAAACGTTTAAGAGTCAATTAAATGTAAAGCGAATAAAAATAAAAATAAAAAAAAGTTCTTTTATATGTCGCGATTCGTTTATTCTTAAGCGCGTTAATCACACAGCGAGTGGTAAATACGTGCACGAGTTTACAGCAAAGTTTTTTCATCGTAATCTATTCAAATCAGGTGAGATGTGATCGTTTTTTGTTTTTGCTTACAAGAAAAAAAAAGACAACAAAACGTGGAAAAAGAGATGAAAGGAAACAAAAAACAAAAAAAAAAAAAAAAATTACGTAAATGATGTATGGCTCAGTTCGGTTTGATTAATAAAATAATAAAAAAAAAAAAAAGAATTCAACAGCTGACTACTTGCCTTATCGGCTTGTTTGTCGTTTTTTTTGTTTACTCTGATTAACTTAGCCAAAACATAAAACAACATTATGCTGTTTTGTCTTCGGTGTTTTTTTTTTTTATTAACTCCTTAACCAGTTTTTGATCAGCATCGCTCAGAAGCGGTATTAACGCAGTAGTTATTTTTTTTTTTTTATAATAACAACGCAGTGCGTTACGTGCGTTAAATTCTCTTAATTTGTCGTTTTTAATTAACTTAATCGAAAATTCTATAAACGTTTATAATTCTTATTAATTAAGAAAAAAAAAAAAAAAACAATTTATTTATTATTTATTTTATTTGCTAAAGTTTTTCATGTTGCTTTTTGCGCTCATGAAAATTAAATTAAATTAAATTAAATTAAATTGTAACAATTATAAAATCCTTATAAGTCGTTGCTGTTTTTTTTTTCTTTTTTTTTCGTTTCTTCTACTTACTTTACGTAAGTTTCTTTTACAATAAAATAATTAAGTCATTATAGCTTATTATTTAATTATAAAATTAAAAACATTTAACTTGCAGAAAAACGAATAAAGAATTTTTTTCGATTTTTTATAAATTCTCCCGCTTAAAATGGTTAAAAGTTTTTTTTTTTTTTTTTTTTGGTTTCCTTTTCATTTTATTTAATTTATTTTAGAAAAAAAAAAAATAAAAAAATAAATTATATATTAAGCTGCAATAACAAAATCTAAACGATTGATATTGAACAGACGTGATGTGGGTTTATTTTACTTAAATTAAAATTGGAAAAAATTAAAATAAAAAAAATTCTACGCTGCTTCTCTCTCGTTTCTTTCACTTCACTTCACTTTACTATTTTTTTTTTTATTTTTAATAAATCTTGAACTCAGATTTAATATTTATTGCCTTTAATTTTGTTTAATTTAATTTAATTTAATTTTTTTTTATTTAATTACTTTAATTACAATTTTGTATAATCTTACACCTTTGACAAGGTGTAAATATGATTTTTCTCAATTCTAATCACATGCTGTGCGTTCAAAATGCACGTCAAGTGACTTAATACTTAAATAAATAAATAAATAACTAAATAATTAATTAATTAATTAAGTAAATTACGGTTCGTTAATTTTATTACAATAATTTGTGTTTTTTCTTTTTCTTATTCATCGTAAAAACAAAAAAAAACAAAAAAAAAAAAAAGAAAAACTTCTTTATTGTTGATTTTTTAATTAAGTAATAAATTATATTACTGTATAGAAATATTAATTAATCAATTAATAAATCAACAAACAACGAAATAAATTTTTATATTTTTTTTAAATTATTCTAATCAATTTTCTTTTTTTTTTTTTTAATTAGAAATTAATTTTATTTCAACACCGTTTCACCCACATAATTAGAATAATTATCAGTCGATTCGCTTTTTATTATTATTATTATTATTATTATTATTATTTTGTGTAGCTTTTTCATTGTTACTTTTCACTATATTATTTTTGTGGCTTAATATTTACAGTTACAAGCTTTAGCTAAGTCAGTTAATTAATTATTTAAAACAAAGTCTTTGCTTTTTGTAGATTAATTTTAATTTTAAAATTTACTACGCTATTATAAATGGCTACGAAAGTAAATAAATTTTCGCATTTACTAATTGCTTAATTAAATTAAAATTAAACAAAAAACAAAAAGGTTAAATAAAGAAAAACAAAAATCCACTGTAACACCGACGGTATAAACAACTGTGCGCGATTCGTTGAAAAATAAAATTAATATAAACATACGCTTGCGCATTATACTTTGTTTACGTTTTTTTTTCTCTTTTGTTGCAAAATTTCAACGAATTTTTTTTTTTTGCTGTTTTTCATCGTTTTTGTCTGTTTGGAAGTAATTTTACTTTTTTTTATTTTTTTTATTTGAAACACAAAAATATGATAAAATTGTTTGTTTGAAGTTGAAAAAAAAAAAAACAAAACATTCGGGAAAAAAAACTATTTGACATTTGTGTGCTTAAACTTTGAAAAGTTTAACTTAACTTTTGTCGCCATTAGTATAGTTTTGTTTGAAACAAAAAAAAAAATTTCAATTTTTAGTTTAGTGTTTTTTTGGTTTTCCTTTATTTGGTATAAAACGTAGCCGTTTTTAAACCTTTTTTTTTTGCTGTTGCTGTTGCTGTTGTTGTTGTTACTATAAAAGCGAACAGAGAAAATAAAGTAAAACCGGTGCACCATTTTTTAATTTTTACTTAAATGTTTTATGTTATTTTTGAGAAAAAAGAATTTAAAGAAATTTTTCTTTTTTTTTTTTTTTAATTCTAAAGAAAGTTCAACCAACACGACATATGTTTTGTAAGAAATGGAAAATTTATATAACAAAACATTAATATTTTAGATAAAATATTAAAAAAAAAAAACTAAAACAAACCGGGAGAGACAGACAGACAAACATAAGTTTGTTGGGTGAACAAAATTTTTCTTAAGAATTTTTTCTGTTTTTTCTGTTTTTTTTTTTTTTTTGTTTTAAAGAAATGACTCAATGAATTTTCAGGATAAAGAAGTAACAATGTCGTGTTTTAATTAAAGTAGCAGCGTATAAAACATAAGTCACTTATTAAATAATATAAAATGAAAATACTTAAGTCACAATTTTTAATACTAAATTATTAATTAATTAAATGCTTTGTTTAAAATGAAATATTTAATGTCCAGCAGGCAGCTGAACATCAAATCTATGGAATAAACAAATTAGACATTTTTGTTTTGTTTTCTTTTTTTTTTTTTTATGAAAAACGAGAACTTTGTTCGTGAAAGCACAGCAGGCGGTCTCAATGATGATCACATTATTATTATTATTATTATTATTATTACTTAACATTTAAGCATTAGCATAAGCATTAACACAAACAAATATATAAAATTGTCATCGTTGTCCCCTCGATTCATTTCTTTAACAAACTATTAATGTATTCAGATATTTTCTTTTTTTTTTGTTTTTTGTTTTGTTTTTATAAACATTCAACTGTTGATTAGATAAATTTCATTTAACATAAAAATGTTCTATGTGCTAACAATAAATGGTCAACGAAGAGTTATTTCGTTAAAAAAAAAATAAGAAAAAACACTGTGCTTCTGTTTAAAAATGCATATCGCTAGGCGTTATCATTATTAAAAAAATAAAAAAAATAAATTAAACCTAAATATTAAGTAATTGTACTTTACTTAATGTTACATAATTATATATATGTATACCTGTCTACCTAAATATTAATCTTATTATTATATATAATTTTTAATAATAAAGCATTTTATTAATAAAAAATTATTACGATGCGTTACAGTGCGTTGTCGTGCTATGTTATTAAAAAAAAAAAAAATATATATATATATATATATATATATATATATTTATTTTTGCACTATGATTATATATAATAAATATGTAAAACAAAAAAAAAAAAAACATTAATTACATATAAATGATTCTCGTGAGAAACATTTACCGTTGATTTAATCATATTTGTATAAAAAAAAAAAACTTCATTGTTGCACCTTTTTGTGTGCGTTAATGTTAATGATAATGCGTACAAAAAAAAAAAGAAAAAAAAAAATTATTTTAATTGATAAAAGTATTCAAAAGCGCCTAAAATTAATTAATTAGAGATAACATAAAGTAAGCATTGCTGTGTTACAGTGGAAAAGCCGAATGTTACAGACAAAAATAAAAACCCAGCACTGTTAATAGAGATATAGTGTCTGGAGAAAGGTATTTACGTAATATTAATGCAAACGTACCTACATCGTCAAGGGTGGGCTCAAAAAAAAAGAAAAAAAAGAAAAAGAAAGTTGAGACAAACAAAAAAAGCAAACTAGAAAGCATAGAAACTTCATTAACTAAATTGGATACGGACATGGTAGTCCCGTAATAAAACAACGAAATGCACTCCCCGGTTAGGCGGTTTTTTTTTTTTAATTATTTCGGTTGTGGTCAGCATATGCTGGTCGTTTTTTTTTTGAACACAAAAAAAAATCCCTAATTCTATCAAATTTGTAACGTTGTTGTCTCTGAAGTTTTTTTTCTTCTTTTTTTTCGCTGTTAAAAGCTCCGAATTTTGTCATGTCAAATGATTGTATAAATTTCGTTCATGTCCCATGTCCATTAGCAGCTACTCATTCTTGTAATCCTTATATGTTTCTGTTTTTTGTTTTTTTCTTGTTTTTACCATTTTTTCCTCTCTTATTTTTTTATATATATATTTGCCTGGTTGGCTGATTTTAAAGTATATATATATAAAAAAAAAAAAAGTGAACTTTTGGTAGCCTTTTATCGTGTTACTGTTGCGTTTCATTGCGTTCTATTGTACGAGACCAGTTGTCCAGTCAAACGTATTGGTAAAATATAACAAAAACTTAACTAAAAATGTAAAAGAAAAATAAACTTTAACAAAAAAATAAAAATAAATAAAATAAAAATGGCATATCATAGAGAAAAGGATATGACTTTTAAATGGCAAAACAGCTAAAATTATAGCTAAAAAGATCAAAAATAGCCTCCAGTATTATTCCAAGTAGAAGTAGCAACAGCAGCAGCAGCACCTTTACAGATTGCATTGACACATGAAGAGGGTTAGGTATATGTTAAACTGACATCGATGAACAATAGCCGAGACACATTATAATACATACAAACATACATATTTAAATAAAAGAAGAAAAATAAATAAAATAGGGAATTATTGTTTAGCAAAGTAAAAGGACACACATCAAATCGAAGGCCATACCCAAAAGGGAATAATATATATATATAGAAATAAAATTAGAAAGTGGACAATTGTGTTTCGTAATTTGTGATAAGCAAAAACAAAACTTTATAAACTGCGAATTCGGAAAATAATAAACAAGTTAATGTGCTACGCGGAAAAAAAAAATCTAAAGGATGAGAAAAAAAAAATCTAAAGAGGAAAACAATAATAACTTTATATTTTCTCTAAACGGAAAACTAAAAGTAAAGTAGAAAAAAAAAAAAAGAAAAGAAGAAATGAGGAAAACGGAAAAAAAGAAACCAAAACTTAAAAGAAAAGAAAACGCGATATAGTCACCGATTCCGCATTTCACTATAATCTTTTCCACCAACCAAAAAACCATTAATGAAAAATAATCAGTCGAAAAAGAAAAGAAAAAAAGAAATAGGAAAAACAAAGGCGTTCAACCCCTTTTTCAATTACAGCTGAGCACGCGATTAAAATTTTGCTTTTTACTTCGTTTTTTCTTTTTTTTTTTTCTTTCCCTATTTCTACTTGTTTCTCGGATTAAACAACACGAAAATAATAACGGAAAAATAATTTTTTTTTTTATCGCGATTTTTTTAAAGTTTTCTTTTCTAATTAAAAAAGGTTTTTTTCTTTTTTTTTTAATATTCGGGCGCTTTCTATGTCATTGAAAATAGAATCGATAAATAGATTTTTGTTAAAACATTGCTTAAAACTAAAATTGTTTTCTTGTTGTTTCTTGGTTATTTATAAAATATTTTTTATTATCTTGAGCCAAAAATAATTTTCAAACTGGCAACAATCATAAAATTAAAATTATAAATTTTCTTTTTTTCTTTTATCGCATTTTGTTTGTTTTTGCTGTTGGTTTCATGAAAAATAATTTTCTTAAAGCATAAATAAATCAAATAAATAAAATTCTTTAATTTTGTTTCTTCTTCGGTACGGTTGTAAAATTTGACATCAGTTGTCAATCTTAAATGCAGAATTACTTGATTGACATAGTACATTGGATCCTCTATTTAAATGATATTCATTGATTTAACGGATCTTGTTATTATCAACCTGGATATTTGCACTTTTTGACTTTTCCCTAGATCCAACATAGATAATTTCTTAATCAGGTGAAACATACACCATAATTCAGTATTTTATTAACACTTGATAATCTGTTAAAATATTTAACCAAACGACAGAGAATAAAAGGAAATGAAAAATTCTCATTTACGTCTATAAGATTACAAAATCCTAGTCCCACTGTATTAAATAAATAAAAACTGTTAAATAAGAATTCAACAGCACAGCTATGTGACATGCATTCATGAAATTTTATTTGTTACGTTTGTTTGTCTGAATTCTGTCTTTATTTTTTTATTTTTTTCTCTCTTTAATTAAATGATTAACTTTCTTAATAACAAGACATTATTCAAATTTTGCATTCATCTGTACGATTTATTTTATTATTATTATTTTTTTTTTTTCACTTAAACTAACTTAAGTTTAGTTTTAGTTATGTTACGTTGACTTATTGTGTCTTAGTCACAGATGAATGCAATTTATTTAACATGCGGTCAATTTGCAATTCTATTTATTTTTTTTTTATTTTATTCTTTTCTTCATCTAAGACACAGAGAGATTTTCTTTGTCGTACTTGTTTGGCTGTTTTGGTTAAAATAAAATAATTTATTATCTGCACAGTTAAATTGTAATAAAAATATTTATAATAAAAAAAAAATTCCACAACAAAAACGCAAACAAGCAAAGCAATTGACAGACAAAATGTCATGTAATGCAAATTATTATTATTATTTTTTGCTTTATTTTAATAAAATTGTCAACTTTTAACAGCAGCCAAGCAACACCTTAAAGTTTTTTTTTTTTTTTTTATTTTCGCTGTAACATTATTACAGTGGATTTTCTGTTTTATTATTATTATTTAATTTCGTTAACAAAACAAAAAAAACGAATAAAAACATAATGTGATTGTGACATAAGATTGACATTGACATAATTCTTTAAAAAAAAAAATAAGAAAAAATTCTCTTTATTTTTTTTTTTTTTTGTTATAGAAACAAGTAACCAAACAAGTTCCATAAATCCCACATATTTTTCTATTTTATTAAGCAAAGTAATTTTTAATTTTTTTTTTTTCTCTTAACATAAATTTATTCGCGTTTGTTTTATTTTTATACAAGAAAAATAATTTTTTCCTATTTTTTTTTTTTTTTGAATTTATTTATTTCTGAAAATGTTTCAGAAAATATTTTATTATGTGAAAATCAGTGATCTTCAACCTTTTTGTGTTTTATTAAAACATTTTACTTTTTTATCGCTTTTTAATTTAATTAAATTATATCAATTTGATTGATTGTAGATAGGAATTTTTTTTTTTTTAATTTACTTTATTCAAGCGAAGAGAGAAATAAAATTCCCATGTAAAATGTTATTGGGAAAATGCTCTATAAATTCTTCAGCAGCAGCAGGTTTTTTTTTTTTTAATTTTTATTTGTTATTTCATTTAAGAAACACTTTATTTCGTATCATTTCCTTATGAATAATTTACTTTCATTAAGGTGTTCAAATATATAATCTACATTCGACTAGTTTTACCACAGTTTATCATTCAAGCAACCGAAAAAAAAAAAGAAAAAAATTCTTTGCGTGTTCGCATATAAACGAGTCCAGGTGTAATTTCTAGTTTTTTTTTTTTTTTTTTAATATTATTTTATTTGCTAACACTAATTAATATTTTTTCGTTTTTTATATATTTTAAATATTTCTTTGTTGATTAAATTTTTTATTAATTAAATTTTTTTTTTTTTATTTGTTTTCTTTAAGATTTTTATCTATGAAATAGATATTAAATTACTTATTAGCACTTATTCACATCCAAACAGTTTTTCTTTTTTCATTCTTTTTTCTTTTTTTTATTACAATTAATTAATTAATTAACATTTTTTTTTTTTTAAGTGGTTAGAATTTTTTGTTTTGTTTTTTTATTACTAGCTAGTAGCTACGTAAATACAGTTTTTTGTTTATTTATATCATGAATTAATTTAATTTTTACGTTAATTATTAATTTAATATAATTTTATTAATATAATTCAGTTTAATAAATAAATAAAAAGAGAAAAATAATAAAAATAACATAAAACAACAAAGTGGAAATTTATTACTAATTATAAATCAAAGTTTACAACCTTCTTCAGTATTTGCTTGGTGTAGCGTCGCGTTTTTTTTTTTTTTTTTACTGTATATTTTAATTCTCTCTTTAATTCTTCTTTCCTTCTGTGTGCTAACGCGAACGTTTTTATATTACATTACGTTGCTTATTTTTAAACATTGTTTAATTTATTTACATTATCATCGTGAAGAGAGATACAAATAAAAACGTTAATAATGTTAATTTAACGCAATAAAAATAACAATAAAAAATTAAATTAAATTTAATTAAATTTAATCATTGTTATTAAACCATTCTTGGTGTGTTTTTTTTTTTTTTCGCTGTTTTATTAATAATTACAAATAATTATTGTTTTCTGATTTTGTGTATTTACCACTTTGTATTTAGTTTAAATATTATGCTAAATAAATTATCTGTAATTAGCAAGTAGTTAATTGGATTTTATTTTTTTTATTTTTTTTTATTAGTGAAAATTACAGTGTTTTTTACAAGCTATTAATTTATTAATTTAAAATTTAAAAAAAAAAAATAAAACGAATTAATTTCGTGCATGTAAAGAAAGCAGCTGAATTTTTGGTTTTGGTTTTGGTTTTTTTTTTTCTTTATTTTTCTTTTTTAACAAAATTATTTAGGTTTACTGTAACGCTTCAGGCACGTGAATTACATTTTTATTCATTTCACTCAATCAAATCATTTTTGTTGATTTTTGATAATTTTTGCATAAAATATTCTGTGCTTTCTTTTTGTGAAAAAATAGTAAAAACGTAAAAACAATTATGAAAATAAATAAATAAATAGTTTTTACAGGAATCATCTAAGCTTTTAGAGAAAGATTTTAAAACGTTAATAATCAGTGCACTAATAAACAAATAAAATAATTAATTTCCATGTTTCCCACATAAACCATAAAAAATTTTTTTGGTTATAATTTGAACATGAATTAAGAATTTTGCTTCTGGCTATATTCATTATAAGTAAAAGTCCACGCATAATTCAGTTTATTTCAATTAATCACAAACAAAGAAATAAATAATGCAAAAATTTTAATTAAACACAATAAACCAAAAAAAAAAAATAATAATAAAACTGAAATTATGTCCCCTTCAAGCTAAACAATGTTTATTAATTATTAATTTAATACATAAAAAATAACCCATAAAAAATGTAAGAAAATTTATTTACATAATTTTTGTATTAACGTGTTTCAATAACTAAATTTTTAACATAAGAATGGATAAACTTTTTTTTACACCTGTAATTAAATTATAGTTATAACGTCACGTATGACAATTTATGTTTTAAATTACAACAAGAACAGCATTAAATACTGAATTGAGCGATTTGCTAATTTTTTATGCACTGTTTTCGACAATTTAACATACTGGCCAACTGCTTTGTATTTTTATTTTTTTTTTTTTCTGCACTTTGTTTCGTTGATAACTACGAATTCCGCATAAAAATCTATAAACGGTTTTATTAAATTCACCTACTTTGTGTAGAAAATATTAAGCATACATGCTGTTCGTAGCTACACAAACAAATGACAGATGCTGCTCATCTAATTTTTAATTAATTTTTATAATAAAACCAATCAGAAAATAATGTCAAAATTCACATAAAAATTTTATTCAACATTCGGTCTGTAAAGGTACAACAAGGCACCGTTTTTTTTTTTTTTTTTTTTTTTTAAGCTTTTTTTCACTGCTGATATTGCTGTTACTATTGCCGTTGTAACCCCACATATTTTATGTTTAAAAACAGAAAATACAAAAAAAAAAAAAAAATCGAGCTAACATTACCACATGTTAATATTCTCACAAATAATGCAATAAATTTATTGTTTTTAACCAATCAGACATTAATTTCCAAAGGAAAACGAAAAAAAAAAAAATTATTTAAAACAGAAGAAAAAAAAAAAAAAACATAATTATATGTTTCAGAGTTTTATATACAAAGTATCTTCCTTTTAGTTCTACGGGTTTTTTTTTTTGTGTATTTCTTCGTCGGTTTTTATTATTATTATTATTTTGTTTGTCAGAAACTACGTTTCGTTGCTGTTTGTCCCAAAAAAAATATTAAAAAATTTAATAAACCGCCATCAAGAGAACAACAGAATCATTAATTATTCTTTGTTTATTAGCAACATGTTATACGTGCAGATTTTGCTACATTCACATAAAACATATTGCTTTAAACTTGATTAAAAAATCAATTTACTTCTTTTTAAATAAGATAATTCATCTTTTACACGTCAATAGTAGATGAACAACGTAGCAACGGATATTTTGGCGTTAAAAGCGAATAATTTTTTCCGTAAGTTTTAATTAAAAAAAAAACTTTTTTTTTTTTTTTGTCATTATTTAACTTAATTTATAGGAATAAGAAAATAGAAAATAAAGATGAAACATTTAAATTTGTCGTATTTTATAAAATCGTTAAGATTTTATCGTCATCATCATCATCAACAACAGCAAACAAAACAAACAAATAAATAACAAAAAAATGGGTAGAAAATAACACAAAGCACAGAGCTAGAAGCTGGTTAATGAGATTTCACACAATTTCTCTCTGCTTACTTATTAAACATTTTATTTATTTAACAATTTCATTGGTGGTTGGTTGGCTGGTTACTGCTGTTGCTGCTGAAAACATTTAAATGTAAATAAAAATGAAAATCATTTATCATTTTATTCTTTTCATGCTTTTCTTGTTGTTTTTTTTTTTTTTTTCGTTTTTGTTTGTTTGTTTGGTGCCTTTAATGGTAATTAGGATAATTTTACTTGTTACATGCGGTTAGCTCTAACTAATAGCTTGTGGTTGATATTTCATTTAGCCATTGTTGCTATTTTGACAAATTGAATCATCAACCGAAATTTCTTCTTTTTTTTTTTTTTTAATTTTATTTTTACTATTTTATTAACAAAACACAAGGAATTCTTATTTATTATTATTATTTTTTATTTTAAAGTCAACGTAATTAATTAGCATTTAAATTGAAAGGTCAAAATATGTCACATTATAACACAAATTATTAGCTTAAATTACGCGTTTTACAAAAAACCACTAGAAAATTATGTTATCTTGTTTACGTGGATAATAAAAACAAAAAAAAAAAAAAAAAAATCTCTTCAGCAATAAAATCACATGAATTTATGACAGGATCATGTCTTAAAATTGTTTTCGTTGTTTTTTTTTCTTTCATTAATTTATTTTTATCACATTTTTGTATTTATTTTTTTTTTTTTTTATAGCAAAATAATCGTAACAACAACAACAACAACAAAATTTTTTGTACAAAAAAAAAAAAATAAAAAAATGTATCTTTAGTGTGAAGAAAAAATAAAATAAAAATTGAAACACGCGCGCGAGACATTGTGAGACACTTTTGAGTGGAAATTCACAAACATTTTTGTATTTTTTTTTTAATTTTTTTTAAGTGACTGTAATTTGCTCAATTTTATTTTATTTTTAAAATAAAATTTAATTATGCAATGAAAAATAATATCGCAAAACTAAATGGTCACCAAAATATTATTTTTCAATCAACCTAAGAACGGAAAATGGTTTTTTTTTTTTTTTTTTTTTAATGTTTTTAAAAACCGCAAACAAATGCATTAACATAAAAAATTCTGCATTATACATATAATTTAATTATCCATTTAAATAATAATAATAATAATAATAATAATAATAATAAAAAAACATTGCTTTATGTGACTACATGATAAAAATTCGTTGTTATCACTTAATTCATGTTGAAAACAAGTCATCAAATTATTATTATTCAAAAAAAAAAGAAGAAATATATAAATTTCGTTTATTTTATAATATTACAGCGTACGCGGATTAATTAAATTTTCTTTTTTTTTTGTTGAATTAATGAAAAAATATGCTGGGCTAAGATAGAAACAAATAAAAATAAAAAAATAAAAAATTAATAAAGATATCATTTGATTGATTAAAGCAAAATTGAACATGAACACGAAGCTTAATTTATTTATTTATTTTTTTTTTTTTTTAAATAATTATTTTAATTCATTTTAATTAATTAACAAACGATTTTTATTGTTTTATATTTTATTTTATTGTTTTTTTTTTTTTTGTATCTATTACTCACACGCAACTTAAATATTTAATTTTACTTTATTACATAATTTGCAAATATTTTTAAGTATTGTTTTTTTTTTTTTTTTTACATTACCAACAGTGATTGTGTTTATTTTCTATTTATGTGTTATTCATTATTGTAAATAAATAAATAAATAACTTAAGAACTGCGCATGTTTTTAAAGATTAAATTATCTAATTACAAATTTTATTACGTTATAAATTTGTTTTTTTTTTTTTTTTTTTTTTAAGTAAATAGAAAAATTTGGTTTCTTCTTTCTTTAATAAATTAAATTAAGAAATAAAAACGAAATTCCCATAAAACAAAAAAAAAAACAAAAAAACAAAAGGGAAAAAGTTATTTACACATTAAAACTTAAGTAAACTAACTTAAACTTCGACTTAATAAATAAATAAATAAAATTCTTAACGCTCATCAAATATTTACATGAGTTTAAAGATTATTTAATCTGAGCTTTTATTGTCCTTCCATTTATCGCAAGTAATAAAATTTTTTTTATCATTTCTTGTACGCGGGAACAACCTTGCTTGTTTTTTTTTTTTTGTGACTTATTTATTGCTTTTGCTTGTTCCTACCGCACTCGTTTAAGACGGAAGTAAATAAAACAATTTTTTCTTTATTTTATTTTTTTTTTTTTTTAAATAAATAAATAAATAAAATTAATATTCAAAAATAATATTAATTCGTTAATTTTTGTGCATTTTTATTTTTCCTACTTCCGATTTATAAAATAACAAAAAATAACAAAAAAAACGCTGAAAACTGTGTAGCCCGGTATAAACGGAGAGGAATAGAAAAAACACCAAAAAGCAGACAAAAAAAAAAAAAAAAAGAAATGTTTTTATTCGTGACAGATTTATTGCCAGTTTTTATTTTTATTTATTTTGTGTATTATTGTGGATTTTAATTTTATTTAATTTTTTTTTTTTTTTTTTTTGAAATAATATTTTCATTTAACAAAGGTTTTTCTTTTATTATTCATTTGTATTTGTTTTTGACATTTAATACAATGAAATGATGGTGGTGGGTTGTTTATATATACATATATATAAAATAGCAAAAAAAAAAAATTTTAAAAAAGAAGGAAAATTAAAACAAACAAAAACTATATGAAGCAATGTCATTTTTACAATTTTTTTTTTTTTTTTCTATTTAAATTTTCCACCTCCTTGTATTATGTTATGTATTGTTGTTGTTTGGTGGTTGATGTGAACAAAACAACAAAATTATTTACGGAAAAAAAAAAATAAAATAAAAACCATGAATGGTTGTCAGTTTTATATTTATACAAAAACAAAAAAAAAAAAATAAAAGCTAAAATAAATAAAAAAGGGTTTTTCTTCTCCTGTTTTTCCATATTATAAAGTTTTCAGAGACATTATAGTGACATTGTCAGTCTTTTAACGGTACGTGTAATGTTACATAAAATAATTTTCATTGTTTTTTCTTTTTTTTTTTTTGTTTAAACAAAAATTAAATCAACATATCACCCTTCGCTATTTATTTACTATCTATCAGATTTTATTTTATTTTATTTTATTCTATTTACACTTTTAAATATTAATTAAGTAAGTTCACCCTATAAATATATATCCTACTGTGTAGCCCTCCCTACATTTTTTTTTTTTGTTTTTTGTTTTCTAAATTGTCCTGCTCATTTAATTTTCAAATTAAATTAAATCAAAAACAAACAGACAGACGGACGGAGAGAGAAAAAAAAATGTTTGTCTGGAAATGTGCAATCAATTTTAATGAAGGGATGATTTTTTTCATTACATAATTTACGTCATTAGAACATATTTAACGAAAATAAAAAATGGCAGCGATGTTTTTATTGGTTGATTACATTTTGCTGCTAAAATGGGTACAACCAATCAAATCGTTTTAAAGTTAAAAAAAACTTTTTTTCACACATCAACTTTTGTTTGTTTTTCATTTAATTTAATTTAATACTCAATTGGTTCATCTGGATTGATTAAGATGCCCGCATTTGTTGCTTTAAAGCAAAATAAATTGATGAAAAGTGAAGACATTACAACAATAATCAAAGAGAGATTATAAAATAGAGATATTGTTAAATCTTAAATGAAACATACGAATAACGCTTTATATATATAACTAAGTAAAACAAAAACAAAAAAAAAAAATAAATAAATAAATCAATTAATATAAATTGTCTAAAGTAAACATGAACAGTAGTAATTGTCAAAAATGACATTTAGCTGCGTTTTTAATATCTTAATTAGAAATCTTCCTTTTCCTACAACATGTACATGTATTTCTGTATTCCTGTATTACATTTTCCGTTTTCTTTATCATTCAACGTTAATTTTATTCTTTATTTAGCATTTTGACACGCAAAAATAAACTTTAAAAGGACGACAATCATCAGAAATGGTTTTTATCAGTTTTAACATTTCTACTGGTACACAACCAACTGTTTATTTTCGTTTATTTCTTCTTTCTTTCTTTTTTTTTTTAATCTACAAAGTCACAATACAACAATGATATCCTGCTTAATATTCGTTAAACAAACACAACGTATAGACAGTTTTTATACCATTCACTATATCATTGTAATATTAGCGATGGCGTTACATAAATTGGCCGATGGTTTAAAGAAAAATTACGATCGAGTCAATTCAATGAAAGAAAAATTCAAATAAAACTGGTTTAAAAGAATTTTAACATTTTCGCTTGCGTTTTTTAAAGTTTTGTGTTATTCGCAATGGGAAATACGCAAGTAAAATAGTCAAAAGAAGAAAGGAAAAAAGCGCCACAACCAAGCACGTTGGCTTTTTTTTTTTTGCTTATTGTTTCGATTTTAAATGTATTTATTGTAATTTTTATTTTATTTTTGTTTTATTTGCAAAGATATAGGTTAAACGAGAAATTCCCTTTTTTTTTTTTTTTTTATTGTAAAATTTATTCGCAAGGCAATTTTATAACAAAATCATATGTTTTATGCGAGAGTTTTTCTTAATATTTGTAATGAAATGAAATGAAATGAAAGTGACAGTACGGTTTTACTTACGAATAATGTAAATCAGATAATTAATTCATTGGAATTAAAATTATTTAGGGTTCAGGATAGAAACTTCTGTAGACTTTTGTAAAGAAATTCATATGTGAAAAAAATCTTAAAGATAATTCCTTTACCAACCTAAGTAACATAATCCTAATTTTATTGATATTTGATTAACTATTCTAAGTTCTTAATAATTTTACCACAAATAAAAATTCACCTTTTCCCAATTAATATTTATTACATTAAAAATAAATGAATGAAAAAATAAAATTATATTAACGATGTGACAACAATAATCCTTATTTTTCCTGATGTAATTTCAACAAAACAAATGAATGAATAAAAGGTAAAATTGCAGATAGAAATAAATAATTTCATTTTGATTGTCTATTTTTTTATATTGTTTAGTAAATGAAATGTAGTAATACCGACTGCATTTATAATAATAATAATAAAAAAAAAAAAAAAAACCCTTAAATAGAAATTAGTCTTCCTTAGAGGGAAAAATTGTAACATTTTTAAGAAAAGCAATAAATTTTATTTTTGAAAGAGAAAATGTATCCGGATCCTCTTATATGACGTGTTTTTTTTTTTTTTTTTTCCTTTCTTTATTTGTTACTGAGTTTGATACTTAGTTTATTTGTTACGCATTACAAACTGTCTCGTACTTTCGTAACGATTAAATAATAAAGAATAAAGAAAAAAAAAAAAAGAAAAAAAATTACAACCACGTATTCTGTAACCAAAAAAAAAAAAAACAAATAAGAACTGCACAGGTATTTACCGTAGGAAATTTTTTAAATTAAATACAAAAAAAAAAAAAAATAATAATAATAATAATAATAAATTTATTACTGCTACTAAACAACGAAGGATAACAAGATATCAATTTGTAATTTCATTTATTATTTATTTATATATTAAAAAAAAATAATAATAATTCTTGCGGTTAAATTGTCACCAATAGGTGCAAACAAAAAGAGAAATTTTTTAAGGGAAAAGTTTTGTATCGATTAGCGCTTAAGTAAATTAAATTTTTTTTATTTTTTTTTTTTTTTCGGTTCAAAGATAATCATTTTGTCGTTTTACTTTTTTTTCTTCTACGCGTTTTTCTATGCTCGTTACACTTCGATTCTTATATATATATATAAATATATTTTTTAAAGTAGAAAATGATAAATTAAGCTTGTTTGTTCATCTTATCGGTAATTTATTACATTTTATTGATTACTTAACTGATTTACATGATTTATTTTTTATTAAAGACATTTTTTTTTTTTTGGGGTCATTGGAAAACGTTTAATTTGTAAGTTGTTGCTGCTAATTTATGTTTTTTTTTTTTATGCAAGCAAGTTATGATAATTTTTCATTATTTTTTTTTTTTTTTTTAATTAAAATTACATCAACGACAGATTCTTTTTGAATATAATTATTTATTAAATTTGAATATCAATTGTTTTTTTTTATTTTTAATTGAATATAAAATTTTGATTGTATTGAAATTACGTAGATTCTACAGTCGCGTAACAATAATAAAAATTTTGAATTTTTATTAAGTAGAAAATTCTTATTTCGCGCGTAAAGTTTATTTAATTACAACAACAACAACAACAAAAAAAAGCCCCCACAATTTAATAATTAAATAAAGAGAATTTATTCGATTTACCTTATTATTATTATTATTAATAAAAAATTTATAATCCATTTTATATAGAATAAATGAACGACAAACTTTAAACCAACTATTAACAAAAAAAAAAAAAAAAAAAGAAACAAAATGAAAAATGAATAAAACTAAAAACAATTCAATTTTCTCCTCATTATTAATTAATTAATTAAATTAATTTGATTTTTTTTTTTTCATTTAACACTTTTTAATTACGTTTTATTTTTTAACTGAAAAACACACGGCATACACACACAATAAACACTACATTGTTTTATTAACGTTTTTTTTTCTTGTCTTCTCTTTATTAATAATTTTGATTCATCGATTCATTTTAATTAATTAAAATATTAAAACGCGAACAAGCTGAATAATAATCAAATAATTTTTTTTTGTTTTTTTAATTATTACAACCAATAACACCACCCGCACCTTTTTATATAAAATAAATTCTTTTTCAAGCACAAAATTTATAAACTTTTTTCTTAATTAAATTAAATTAACATTCACTTAACCTCAAACAATTGTCACGACATTTTTTTTTTTATTTCATTTATTTGATTTTTAATTTAATTAAAGAAAAAAAAAAAAAATTCTCTTTTTTTCTTGTAAATAATCCTTTGGAATGTAAAAACACAAAAATTATCACATAATTTCCCTTTATTTTTTATTTTGTTGTTTCAAATAAATACACAAAAAAAAAAACAACTACGCGTATAATTAATTAATTAATTAATTAATTAATAATGCAAAATTAATAAAAAAAAAATAAAATAAATAAATAAACAACCGAAATCAAAAAGAAATAAAAATAAAAAAAATAAAACGATAATAAATGAAAAACGAAATAATAATAAATAAATTGTTTATTGTTTATAATATTATTGTATGCGCGCGCGTGTCTTATTTAAACGAATGTCATGCAAACACTAGAATCATTAAACATATACGAGCGACCAGCAAGCTGGTTGAACAGAAAATACAGCAAAAAAAAAAAAAAAAAAAAACAATTTTTATAATAAAACTATAACGAAAGATAGATCAGCTAAATAAAAGAGCTAGAGCTCTCTGCAACTACACTCTACTGTAGTACTGTATATACATTATTATTATTATTATTATTTTACTGTACGTGCAACGTACAGCTTACACCCAACTAACCAACCAACCAGACGAACCAACCAATAACAACAACAACAACAACAACAAAAAATACCAAACTAACTAACTAACTCTAGAGAAACAACAACAACAATAACGAAAAACAAAAAAAAAAAAAAAAACTCTAAAGCCATACACCAAAGTTACAAACCACACAGAGTTAACAACGACGTCGACGTCGTCATAGTCATAACGTTAAAAACAGACGGTAGTAAAATAAATTATTCCTTTCGGTCCACCTTACGTAAAATATAATTAATTTTTTTTTTTTTTTTTTATTTTCTTAATATTCTCTTTAATTGACTTAATTAAATCGCGTTAGAATGATTTTTTTATCTTTATTAATTAATTAACTTTAATTTTTCTCATGAAAATTGCTTTTGTTCTTTTTTTTTTCTAAGTTATTTCTTGGTGTTGCAATTTTTTTTTTCTTTTATTATTTTGCTAAAACAATTAATCAGTCGTTATAATCGATAAATAATTATTTTAATTTTTTTAATGATTAAATTTTTAATTTTTCTAAATTTACTTTACGTTAAAAGTAAATTCGCATAGAAATAAATAAAAAAAAAAAGTTTCCAGTATTTTTATATAAAAATATTTTAATTAATTAATGCTCTAATTCGATATGATTAAAAAAATAAAATAAGTTTTTTTTTTTTTTATTCTAATTTTTGAATTTCCATTTTAATCAAAAATTATTTAAATTGAATTTCTATTAATAAATAAATTAATTAATAAAGTTTTGTTCGTGCATGAAAAGAAATTTTATTGTCCGCACACAGTAAATAAGTGAAACAAAATAAATAAAAAAAAATAAAAATAAATTATTAAATATCTAATCATGTAACAGAAACATAAAGAAAATATTTACTTTAATTTGACAAATGCGACACATGTTAGTTTGGAAATGGTTTTTCGTTATTATTATTATTATTTAATTTTTTTTTTTTTGTTCTTGTTGTTTAATGAGAAGCAAACGGATGGCTAAAGCAATAACAACAACAGCAACAGTAGTTGTAGTAGCAGAAGTAACAGAAAAATACATTTGATATTAGATCCTCCCATACACACAGAATCCATAAGTTTTAACATCATACTCCCACCATAAACACATCACAATTCCCATCAAAAACAGCTAAACACCCTTTTCTAATTTATATTTTTTTTTTCTTCATCTTCTTCTTCTTCTATTTTTCAATTCATTTTTATTTATTTACTTTTTCCCATTGTTATTGCAATTGTTACGTTTTATTTATTTCTTTTTAGAAATTGTTAGCCAAATAAGAGAAGAAACCCACTTACTACTCGCCATTCAACTATCAACTAAAAACTCCAAAACTATAGAAAAACAAACAAAACAAACAGAAAAAGTTTCTCTAAAGACCGACCGATCAAGTAAAAACAATTGTTTTCTATTTGTAACAAAACTAAAATCGTAATATAAAAAATCCAACATCATCATTCGTTGGATGGTAGTGTGTTTGTGACCTGTCAGAGCATATCACTCAGTTACAACACACAACAAAAAAAAAAAAAAAAAAAAACAATGTCGGCAGCGGTGCAAGCAAAACAAAATAAATAAAATAAAATAACTAAAGCACGAATCATAAAACGCGAGTAAAAGAGATACAAATATACAAAAAAATTACTAAAGTAGTAGATCATATTCACAGCATGATTTTTTTTTTTTTTTTTATTGTAATGAATGTTGTATTGTTGCTTCTGCTGCTGCTGCTTTCGTTTTATCCACAATAGAAAATTTCAGCCATTGCGCAGATTAATACTATTATTATTATTATAATGTTACTTAGCGCTTATTCGTTCTAACGTATAGATGACATGCGATTTTGACAGTAAAGGCCAAAAATACACGAAAAATATAAAACCAAAATGCAATATCCCACTCTAAAAAATATATTTTGAATGAGAGTTAAACGCTGAAAATATTTAGGGAAATGCGAAAATGACAAAGGATTTTCTTTCATTTATTTATTTATTTAGTTTTTCTCTTTAACATAACCATGTGTCAGTTTGTCGTTGCATTTTTTTTTTTTTTTTTCGTACTATTAATAAAGGCCAATCAACGTCCATCTATCAACCAAAGTTGAGTCGTTTTTAAAGCGGGCGCCAATCTGACTGATTTATCGTATAACACAAATGTGTCCATTTCATTGGGCGGTAATCTCACAAAATACTTTATTTATATTTTTACTTTTACGTTACGTATTTTTTATGTGTTTTATGTTTTCGGCCTAATAAAGATCTTGCTTTTGTTTAAAAAAAAATATTTTTGCTGTAAATCTAGACACGATACACCTTTACTGATATTACCGACAACAAAACCCCGCTACACAACACCGATCGACCAAAACAAATGTTAAAAAAAAAAAAAAATTATTTTTTTTTTATTGCTATTTTTGAAATGTAAAAGAAAAAATTAAATTATCAAAAACCGGGGTCAGAAACCGTTAATTTTGTTACAGTTTAATTAAAAAAAATTTTTTATGTGTTTTATTTTCTAGTTTTGTTGTTTGAGTCTAAGAAAATTTATTGCACACCCAAAAAATAACGTAACACGATTAACATCTTTATTGTTTTATTATTACCAAAAAAAATCGTTTTTTTTTAAGTCATAAACGATACACCTAACCGCATACAGTTATTTAATGAAATTTCCAAAGAAAAGAAAAAAAAATGTTTAAACAATAAATTTAATAAAATCTTGTTAATTAGAAAATTATTATGGCAATTAAAATATTAATTATGAATTAATAAAATTAATTAAAATAAAGAAGCGAAAATTTTACAATCTTTTTTTTTTGTATTTTTTTGTATGGGAATAAAATTATTAAACATTTTTATTTACTTCTAATTCACAGTTGTTCCGGTTCTGTATTATTATTACAACATAATTACACATTTCTTACCAGTCAAGTATTAATAATTATTCCATAAATTTAGCATTTCTAGTTACCAAAAAAAAAAAAAAAAAGTAAAAACGCCACAGCAAAACACCTTAAGGATATTTACCTGCAAGTAAAAAAGATAAAATAAAAATTATTAGCTTAAAAGAAAGTAAAATGTCTTTATTTAGTAAGGAAAAAAAAAAAAAAACGGTAAAAAAGTGACCACAGTATGTTCGTAAAGCCGCACAAAAAAAAGGCGCAAATAGGCGGTTTAAAAACGAATCAATAATCTAATAACCAAAGTTACATCATATTTAAAAAAAAAAAAAAAATAAAAAATTGTTTCTTAAGGGCGGCTAAATATCAAGAAAAAAACAATAATTTTTTTTATCAAAAAATTAAAAATATTTTTGTCGGTCTAATCTTTACATTTTAATCAGGGTTGGTTGTTACCCAATTTTCTCTTTTTCTAACGTTTTACCTGAGTAAAACAGAAAAAAAAAAATTCCTTCACCTATATAAACAATAAAAAATAAAGTGGAACACGAACGATGGAACATGTTTATAAACAGCAAAACAGCCAACCCATAATATAAATAATACCTACGTTGTATTAAAAGTAAATAAATTTACTCGGAGATTAATTATTTAATTGTATTTGACATAATGTTAAGTCGGTTTTTATTAACATCGCACAAATTATATTAAAGAAAATGAAAATGAAAATATAGAAAAGCCAAAATTAACATTTAATCCGTTTAAAAATAAAAACGACATCGATAGCAACCCTCAAAGTAGTACAAATAATAATAATAAAAACTTCCTCCTAATAAAAATAATAAAAAAAAAAAAAAAGTTATTTACTTGCTAAAACGTCGACAACAATCATTTTGGTTTTCGTTTTCTTCTTGCACAGCAACATCTTAAAATATTTACCCAAGATTGTGGGTAGCGATAAAAACGCCTCACTTCCCAATTTTGATTTACAATTCAACTCTTAACGGTAATGTTAACAAAAAAAACTATAACAAAACTATAATACAGTGGATTCGGATAAGGAATACTGAAAACATTATCGTCCGACTGCAAATAATCGAATTATTTCATCAGAACAAATTCTAATTGAAAAATATTTCTACCCAATACGATGCCAGAGCATTATTTAGTTAAATAATAAAAAAAAAAAAAAAAAATTACAAAGTTTGTTTAAACAAAAAAAAATATTTTTATAGATGAAAAATAATTACTTGTGACAATATGTCTTGTCTCCTGTCCAATGCAATGGAGAGTACGTTCGGTTGGTAATTGTTGCTACCAATGTTCACCTTTTTTTTTTTTTTTTTTTACATAAAAACAATTTTTCAACGAAATTTTATTTTTTATTTAATATTTTTCTCGCCGGTCATATGGGAATGGGGTGATAAAATCCCATATATCATATTTATATACTGAAAGCTTTCTATTGTAACGTATTTTGCCGGTCACATTACAGCCTCTTGAGCGGATGCGGTTTTTTTTCTTCTTTTTTTTTTTATTATTTTTTATTATAAATTAATTAAATATAACACAGCGAGAGAACTTGTTTTGAGGAAAATTTTAATAGTGAAAAAAAAAAGAAGGATAAACAAAGTAAATTCTATTAATAATAATAATAATGAAAAGCCAAAAAACTAAAAAAAAAAAAAAAACCAACAAAAGGTGATGATGGTAACACCCAGTCGCTATATACTATACAAGAAGAACGACAACAACCCCTTACTTTTCCATTAACAAAAATAAATTTTACATCTTATATGCATATCGTTCAATTCATTATAGAGACATTTTAATTTATTTAACAAAAAAAAAAAAAAAAAACCGCCGCTTAAATTAAATTAAATTGTTAACAAAAAAAAGAAAGAAAACATTTTTTTTTTTGTATGTTCCGCAGAATATTTTGATTTATTAGCTTATTGTGAACGCCACCCAATCGGGTTAGGAAAATTATTATTATTATTATTAATATTAATTATTATTTTTTATTTATTTATTTAGCTACCGGTTGATAACACAACATTGATATTATGACTTTTTATATACTAGTCACTGATGACAGTGTTTATAGAGGTTTTACTCCTTTTAAATAAACAATATGCATGCCGTCGTTGCTTTTTTTTTTATATACGCATACAATTTTTTTTTTTTTTTGTTGTAATGTTCCACCATCTCACCGAGACGTGACGTGTTGATTTTAATAATATTAATGCAAAAAGAAATAATAATAATAATAATAATAATAAAGTAGCAAAAACAAATACACAAGTAGTTTTTGTAAAAAAAAAAAAAATTATTATTTAATAATAATTGAAACGGGTTGGCATTAAAATAAATGATTATAACTAGGGGCGATTAAACACGTAATTAAAAAAAAAAAAAAAACCATGAAAATACAATAACCTTGTAATTATTATTAAAACAATAATTATAATCAATTTTTATTTATTTATTGTTTTATTTATAATTATTAGTTAGCAGTTTTTTTTTTTCCACTCTTCCATTTTAAATAAATAAAAAAATTAAAAAGATGAAAAATCTACGGATTAAATGCAATGCATTAAATCTTAAAGTAATTCTCTTATTAATTTTATATAATTTTAATAATAATTGTAATAATATTTTATTAAACTGAATACGTCACTCAAATATCGGATTTCCTTTTTTGCTTATATACAAATTTCTGTATACATATATCCTGAAATCATTCTATCAGTGGTTGGTATGATGGCCAGTCAACAGCGTATAGAATTCTTGATGGAAAGAAGAAGGAAAAAAGCAAAAAAAAAAAATTAAACAGCCTAAACCGGATAGTCAACCCCATTTTCATACATTCAGTAACGTCAACGTTTGGAATTGTAAACGAAATGACGATGACACCATAATACTTAATATAGGCGAGAAGGGTTGATGTCATGAATATTCAATTCGATCCCTTTTATATTCGATTTCATTCAGTGTTAACACACGAACATACAAATCAGCAACAGACAAACAAACATATTATTAAATATCTGCTGCTATTTCTACTATAACTATATATAGTGATATCTGTATAAAATAGCTGATTTCCTTTTCCTTTTATTTTGCACTTTGCTGCCATACTGTGCACAGAATAAACTTTCATCTTATTCTGCTTGACAGAGCATCCTGCATTTATAAGCTTTATGAAAACTTATGAAACAAGAAGAATTTTAATACAGGCAAGAAAATTATTCTTTTCTTTCTCAAATTTTTGTTTAGCTCCTGTAAATTGAGATGAGATTGGTGTTAAAGTCATGATCAAATACCATCTAACCACCATCACATCACATCACATTTCATTTCATTTCACTTTTGTATATTTTGTAAACGTTTACATAAAGCGCTATTCGCTCGTATATTTTCTATGAATAAATAGAATCAAAGGCTATTCTTGGTTAAAAAGACAAGAATAATAATAATAACAGCAAGAACAACGATGAGATGAAGAAGAACATGATCCACCCACAATACTAGACAAAAAATTTTTACCCTTGCTACGTGATGCTTTTAAGCATATTCCATATAACAAAAGCATTGTTGTTCTCGCAATTGCTTGGCGCTTTTGAATAAAAGGAATCACACAATAGATTCGTTTTGTATAAAATTTTGTGAAATCCTCAACAGAGAACATTGGGGAGGATGTAAAATGTTTATAAGTTTGATTTGTTTGAAGTAGTTTCGAACAACAACAACAACAGGGTAACCAGAATTACCATTACCACTATTAATAGAAAAACATTAACTCCTATGGCTACATAAATTTGCTATATGGCCATCATCTATTGAATAAAGGGTGGCTAGCAGGCGTCACTGACTTTAAATCCAACACAAAATGTTTTATACACGTTTATTGTTGGAAATGGGTTTTAATATCCGGCGCGACGTAAATCTACCAAAAGCCTCTCTATATGGTTATTAGTATTCTGTTACTTTTTCTTCAATTTCATCTTCATTGCGCGTTAACATTACGTTACATTACGTCTCATCTGTTCTTGTTCCTATATATATATATATATATATTTTGTTTTCTTATATTGAAATGTAGATTTTTCCATTAACAACAAAACCACCCACATTTTATAATAACAACAAAAAAAAAAAAAACAAAAAACAACCCCAATACAATGTTTTAAGGTATTTTCGGTTGATTTTTGGGTTTTACGAATATTTTCATTTAGTATTGTTGCTGTAATAAAAATATTGTCTGTTTTATTTTTTTTTATATAACAAACACGAAAAAATTAACCACCCAACCCAAGAATTAAAAAAAAATTACAAAGAGTAAAGAAAATATTTAAATTTACGAAACATGCAATCAAACAATCGATAATCAAATTTACACTTTTATTTAAAATTACAACACAAATATTTTTTTTTTTTTTTTATTGTAATGGATCACACGTGATTTACTAAACAAAAATAATACAAACACACACACACAAACATGTTTTATTGTTAAAAGAAAAAAAAAATAGGATGAGAGAATTTTGTAAATAAATTAAAATTTAGATATAAATCAACGTCAAATATTTACTTTAAAATTTTGCAGAAAAAAAAAAAAATAGGGAAATCAATCAATATAAACTAAAGAAAAAAAAAAATAACTTTAATAGCTGAAACAATAAAGCGCCATGGTTAAAGTTTAAATAATAATAATAATAAGAAAATAAAACATTATTTTCAAAATGCCAAGGTAAAAACCAATTTTTGTTAACAGCAAAAAAAAAAATAAGAATGGTTTTTGCCAACAAATAAAATATTATAGAAAACACTGAGCAACCTTCTACAACCAGCCAACCAAACAACAATTATTGATTCTATTCTTTTAGTAATCATTTTTGTTTTTTTTATATATCTTTTGCATTTTAACTCTTCCATTTAATCGATAAAAATCTACTGCGTATAAAATAACAACCAGCCAGCAAACACATCAAAAGCATAAAAGCATAGTGAAAAATATAGAGAATTTTTTTTTTTAATATTTTTTATTAATTTCTTGTATGATGTGAAACTAATAATTTTGTATTTTATGATTTATCGATGCAATTCAATATTAAAATGTTGTGCTTTTCCCATTTTTTTATTTTTTTTTTATTCTTTATAATTTTGTGTTTGCTGTTTAAAATGTAAAGAAAAAAACCTAAACAAGACACCGCATTAAACAAATGCAACGTATGGCCTCAAATCAAAAATCGATCTTAAAATGCTAGGAATTTTTTTTTTTTTATTAAATAAACTCAAGGAAACGTTTTTAGTGATGAATTAGTTTTAAAAAACCTTACAAGCTTTTTTTTTTACTACGGTTATTAATCGATGTATAAAGCAGAATTGTTTTTTTTTTTTATGACATTTTTGCCAAATTAATAACAACGAAAAAAGGGTAAATTGGGGTTTTTTAATCAATTTTTTATTTTTTTTTTTTCATTTTCATAAATAGGATTATTAAAATTTTTTAATTAAATAAAAAAAAATGAGAGTTATAGGTTGTCATGCTTTAAACAAAAAAAAAAAAAATATTAACGAAAGTAAACGTTAAAAGCTTTACGTTTAAACTGACTAAACGTAACGAAAATATATTCCATTTTAAATAAATTAATTAATTAAACTTAATCAGTTATAATTCTGTTCTTAATTTTTTTAAAAATTTTTTTTAATAAAAGCCTTAAAGCAGCTTAACACTTTCATAAAAACTTCCAACAAGTAATTTGCTACATAGTAATGACAATTAAAAAATTAATCCATTTCCTACCTAAAAAACAAAAAAAAAAAAAACTAATGCAAAAGTAATAAAATTTCATTTTGTATGAGTTTTATAATTTAATTCTAGTTAAAGAAGCTTTAAAGCTTTATTATATTTATTTATTACTTTTTTTTTTGTGTAGAATTCTTCTCTCTATTAATAGCAGCCTGATTAGAGTTTTTATTTTTCAGCAATAAAAATAAAGTAGGAGGAGAATAACACGAGAAAAAAAAAAAAAAAAAAACCCAACAGGAAACTAAATTTTTTTTTTAATTATATTTTCTATTTTAAGTAAGGTAACGTTCAAAAAAAAAAAAAAAAAAAGAATCATGTGGTATTTCCTGTTCGATCTAGAAAATTAATTAACTTTTCTGTGTAATTTTCTAATTTTTAATGATATATTTTTTATTTTATTTTTTTTTATATATTTTTATAAATTAAAAACGCAGAAATAATTTTTCTTTTTTTTTTGTTTTATTATTATTTTTCTATTTAACCAATAGAAAATTAAAAAATGAAAACCAGGAAACGTTAACGCCTGACTAGAGTAGCAAAATAAAAACATATTAAAGGTGAAACATTTTTCGGTTTTTACTCTTTTGATCATATTTATAGACGTTTATTTATTTATTTTTCTTTTTTTTATTAATAAAATTGGTCAATTAGCACAAAATTATAACTGAATAGGGTAAATAATTGAGGTTTTCTTTGTTTTTGTGTTTTTTTTTTCTTCTTTTTTTAAGTTAGTTCAATGGAGTAAAATTGATCGGTTTTTTAAACTTTTACATATTGATGCATGAGAAAAGCTTTGTATAATTTTTTTTTTTTTTTTGTTATTATTATAAATAATAATTGTACTTATATGTGACGTACTATATCCGTGTCTTCATTTTTTATTTTATATTTTGCTTAGTTCTATATAGTTATCTTCAATTTAACGTAATAAATCAATTTTTTCTTTTTGTTTTGTTGTTGCTGTTGCTGTGGCTCTGCATATTGTTTTGCTTTATGAAAAATATTTAAACGAAAGAAATAAGTAAAAGAAAAACTTTTATCCATATAATTATTGCCTATAGGCTGGTTGTTATTTTATTATTCACTATAATTTTCATATTATTAAATAAAAAAAAAAAAAAAAAAAAAAAAATGACTGAAAACTAAAATCATAGCAGCAACAGCAGCAGCAAACCAGCAACAACGAACTAATCCAACTGCACGCCACATAAACAGCTTGTTGTGTATTTTTAATAAATAAATTTTAAGAATTTAATTTTTTTCTTTTTTTTTTTCATTTATTTGTTTGCTGTTAAGTTTATTACTTGTAAATAAAAAAAAAAAAAAAAAAAAAATATAATTTTTAAAAGCATTGTGGTGCTTTTAAGAATTAACAAAAACTAAAAAAATGATGGAAATAGATTAAAAAATCGCTACAAGGTTTGATTTAATTTTAATTTTTTTTTTTTTTTTGTTTTTTTTTAATCATTTATGATGTATTTTCACCACAAAACCACCCTTGGTGTTTATTACTTTAAAAAATAAGTCCGTCTTAAAATAGTTTTTGTTTTTGTAATCAGGAAAGAAAGCTTAACATGTTTCTCTGTGTTGCTTCTATAATTAAATCAGGCAAACTTATAGGGTGATAGATTGCGTGATTTTTTGTTTATGAAAAATTATTATTATTATGATGGATTACAATATGGAAAAGCTTATTCTGATGCTTCTAGTTGTTATACTGTGGTTGTTAAGGTAGTTGCAAGCTGGTTTGATTGATTTTTTGTGTTCTTGTTGCAAAATATTGTTTAGAACTAAGCTGAACTTACGATAACAGAAAAGTCAGAAAACTGGAATTCTAAAAAATTATTATTTATTTTTTTTTATTTTCTTATTCTTACTGTGATAAATATTACTATAAAAGTAAAACTATAAATAAATCATTTGGCAACCATGGCTGTTTAGAATTTGCATATATATATATTTATATTCGTTCATTAAAGCCGTTCAAAGTAAATCCTTTCACTTTGACATTGTTTAAATATTATCTAAGTTGTAACTAGTTGTGAAAGATATTACAAAAATTATTTTTTTTTATAGAAAACATGAATTTTTCAAGTGCGAATTCTATATTTTGTATTGGCAAAATAACACAAAATATTACATAAAAATCGTGCTTTTCCACTGTATCATTGTTTATCATTTTTATTATCAATTTATTGATTTGTAATAATTAATTGGTATTTTTTGACAGGTGAAACGTATTTTCCGTATTCTTAGAAAACTAGCAAAGCATGTATTTTGCATTTTTCTAATTTCATATCAGATGCTACACTGTAATAATGTCATTTAATGTACAAAATAAAACATTATTAATATTTCTTATAAATCAGGAAACATCGATCATTTTTAATTAATTTTTAAAGCGGCAATTATTTTTAAACAGTTTATCTAAAAATAAAAAAATTTAATGTAAAGAGAAACTAAAATAGCCAAGACACAATTAAAATTGCCTCGGCTAAAGTTTTTCATGTAAAAATATTCACGACAAGGTAAATAAACTCGTAAAGCTTAATATAATTAGCTTAATTATGTAAACATTGCGTTTATTTAAAGCATAACATACACAACATAAAATAAAATTTAATTTAAATGAAAAGGTATAACCATTGCAACCGCCCTCGTTATTGACAAACATAAAATTAGCATAATTTGTGCTTTTATTACGTTTTGCCTTTTTTTTTTTTTTTTTCTTTTTATTATTATTTTTATTTGCATACTTGTCAATGTTGTAATTTAAATAAAATATTTTTTTTTTTCATTTTTATTAACTCGACAATTGCTTGTTGTAAAATTTTTTTTTTTTTATGGTTTTTTAATTCAACATTTTTCATTTTGTTTAAGTATGTTTGTCCATTCAGTGTTGTTTATTTAAATAAATAAATGTATGCAAGTAATAATATTGTTAACAATGTGTTAAAATACATTATAATAATAATAATAATAATAATAATAATAATAATAATTAATTGATTTATATAAACTTATGAAATAATCACAGCGGTTAGTTTTCTTATGGAAATTGGTTTTTTGATTTCTTACGCTTGTTTTTTTTTTAATTTAATTTTTTCCATTTTTATACACTCTTTTTCTGTTTATTCTGATTATAATTTATCTGGTAAATAATGTTCTTATTATTTTATATGTTATATGTTTAATGTTTATCTAACAGAATTTTATTTTCTTCTTAATAAATCCAGATGCTCACCGTCAATTTTTATATTATTTTTTTCTTGTTTACATTTTGTCTTTTCTAACTAAAACAAAACAAAAAAGAATGAATTTTTTCCGTTTGTGGCTAAAAAACAAAAAAAAAAAAATCAAAAAAGCAAAAAATCAATTGCATTTATTATTGTTAACATTTGTACTTGTTATTATTATTCATTTATTCATTCAATAACAATAATAATAAAAATAAAAAATTAAATTGAATTACTTGAGCGCCATTTCAATTTACGTTATTTTGTTATTTATTTGGTCTGTATGGAAACGATGAATTTTTATTTTAAAAAAATAATAAAATCTCGGTAATAAAAGAAGGAAATATATCTATATAAAAACCGAAAAAAAAAAAAACATTTTATGTGTGTAACAAATAAAATTTATATTCACAATCAACATGTGGGCGATAAAAAAGGAATAAAATGAAAAAATAAAAATGTTTTTGTATAAAGATGCGATACGATGTGATGATGCTACTACTACTGTTTTGTAGCAATATTATTTTACGATATATTCTGTGATACGATATGATACACTTATTATTATAATAATAATCGTTGTAGGATGTATAGAAATACATCGTCAGTGTGTTTGATAACACATTTTTTATTCACTTTATTTTTATTACGTTATTACAGATTTAATTACGCTGGATTTACGTTACTTTAAATTGTTTTACAACAATTATTGATATAAATGACATTTCACATTTAATTCGTATATAACAAGGCAAATAAATTAAAAAAAAAAATATATAATTTTACCACAAAAATGATAGCAAAACTAATGAGCATAGAAATGGGTACGTAAAGTAAGTCAACTAAAACGATATGAAGATTACGTTGAAGAATGTTTTATTTTTGATTAAACAAATATACAACCATTGTATGGACAATTTTATTTATTAAATATTTTCATTCATTACTACAGCTCCATTCATATATATATATATATATATATATATTTCGTTGTAATAAATTTCGTTTGTTGGTTCTACGTTAACAATATTGTAAGCGATGACTTTGAACGTTAATGGTAATGTATAAACGTGCTCTGTTGTGGTAGTAAAGTTAAGCAGTTAATACAATTGAGACACATTTTATTACACAATAAAAATAAAGAGATTTCCGTACATAAAATACATAATCTTTATAGCAAGTACATAATACATAACAATTCTGTATCAACAAACACTAAAGTACGTGATATACAAAAAAAAAAAAAAATGTTTTTTTTTTTTTATTGAAGTTCCTCCTTATGTTTCAGCTGTTGTTGTTATTTTTTTTATGTCTTTTTAAACACTTTTACGATTCTATTATTTTTATTACTAAACAACTTAATGGTTTTTTATGACATTTTAATGTGTTGTTAATTTACTATGTACTTAATAAAGAAATAAAACCAAATCACTTGTCAATTAAATAAGCATAAAAAAAAGAAACGAAATAAATTTCTAATAAAACAAATTAATTTTATTAGCATATAACTATAAGAAATTAATAATAATTATTATTATTATTACGATACAAAATCTATAATGATAAAAGCAAAATAAAATATATAATAACCGCATAACACGCAAAAATGTTCAATATTTGAGGTGTTGAAATTAATTCACAATTTTTACCCATTTTTGTTCTTTTTTTTTCTTTTTTTTTCTTTTTGCAAAATTCCCTATTTTATATATATATTTTTTTTTTTTACATAATATCCCGTCTCGTCTATACAGTTTTATTATTCAACAATATATATAAAAAAAAAAAAACAAAAAAAATAATCACATTTCATGGAAAATAGATGGAAATCAAATAACCCAATCACCCAATCCACTATAAAAAAAAAAATGCAGCAACTAAATAGAATGAAAACACAGATGTTTATCGCTTTTTATTTTCTATTACATTCTACACAATTTTCATTTCAATTTCAATTAAAAAATTAAATTAAACAAAAAAAAAAAAAAAAAAACCCAACATACATACATTTTGCCACCCTTTTTTTTTTTTTTTCATCAACATTCGACTAAATAACGTGAAATAAACTACAAAAAAAAAAAAAAATTATTACCCAACCACCCTATCATCAGCGTCATCATCATCATCATTATCAATAACATCGTCCACATGCTGTTATATTTTATATCATCGTATGTAATGCGTTCATGCGTGCCAAATATACGGTAACGGCATGTTTTATATACGGGGGTGTCCACTATCATCATTATATTATCATTGATCGGACGACGTACATATATAATAATCGCATGCAATTGAATCTAATTGAGCAAATTATTTTTTGAATTCATTATAAAGTGATATTGGCATATCATGGTTATTGTTGCTGTTGCTGTTGCTATTGCTATTCCTATTGCTGTTTTCATTTGCAACAACATTTATGATGAAAATGTGTTTTTTTTTATTTATATTAATTTATGCTTTATGTTGAATGTTTAATTCATGAAGTGAATATTTGATAGAAGATATTTTGATTAGAAATTCCAATTAAATTATTTTAAACGAAAAAAAAAAAAACATTTTTTACCTTATTTATGAACAAATGAGATACCGCCTATTGATTGTGCACGATTAAATATTTTTATTATCAAATCAATTGGCTTACAATTGAACTGACGCAAAAATAAAAACAGAAAACAATAAATGCATAGCCGCAGTTTACAAAATAAAATTAGAAAACCATACGACAGTCACATTATTTCCTTTTTTTCTTTTTTTTGTTTAAACAATAAAAAAAACAAAAACCTTCTTTTGGCTCGTTTATTTGATTTGATTCGATAAAAGTTTAATAGAAAAAAAAAAAAAAGAATAAACAAACAAACAAAACAAAACAAATTGCATTTTTTTTTTCTAACGTGTCGTCAAAGGATGGGCAATCGATTACATGCAAATCTTGTATAAATTGAAGCTAAGACATGAAACGATTTTTTTTTATTATTTTTTTTTTCTATTTCTATTTTATTCGTTTTTTGGTCTGCATTGCAAAATAACAAAATGAAAAACAAAATAGACAACAAAGTCAAATGTTTCGGAATTCGATTTAATTTAAAAGAAATACGTGTCCAGCGTATATAAAATAAAATAGAAATAACAACAATTCACCCACAAACTCCCCAGTTACCCAAACATATTTATCTTTCTAATATCGAACAAACTCTTTCGTTGTGTTTTAGTTATATTATTACTCTTCCTTGAATTTGTTTTTCATGTTATTATTGGCGGCTAAAAATTAAAGGCGAACAACAACAACAACAAGGGGGATATAACTAAACACTTTTCATTTTTCTTTTGTTATTGTGTGCCGATTTTTCATTTTAGTTTATTTCGCTTAAGAGTGAAAAACCAAAACCGTGTTCGTTGTGTTTTGAATTTGTAAATAGGCAAATATAAAATTATGGCGCTTGCTTTATATGAAATTGGTGTTGTGATGCGTTTGCTTTTTTTATTTAATAAATTATTCTCTTAACGAAATAAAAATTATAAGCCGCAACACTTTGTCGGCTAAAATCTACTTATGCGTGATGATTATAAAGTAAAGTAGGAGGATTTCTATTTTATTTATTTTTTTGTTTTTTATTAAAAGTATTATATTTTTGCTTATTTGATAGTTTTTTTTTTTTTTTTCTCTTCTTGTTTTTTAATTTAATTAAATTCCAACTCACACAAACGATAGAAAAAAAAAAAAAATAAATAAAAACTATGAAAAACTTTTCCGGGATTAAAGAAAAAAAAATGAAATGAAATGAAATAAAAGCATGAAAGTTCTCATTCCCCAAATGTTACGCCTTCTTATTTCATTAATTTTTTCACTTTTAACGAATGTCCTTTTTTTTTTCCTTATTTTCTTCCCTTAATACAGTTTTTCACCCATTGAATGTCCACCCTGAAAAGTACTTTTCTTTTTTATTATTCTGTTGATGCAGTTTTTTTTTTTTTTTTTCTCGATTTATTTTGTTGCACCCTACAATAAAAAGCATCCGGAAAAAATATGTATTACGGTCTTAGTAATTCCTGAAAGCAATTCACATTTGTTTGTTACATTATTTTGGTTTTAGTGTAGTAAATGTAATTCAATCAATCAATCTATTTAAATGTAGAAAATGTAACAACCCCTCAATTTTAATTTGAAGAAATAAAAACAAAAACCATAAACGTAATAAGAGAAAATAAAATAAACGTACATAGGGTCGGCCGGTGAATCGGTCGCTTTATATTCATTTTCTATTTTTCGTGTTTCACTACTTTTATATTTTCTCTCCCAAATGCTTTGTATCCCATCAATGATTCTTGCTGAAACTTTTACAGTACAATACGCCCAGTATGCAATACACCACTTATGTATTACGGGAAAACTAGTAAGACAAACAAAAATGGTAAAAACGAATAAAAGTAAAACTAAATCGACCAAGTGTGCTCGGTTTGAACATTAGCTGGGGAGGAATAAATGTGAGCAACCAAAGAGATTACGCTGTGGCTATTCTATTGTTTTCACTTAAGTCGTTATTATATCCTTTATAAATTTATTTATTTATTATTTTTAATGTTTTATATAAGAAAACTTACGCAAAACTATTTCGTTACTATTACGCAAAACATTTTCATTTTTTTTTTTTTGTTGTTTTTAAATTTTCTTTTAAATTATAGAAAAATAAGAAAATTAGAGCAACATCTGTCACTGAGCTAAAGACGCCACCATAAATAAGAAATTTATCTTTCCTTCATATATTTAACATCAAATTAAATTAAATTAAAATAACAGAAACTGGAATTATAGAAATAAAATAAATAATTTTGTTGGGTTCCACTATAATATCTGTTGTGTTTTCTATTTTTTTTTTTATTTATTTATTTAGAAAAATAATAAACGATAAATCACAATCACATGTGAGATGTACAGTATGTGCGTTATTTGACGCATTAATATAACACCACCTACTGATATTTTTCGTTTAACATTAACACGATGAAATAGTTTTTATTTATTTCGTTTAGTTTGTTTTATTTATTTATTATTCATTGATTTCAACGCATTTATCATATTTCAGTAATTAAATTGATTCACTCAGAGACATTCAGTTTATTATTATTATTATTATTATTATTATTATTATTTTATTATTTTTTAAATATATATAATCATGTCATCGCGTACACAGAATTTAAATAAAACCAAAACGGCAAACTAAACCGATTTACTTTTCTTTTTTTTTTTGCTTCTACTTCACAGTAGTAAATCAATCAATGTGCGTGACTATTTTACGTCGAGTCGAATCTCTATAAAATTTTTACACGTCGTTTTTTTTATTAGGTGCACATTTTCACATGTTTTTCCCACCCTGATCTACTTAATTCATAAAACAAAAAAAAAGAAATACCATCATTGATCTGGTTATCATGTGCTCGTCTCTTAGCACGTCGTCTTTCATTTTTAACAAGCAAGGAATGCCGCTGCGTTACCTTTTAACTTTTGACGCAATGGATTTTCCTTTTTCGTTTTTTTTTTTTCTTCTTCACATTTTAATGTCAACTCTTTTACCTCGTCATCTTCATCTTTAGAATTATTATTATTATTTTATTTTTTTTTTTTTTTTTTTGTTATATTTATAGGTATTATCGTTGAAAAATGATATAAATGGAAATCCTCTGCTTTACTGTTCTGCTCCCCGTATATTTTCTTCATGTTTGTTTTTAACTTGTTTTTCCTGTTTCCTTTTTTGGGAAGAATTTTTTTATTTTTTCTTCTCTTTTGAATACAGAAAAAAAAAAAAATATTATAATACCGGATGACAGAATCAAATATAGAAGAAGAAAAAAAATTCTAGATCCGTATCTTCGTGTATGTGGTTTCACCATTTCGTTGGCTTGAAATAGAGGAAAACAAAAAAAAAAGGGGGACTAAGGCTTATTGTGGCGGATAAAAGCAAAATATCTCAACACCAACAGAATTATTTTACATTTTATTTATTTTTTCATTTATTTAAAACAATTTTTGTCGTTTCCTATTTTTTATTTTTGTGATCCCGCAGCATCATCCCCCATAATCGTGTATTTAAAATCCAGAAATCCACCGACAAAATTTCTATAGTTTTTTATTTTTTTTTTTAAATATTATTTAACTGAATAAATTAATATTATAGGAAAAAAAAAAGGGATTTAAGAGATGACGCCCTTTTTTTATATTTTGGTGACCCAATCTCATATCCTTTTATTTTATAATAAAAAACAGCAACGAAACCTTTATTCTTGTTTTTTTTTTTTTTTTTGTTTGGACAAAAGCTCATGTCCGCGTGATTTTTTTTCCGCTGTTAAGGGTGTTAGGAACGAAAAAAAAAAACTGTTTTAAAAAAAATTATCATACAGTTCTGGAACCCACTCCAAGGTATTTAAATTTTATTTTTTTATTTTTTTTTTATTCTTTCATCTCCTGCTGTGCCCTATTGTGTGTTTTGTATACAGAAAATGAACAAAAAGCCTTTAACAATTCTATTCTGTGCGTTGTGTGTGCGTGGGTGGTTGTGTTTGCCAAACCAAAGCTTGAAAAGAATAATAAAAAAAGCTTACGAGAAAACTCGGTGGTTGGGTTGAGGAATAACGAATAAAAATTGAAATACAACAAAAAAAAAATCAGAATCACAGAATCACCCATTTCGTACAGTGATTTTTATTTTAAATAATTTATCTGACGGATTGTGGGTGATGTTTTTACAGTTGTCT
Organism: Ptychoptera albimana; assembly: GCA_961205885.1. Taxonomy (NCBI): domain Eukaryota; kingdom Metazoa; phylum Arthropoda; class Insecta; order Diptera; family Ptychopteridae; genus Ptychoptera; species Ptychoptera albimana. The sequence goes on from OY540805.1 coordinate 17,173,657, forward strand.
CCCACTCGTATTTTTTATTTTCTTTAATTTATGATATTTGATGTCATTAGGTTGGCATTTTGCTACGACAAATCAAAAAAAAAAAAAATAGGAAAAACATTCATTTTTATTCTTACTCCCCATGTTAAATTTCTGTCGTGGTACTGCTGCTGTTGCTGCTGCTACTGCTATTGCTGTTGTTGTCGTAGCTGATGTACAAATATTTTCTTATAAATAAACAGGAAAAATTTTTAAATTCTTTTAAATGATAGAAAATATAAGAAGAATAAGGAAAAAAAAATAAACACAATAATAATAATGAAAATAATAAGAAAACAGATTTTGATTTACGAGACGAAACAATATCTGTTTCTCACAGAAAACGTAAACTTTAAGCGTTAACGTTAGTATTATTTTACGAGCAGACAACAGCAGATATACACGGCGATAAAATGACATAAGAAAGAAAAAATATTAAAGACGAATCGAATATATTTTCGCTGTATTTTGGGTGTCACAGACATGTTTAAAAAAAAAAAAAAATAAACACAAGACGACAACGCGTGTTTAACACAAAACGAAAACGAAAAAGTAAAAATAAAACTAAAAATGTCGTTCGGGTTCGTCAAATGAAATTTATGTCTTTTAAACCGCGCGTATTTTTCTCACTTTAGATAGTGTTTTTACTTGTTGTTTTGCATGGCTGGCTGGCAATTGTCTTGGATTTTTCGAATTTGCCGAACTTTATCGAAAAACGCACCCGTTCACAATTGGTACCATTTTTCATCGTCACCATTTAGCTTTTTGTTTGTTTATTTTCTGTTTTCTTGTTAACCTCTCACAAAACAAAAATAGAGCATATGTGATTTATTTATGTAAACGAATATTTTGACTTAAACTATATATATGTATATATATATAAAAAAAAAACAGAAATTATATTCTTCTCACATATATTTTGTTTTTGTCTATTTTGTTGCGACAACAGAATATTTTGTTTGCTTATTTTCATCTTTTTATAATATTTTATTTCCGTTTTTATTGTTACAGCTTGGCTTTTACGCTGCTCCCTCACCTAGCCAAAACTCTGTGATTATTGTTTAATTTTTTTGTTTTTTTTTTATTTTGTGACTTAATGCAACACAATGGTGGTCGGTGGTGCGTTGTGCACACAGGACTTCCGCATTCAAAAAAGAAAAAAAAAATTAAATAAATAAATAAAAAACGCTGGCTTTCTTTGTTATGCAATAAATATAAATTTGGGGAGTACATAGTACATAGCATCTTTATTTCGTTCTGCTTTCTCAGCGTCAACGATGTGTAGCGGATGCCTAAGGGGCACCACTGGACATTTACCGGCTAGATAGATTATTTATAAAACACAAAAAAAAAAAATGGGCGACGCATTGTTACAAGGGATGCTGAGTTGTTTTACAACAGAAAAGAAAATAAAATGGAAAAAAAAAAAAAAAACAACAACCGGACCATGACTTGAACACAGCACGACTAAAAGCACAAGTTTTTCCGGATTCAGCAAAGAAACTGACACAGACCCAATCGATTCATATAAAATAATAATAATTATAAAACAAGAGAAAAGGAGATAAGACGATTTATATAATAATGTTTGGCCGTAATCATTGTAATTTAACTCCCTAAAGAAATCTGTTTTTATACATGTCAGCCCCTAAACACAACCCTTAGATTTGTTTTATTTTTGTTACAAGAAAGTAAAACTATCGCTTTTAACAAATAAAACTATAAACACACAATATTTGTTCGTCGTAATTTTTTTTCTTTATGATCGATGATGTGTCAGGTTTTTGCGTAAAATGTACGAAAAAAAAAACAAAAAACAAAACGAATAAGGTTGGGCTTACTAATGATTAGCAAGAAATTCGTTCTCATTGTTATCCAAATTACAAAATAAGTAACAGCAAACAAAAACAAAAAAAAAAAACCACAATAACAATGAATATTTGATTGACTTCAGATAAAAACTCAAGGTGAAGACTTTGAAATAAAATATTTAAAATGTCGTTTAGATTGGGTTGAATAATTAATAGTGGGGGACGCGTAATGGATGGCGATAAAACGTAAACAATTAGATGAAATAATAATTTAATATTTAATTCTAACAAAACAGTACAGAAAATTATTATCATTATTAAACACTGTGACACTATGGGGAGGTCACTGGCTAAATTAACTAACATGAAAAATTCTATTCTATTCTTTTCTCCTCTTCTTTTTTTATTAAAAATTATTTTGTTTGAGGTTAAAGCTAACAAAAAAAAAAAAAAACGCAAAAACGCAAATTCAATGACAATGTGAAAATTGCGGTCGCGGTTGTGTTGAAATATTAATTTTTTTTTTTTTTTTTTGCTCTCACTCTCTTGTAAATTTGCGGTTTTATTTAATTAAATTCAATAATTTTTAATTTAAATATTCGATTTTATTATTATTGTTTACAAAAGGGTTGATTTTTGTTATTTTAAATGAATTATTGCATCGGTTTATCGGTGCGTTACTGATTGTGCGAATTTTCAATCAAATACTCTAGTTACTAACAGATATTAACAGAGAAAAAAAAAAAAAAACATTAACAAAACTAAACGAACTAAAATAGATAATGAAAGGCTAAATAGATCAATTGTTACTTAGTTAAAAAAAAAAATGTTATTGTTGCTTTGTTATTTAATTTTGACATAAATTATCATCGATCACACATTTCATCTAATAATGAAGCGTGTTGCCTTCATTCCTGCAATAAATTAAACTTTACTCGGTATAGAAATCAATAAAACACTTTTAAATCGCGATATTTTTGCCAAACAATTAATACAAAGAGAATTTTTTTTTATTTATTTATTTCATGCGGCTGCTGGCACATTGTTATTGGTTGCTTGCAGTTTTTTTTTTTTTTTTTTTTTTTGCGGATATTATTTGAGGTGAATTATTAAATAAAATTAAATTAAATAAAATTAAATAAAGGAAAAATGATATTCTGATAATTTATTGTGAAACATAGTAAAGCGCAGCATAACGCAACGGTATCAAAACGATTGACGTAACAGGGTAACAATGCTGTAAAAATTGCATTCGGTTTTTTTTTTTTTTTTTTATTCCTTGTAATAACACAGATAGGGCTGATGGCACGAGACAATAACAAATTTTTGTAATAAAAAAATAATGATTTATGCATTCGTTTGCATTTTTTTTTTTTTTTTTGCTTTTTTGCAATAATTTTACGCAACGTTTATTCGGTAAATTATTTTTAGGTGATTGGCTTTAGTTTTTTATTTTTCTTTTTTTTTTTTTTTGTATAGCAAAATTAGTCAAAAAAAAACTTTCTAATTTACATTTTCACTTGAACCTTATTGTTGTGCTTTTTTGCGTTTATTTATTTTTTGTTGTTTTTGAATGGTTTTAGTGTTTTTTTTTTTTCCGAAATGTTTTGTTAAGTTAAAAAAAAAAAAAAGTTTCTTTTCTCTTATGAATGCAAATAAGTCCGAAAAGACCTTAAAAAACAAAAATTGAATAAAAACTAAACCATAGTGAATATTAGAAAGTTTTTGTTTTTCTTTAAAAAATTCAAAAGACAAAAATTATTTAAACATTTGAAAAAGGTGTGCAATTTTCTATGTTTTTTTTCTTTTTTTTTTTTTTTTTTATTTTTATTACTAAAAAGACACGTTTTGTGGTCCCTTTTTTTTTATTGCTGGTACTTTTATGCTTTGAACACATCTTTATTGTTCCTTAAACTGTGAAATGTCGAGTAATAAAAATAAAAAATAAAAAAAAAAAAAAAGTGAAAAGAAATAAAATTAAATAAATAAGAAAAGGAAAAGGAAAAAAAATAAAGAAAAGAACTTTTACAAGGCCAAGGAAAATTGCATAATTGTTTATTCAAAACAACAGGGTGCATAGCCGGGTGTTTGGTTACATAATTATTTGCTGTTGTTGGTGTTGTTGTAAGTTTATTAGTCATCCTGTTCATTTTTTTTTTTTTTTTTTTTTTTTATTAACAAAGAGAAAAAACTTCTTAGTTTCGGAATTTCTTTTCTTTTCTTTTTTCTTTTTTTTTTTTTGCGGCGCACAATATATAGAAAAGTTTAGAAGAAAAATTTTTGTAACAAGGACAAAGTTTTTTTTTTTTTTTTCTTCTTCTTGCAATAAACACACACCCATACCAAAAAATTATAACGGTTACAATAAAAACAAAGACGAAAAGCAGTAAATCATATCACATTATATAAAAAGAAAAAGTCGCGCTGTGTATTTATTTTTTTTTTCTGTTAGATTCTGTGTCACTAAAGTTAAGTTTTTTTTTCTTCCCGTTGTTGCCGTTGTTGTTTTATATATTCAAAGTGTATCGTTCTAAATACACAAGTATTTTCTACAAGGCATACACATATATTTATATAAAATAAAAAATGAAGAAAAAAAACTTTCTTTTACTTATCCTTCTTCTTCTTCTTGTTTTGTTTTTATTTCTTTAAACTCTTCGCAGCTCATTTAAATAATGACAACACACAAAAAAAAAAAAAAAAAGATGAAGTAATAAAATAACGAACTTAATTGAACAAAATTGACTTGAATTGAGTTAAAGTGCCGACATTTATTAACCAAACTTAAATTATGTTTAAAATATATAAAAAAAAAAAAAAAAAACATTTTTCTACTAATTTTTATGATGTGTGGTCAGCCATTATAATTTTTTTTTTTTTGTTTTATTTATGCCATTTCTTATTTGCTTACAATTTGCATAATTTATTAATTTTAATGGTAATCGGCTTATTTATTTATTTCCTTCCTATTCGTAAATTTATGTTTTTTTTTTTTTTTTTCATTATTTCTTTAATCAAATACAAGATCCGATGATTTTTCTTACATTTCACGTTTAAGAATAAACTTTCAGTTTGTTTAACGTAATTTTTTAAGCTTTTATTAAACACAAACAATTTCTTGCAACAAGCCAATTATTTAATTAAGAAAAAACAAAAATATATTTTGATTTCTGCATCCTGTCTGTACAAAAATCTAACTACCAGCGAACCTTACTACCCCTATGTACTAACGCAGAAAATAAAAAAAAAAAAAAAACAAAACTAAGAAATTTGTAGCAAAAAAAATAAAAATAATAATAATAATAATAAAGTTGACAGGCGTGGCTTGACATGTACACCAGAAGAAAATAGAGAGGAAAAAAGAAAGAAAAAAAAAAAAAAAGAACAAAACGAAACGGCAAAAAAAAAATTTATATAGAAAATAGGACAGGGGTTGATGCATTTGATTTATGACTGTACAGTATTTTTGTGTCTCATTTTTCACCAAACCCCATTTTTTTTTATTTTTCTGTTTTTGTTTTCCTTTCCATCTCTCTGCCATTTTTACTTTTATTTTCTATCAGAAATATAAAAAAAAAAAAAAAAAAAAAATGGAAAAATAAACAAAACTAATCCATTAAAAGGATTTTCCTTCTTTTTTTTTTGTTGAATCTTCTTCCTTTTACCATTTTCATTTTGATGGTATTTTGCTTTTTTTTGCAATGTTGTCAATTTTTGCTCAATATTGCTGCTTAAAGACTTTTCTTGGCAAATTCATCTTTTTAATATTTATCTTAGATGGTGAGGCAGCGGATATTTTTTTGTCTATACATTTCAAGGTTAGAGTATTGTTTGCAAGGTGTTTTGTTTTATTTTAAAGCTTTTTTTCCCTCCTAGTAGATCATGTCCAAGAAACCACAATACATGGATTATTTTACTTTGTTTCCATCAATAATTAATTTTTGATTTTTTTTTTTTTATATTAAAAAGTCCATTTACCAAGCTACCAAAGATTGTTTTCTTAATTAAAAAAAAAAAAAAAATACGCCAACAGGATGTTATATAATTTTCTTTAAATAACAAAAAAAAAAAAAAAACTCTAATTTCCGCTAAAAAAAAAAAAGCAACAACACACACACACAAAATTTCACTGCGTTTTTGAGCGTAAAAAAATATTTCTTAAAAGGAAATCCTTTAAAATTACAAAAAAAAAAAAAAAAAAAGAATTATTTTGAAATAACAAAAATCGCCAAAAACATAAAAAAAATATTATTTCTATGCTAGACAAAGTAAAATAATTAATTTTTTTTTTTTTTGTTTTTTTATGTTTTAAGCACCGTTAGGTTATTTTAAATTAAAGGTGAATTGTGAATGTTGTGCTTTGAATAATCAACGAAATAATAAAGAAAAGAAACGAAAATCAAATTTTTTTTTTTTAATTAAAATCTCTATCGTTTGTATTCTTTGTTAAAAATTTTTTTTTTTTTCCTATACAAATAAGCAACAGGCGTCACCTTTACGGTAAGCGTTAACGCTTGCGGTTACCTTAGCACACCAACAATAAACACAATAAAAAAAAGTTTCACATTGTTTCACTATATCAAGTGAAGGAATACAAAAAAAAAAAAATTAAAATTTACGAATTTTACGCTTTTAATTTATGCAAAATATAAATAAAAAAAACAAAAAATCTAAATTATGTTGAAGTTTCTTATCTTTTTAGATTGTTCCTAAACACAAAAAAAAAAAAAACAAACAAATATTTTAATTGTTTTTCTTCTCAGTGTTATAACTTGGATTAACAAATTATAATTTAATCATAATAAAAAAAAAAAAATGCCAAAATGAATCTGTGGAACGCATAGAAATATTTTCATTATTAATTGTTTGTTTGTTTTATTTTTTGTTCTTTTTTTTTGGTTTTTGGGAAAAACTAATAATTTTTGTAACAAAAGTTTGAATTAAACAATTTATAATTGAAGAAAAATTCAAATCAGCACCTTTTTTCATGTGAAAATAAAAACAAAAAACAAAAACCAAAAATCAAAAAAAAAACAAACCGAAGCGGCAATTAAGGAAATAATAAATTTACGTTGCTGTTACAATTTTTTTGTAATTTAATTTAATTTAAAAAATTTTTTTTTTCATTTCTGTATTTTTGCTTTAATTAAATAAATAAAAAAAAAAAAAAAAAACTTCATACTAGTTGATAAGTCGAAGACATTACAGAGTAAAGGGATTGTTTGTCAAAAAAAAAAAAATTGTTTTTTTTTTGGTTATTTCTACTTGTTACCGTGAATAAGTTTAATAAAGAAAAAATATTCCCTAAGAACAATGAGTGGCGTAATAATGTTTGTTTGTTTGTTCAAAATTTTAAATAGAAGAAACATAAAAAAAAAATGGGTGAAAGAGGTCAGGCCATTTACTTATGTTTGTAACGATTTAACTAAGCCAAACAATAGAGTTTTTTTCTGGTTTTTTATTTTTGTTAACTTGTGGGTTGTGCGGTTTTTGTATTAATAAAAAAAAAAATAAAAAAATATTTTTGTTTTATGCTGAAGCTTTGTTGTGTTTATTTTCAATTTTTTTTTTTTTTTTTTTGTACTTCTTTAAACTTTGTTTTAAGTAAAAGTTACTTGGGGCAACCTTATTACCACGGCTGTGTTTTTTCTTACTTTTTAATACACTTAAAGAGTAATTTACTTATTAAATAACTAAAAATGAACAGAATAGGGATTGAATATGATTTTTACTTCCTTTATTTAATTAGAAATTGTCATTCCTTTGATTTTATGTTTTTTTTTTCTTCTTCTTCTCTTTTTCGTTGGAATTGAATCAACCAGCATACAAATAGGAGCAAAACAAAAATCATTTCCAAAAAAACTATTAATATTTATGATGTGAAAAAAAAAAGAAAAGATAAAAATAATTAGGTAGGTAGCTCATTAGCACCATCTACTTTCCACCAAATATATAATCATTAAACAACCCTTATTGTCAGCATGTAATCAATAAATAAAATAAAAATCACCAGCGCACGTCAACCAGGTGAAAAGTTTAGAATTTTTAGCTTTTAGCTTTTTTTTTTTTTTGTATCATAATAAATGAAGAATCCAGCGGATGATTTAATTTTTTCTTTTTTTTGTTTAACTTGAAATCCGTTAGTTTATGCCTATTTAACGACACCAACAAAAAAAAAAAAAATAAAAACAAAAATTCATACATCCGGGTGCGTGCTGTTATTAAAGAAAAACAAATAACCTATTGTCATAATGTGCTGCAAAAAAAAAAAAAGAATTTTTGTTTTTAATCAATGAATCCACGTAATTGAATTCTAAAATTAAACTTTGTACGCTGACCAAATAATATTTTTTATTTTTATTTTTTAAACGAATTCATATACTGATAAGGTTTTAACACACCCATAATTTTCATGTATTTATTTTTACGCAAAGGTAATTTAAAAAAAAAAAAGAAAAAAAAAAAAAGAATTTTTTTCCTTACATATCCCTCTTTGTGTTGTGGAGTTTTTTTTTTCGCTCGGTTAAAGCATTTAACTGAATTAACAACATTTTCTTTTTAATTATTATTTATTCATTATGATTACTTCTCACTGTGCAGCATAATTATTATATTAAATATTCATTAAATAAATTATAATAATTTTACTTTAAAGCAAAAAAAAAAATAATAAATCGCATTTATGTGTATATAACGTATATCGTGCCACAAGAAACATATTTTTGTGTTTTGTTATAATTCGAGTCACGTTCTTCACAGATGGTATCACGATGTACTTTTGTATTTTATTTTAACTGTTCACAAACAAACAAACAAACAAACAATCATATCGGGTCTTTTACGCCGGTTTTTTTTTTTTATTACGTATGCATTAAATTCGGTTGTCTTTTTTATTTTTTTATTGTAGATAATTTTTATTATCATCATTTAGTAAAGTTTTTGTTGTAAAAAAAAACAATTTTCAAATATGCCGATTTTATTATAAATTTCACTTTTCTTGTCTTAACTCTATTATAAATAAATTTAATTTTACTTATTTAGGGGGTGGATATGATAAATTTTATCTCTTATTTAAATGTTACAAAAAAAAAAAAAAATTAATAAACGGTGCGGCATTTATTGTTTTCTGCGGTTCTCCTTATAAATATTTATTATTATTATTTTTTATGTAACTATCGTGACATTGCATCGTTATGTGCAGATTTTAATACAAATCATAAATAATAATTAAAAAAAAAAAATAAAACAATTGAACTGTATTGCACCGTACTATTTAATTCAACTTAACCAATCATCGTCACCATCCACATCATGGTCAACATCAGTGACACGTCGCATGCAGAAAACTGATTTTTTTTTTTCGTTTTATTATTCTTTGCTGCTTATTTAACATTTTTTTTTTTTTAGTAAATTTAATTAATTTATGGACAATATAATTATTCTTGTTGTTTACTGTGCCGCATTATTTGCGTTTTTTTTTTGACCACTTTTGGCACGTGGCGGTATGCCATAAAATTTACGATTATTGCGTTCTTATTATTGTTTTTTTTTTTTTATTATTATTATTATTATTATCATTTTATTTAAATAATTTATTTGATTTTACTTCTTCGTTCATCGTCTTCTATTTAATATTGTTGAAAAGAAGTTTTCTTTTTTTTTTTTATTATTTCTTTACGAATGAATATGTGTTGTGTTGTGTTGTGGTGAGGTTAACGCGTGCCTTAATCATACGGACGTAATGATTTTTATTTTATTTCTTTATTTTTTAAATTTAAATTAAATTTTTCGTTTATTGAATTTCTTAAATAGGATACTCAATTAATTATTTTTTTTTTACATTAAAATCACCTTTCGTAAAGTTTCAATTGAATAATTTATTTTTTATGTTTTTTTTTTTATGTTTTGTTGTTATTCGCCTGGTAAAATAATTTTAACAAATATATATATATATATATATATATGGATTTTACGACTGTTTATTCAGTTTGCGCAAAAAAAAAAAAAAAAAATGTGTGGGCTTTTTTTGTTCAAAAACCGCGAACTGACCGCTAATGCACAGTATTTTTGCAATTCGATTTGGTATTTTTTTTTTTTTTTTTTTGTGTTCCTTGTGCCGTCATCTGGCAGGACTATACTAGCTAACAAACCGACAGGAAAAAATTTAAACAACCCAATTATCAACAATATGCGACATACAAAATAAAAAAAAAATGTTTCTTTGCTAAAAATAAAAACCCTTAGATTATGTTTAGCAAAAGTTTTATCAGCAATTTGTAATTTATTTCAATTAGAAATAAATATAAACAGCTCAATCAAAATTTATTACACAATTCGTTTTAAATGTATTTTCCAATATTAATCTAAATGGTGTTTATTAATTTCTACGGTGCAAAAATGATTTACTTAATAAAAATATTTTAAAAGAAATCATATGCCGTGCGTAAAAGTAATTTAAAAAAGTTTTCTTATTTATTTTTGTTATTTGTTAGAAAACATTAAAATACGAAAATCATATTTCCGTAAAAGATACATTTTCGAAAATGGTAGATTAGACAAGAAAAGAAAAGAAAAAGAAAAAGAAAAATATTTAATACGTGTTATTAGCAAATAGAGACAAACATCTAACTGAAGGTAAATAAAGTGCGATAAAGTAACGTAAAGTTTCTATTTAAACACATTTGGAAAACAGAAAACTTTTTAATGTTTTTGTTGATTTGTTAACACAATAAAATAAAAACTTTATGTAAAATTTGAATACAGGAAAAATACATACATTTTGCATGTCTTAAGTAGTTTCGTTGAGCTTTTTTTTTATTATTATTATTATTATTTTTAATTACATTTCTCAAGTATGAAATCGATTGGTTTTTTTTTTTTTTTTAATTTTTTGCATTGAAACATTCTAAAATATGTTGTAGGGCAAAAAAATTAAATTAAATTAAATAAAAAAAAAAAAAACCTGGTGTTTACTCGCTAACAAAAATGGCTCCAAACATAAACTTAAACTAACCAGCTGCTGTTGCATCACATTTTTTTTATTCATAATTAACAAAAAAAAACATAAAAATTCTTTAAATATTTCTTAAAAACTATTAATAAATGTTGTATTGCAAAAATTATATATTTTATACAAAAAAAAAAAGAAAGAAAAATAAAGGAAATAAAAAAATATTTCACACCAAAAATCAAGGAATTTTATCATAGAAAATAAATCTAATAGGCAAAAAAAAAAAAAAAAAATTAAAAATATTTTCTGATTTTTAATACAACGCATTTGTGTTTAATTTTTTTTTTTTTATAACTTTCTGTTGATTTTTTTAAATTTATTTCATTAATACCAAAAAAAAAATAAGCTCAAAACTCAATTACAGTCAGGTGTAAATTTTAATATCGCATTAACTGTGTGATTTGTGAATTTTTTAACACCTGTGATTTGTATTCATATGACATTCTACTGTTTAAGTTATACAAAAAAAAAACAAAGAAAATAAAGCTTAAAAGACAGAACAATTGCTGTTGTTTGTTGTTTAACTAAAAGCTAAGCTACTTTAAATGTATTTCCTACACTTTTTCAATATGTTTTCAAGTAAATAATGTACCTACTTTATGTAATTTAAATTTTTTTTTTTTTTATTTTACAAAACACAATTGTTAAGCATTGAACAGGTAAAAATAGTTAAAACAAAAACAAAAACAAATTGTGTCACCTTTTTTAAAAAATAAAATTCAACAAAATAACAAACAATTAATTTAACACAATTAAATCGGAAGTGTATAGACAATATAATTCTATAAACATCCCAAAAACAAACAAACAAACAAATAAATAAATAAATAAAAAATAAATTGATAACAATCACAGTACATACTTTGTTCGATTATTTGTAAACAAAACGCGCATCGGTGTTGTTTTTGTTATTTGAGTAACGTATGCGGCGCGATGACATTGAAGTCACGCGAAATATTATATTTACAAAATCCCAAATAGTAAAAACAATTACAAAAATTCATTACCAAAATTATTTTTATAATTTTGGTAACTTTTGCTCACCTTATATTGATTTATTGATTATTTGTTTGTTGTCATCATCGATAAAACAAAAAAAAAAATAAAAAAAACTAAACAACGAAGAAAAAAACGAATTTTTAGCACCATAAATTAATTTTTGAATTTAATTAAATTAGTCAGTAACGTGTCCTTTTTTTTCTTTATTTTAATTTTTGTCCTTTTTAATGTTAGAAACGTTATCGTTTTATTATAAATAAATAATAACATAAAACTAAACACATTACTCCTCATTTGATAATAATAATACGAAATAAATAAAAATAAATAAAAATTAAAAACAAATCAACAATCTTCCACCTTTTATTTAATTCACTCGCTCTCACTTACACTCACTTTAGCACACTTTTTGATTGTATTTTTTCTTTTTTCCTCTTTATTCATTTAATTATGTGACTAATAAATTACAAATTAATTAGTAGCAACACAGCATAAATAATAAAATTAAAAATTAATGTTGAAAAACCACTTAACAACGCGTTAAAACGAAAAAAAAAAAAATGACAAAAACACGCGTTATTTGACGCAATTAAAATTAAGTACAAAAAAAAAAAAAAACTCATAAACACTTTATTAAAAAGCGCGCAATAAAAATGAAATTAAAAATGAATTATTTTTTCTGCTTCTGCTTCTTCTTATTTTATTGTCTCATAAATAATCATCTACATCGTCTTCTACGCGATTGTAGCTTTATTAACATTTTCTGCATGTAATACAAATATTTATAATTTCTACACATCACTATTAATGGAGGGGTTTTTATGGTTTAAATTTAAATAGTTAATATTCGCAATTTTGTAGTTTAATCAATTTTCTACATAAATGTGTCATACCGTTGAGACTGTTTATTTACTTTTATGTAATCACAATGCTTCTAAGCATAACTCTTGCTATTTCACTTGCCTTTTTTTATATAAGGAATTTCTGTTTATTTCTCTTAACACTAATGAAACCATTCGCTTGATGTCTTATTGTTTTTTTTTTGTTTTTTTTTTTTATAAATAAATAAATCTTATCACAATTAATTAATTAAAAATTAATATTTAAAAGTTTGCCAACCAAAACACCCAATTAAATTTTAAAACAAAAAATTTTTTTTTTTTTTTGTACTTTATGCTCTTAATTTTTTGTTAATTAATTATTTATGTACATATTTACATATTAAAAAAAAAAAAAAATTATTATTTTTTTTATTATTAATTAATTATGTAACTAGCGAAAATATAATTAATTAATTAATTATTATAGAGAAAACTGTGCACAAAGCTAGAGTAATTATTTTCGATGATGGTCACACGTCAAATTCAGCGTTTTTTACACACTAATAAAATAAAAAAATAAAAAAAAGAAAGAAAAACCCCAACAACCACAAATTCTGTTAACACTTTTAATTATTTATTTGGTTTTTTTTTTCCTCTTCATTTCTATTTACCACAAATTGAAAAAATAATTTTGATTTTTTTTATGTCATCGCTTAATGCGATATGGTTTGTGTCTTCGTTTTAATTGCATTTGTATAATTTTTTTTTTTTTCTTTTGGTTTTTATTTCACATAATTAATTCACAATTTCATATTATTTAATTAATTAATAGTTGAAGAACTGTGTAACACGGTAAACATGGTAAATTTGGCTTCTTTTTTTGTTTTGTTTTGTTTTGTTTAATTTTATTCCAATAAAATTGACAAAATAAAACGAAATGAAACAAAATGAAATGAAAAAAAAAAAAAAAAATTAACCAAAAATCAAAACAAAGCGATGTTTTTGTTGTTTATGAACGTCGTAAATGTAATGTTGTTAGTCAACTGGACTAAACTAAACAATAAACAAGAGTAACAATTATTATTTTGGGGATCAGTTGTGGTAACACCGAAGAAAAGCACAAAACCACCCGTAATGTATGAATTTTTAGAATTTCTCCTATTTTCCGTGCTGATCATCATTCAGCTGATGGCATTTACAGTAAATTTCGGTGAAAATGGGACAACACTATGTGAAATAAATAACCCACAAAAGAAAAAAAAAAAAAAAAAAAAGATAAATTATATTATTGTTTGATGTGAGAAGAATAGCGGATGCTGCGCACATGTAGTTTTTATTAAGGAGGATAATAAATATAATAACGTGCGGGAATTTAGGGAATTTTCTTCTTTTTTTTTTTTTTTCGATTTTATTTACTCAAAACGCCATCGCGCAACGCTGACAATTTTTTTTTTATTTCGTTTATTTATTGCCAATATAGAAGAGAAATATTTCTATATCGCCATGATTGTCGGTGTTCTTGGTGTCATCATCTCGTAACTCATCTTATTTTTTTTTTGTTTTTCTTTTTCTTCTCTTTTACTAATTCTGTATGTACTAAATACTAACGAATTAGATTTTTATTCTTTATTTTGTCGCGTTTGATTCTCTTTCTCTTTAAGTGTTTAAGCAAATGAAAATAATTTTCCTATATATTTTTGTCTAAACGAAAATAGCATCCCGATGCTATAACGATGAAAACATATACACATGATGATCATCATCATCATCATCGCAAAACGACGAAACAACACAAATATAAATAAAAATATTAGCAAAATAATAATAACAAAGTAAAAAAAAGGCGAAATGTTATCACAACGATAAAGAAAACAACGAAATATGGAAAAAATGATGATGAGCAACGACAACAAGGCGACGGCGCATCATTTTTCCTTTTTTTTTTGTTTTTTTGATTTATTTTTGCATTTATTTCCAAAACACTTTAATAATGCTTTTATTTTAAACACGAGTCAAGGATTAAACAACGAACAAATAATATTCCTTTATTGATATTACGTTTTAACGTTAACGTTAACATTGTATATAAAAGATTTATTTTATTTGATTTCCGTGGGTCTTATTCACGTTAAACGTAACACAAATAATACGATGCAATGATATATAGATACATGGTTGACGCCAGCTGGTGACCAATCTGTGTCTTGCTGTGCTGTGAAGCAACAATGATGTGTTGTAAAGAGATTTTTATTAGTTTTCATTAAGTAAATATGTTTGTAATGATCTCATGCCGGGTCTAACGTTGCGTCTAACAACGCAACAACCCTTTTGATTATGAATGAAACAGACATAACTTGGTTTGCATATGAAATAGATTTTAACTAAGCGACTTAAATAAGCTTAATAGCGAAACAATAAAAATACCTTTTAAACACCTGAACATTGTTTACAATTTTTTTTTTTTTTTTTTTTGCAACGACAATAAATTCGCTATAATAATAACGATGATAATTTTTATTATGGTCGAGTTGTTATCATCAACAGTCGTTTCTCGTCACTTATTATCGCATAAAATCTGTTCAACGATGTTGTCAGATGAAAGATTCCAGAAGCAAACATTATAACAAGTTAAACAACACACAAAAAACGACGACGACGACGACGATAATGAAAAAAGAAATGTTAAAAAAGGTTGAAGCATTTTGTTATTTATTGCACCGGCTAAAAATTAACTGATTTCATGGTGTTGTGAGTTTTGCGGGATTCTACAATATTTCTGTTTCTTATACCTTTATTCATAATTTTTTTTTTTTTTTTTTTTTTTTTTGTATTTTTAATTCCTTCACTATTCGTAATAGCGTGTGCGCACCCATTTATAATTATTATTTTTTGTCTATTTAACTTATTTTTTTGACTGCCGCGTAGTTTCTGTTAATTTTATTCTTTAGAAAGAAAAAAACAAATTCAGAATCTGTACTTTGTGGTAATGAAAACATGAAAAAAATTCAAAAACAACGTAAAACAAGCTAATAAAAATAATTATACAAAAGAAGGCGGATGTATATTAAAAAAACTAAAAAATTGGGCTGCTTACAAAAGAACACACAAGAAAAATTATTTCGAGCACATTTATTTCTTATATTTTTCTAATTTATTTAAAAAGTAAAAAAAAAAATAAAATAAAATAATAATAATTTTTGACATAACATAACATCATGTTGAGTGGAGCAAAGAAATTAAAAAAAGAAAAATATTTTTTTTTGTTTTTTATTTCAGTTTGTTAACAAATGTAAAGAAACAAAGCGATCCACCCACAACGAAATCGTTATTTAAACTTTGTAATGTGACAAAATTTAAATTTTATAACAAAAAAAAAAAAAAATATATATATATATATACTAATTCCGTATCACAAATGACGTGTTATGAGATTAAATTAGTCTGTAAACAAAAATGAAAAAAAGAAAAATGTTTCGTTGCACAGCGAATAAATATTTCCAACGTGAATTTCCTTTATTGTTTTTATATTTAAAAAAAAAAATGAGTCAACATGTACATGATAACAGAAATGAACAGTGATGAGATAATAAATAAATGGCTGACAGTGTTAACGGCAACAAAGAAGGATAAGAAATGTTGATGAAATTGAAATGAGCAACAAAAAAAAAAAAAAATCAAATAATATTGAGATTAAAAAATGTTTCCTACCACCCACAATTTGTTTTTTCAAAACAAAACACAAAAAAAAAGAAAAAAAACTTTTTATTGTATTTATGTGATCCCTTTTTGTATTTAAAATTAAAAAAAAAAAAAAACAAAAAAATTTATGCCACATTTGAGACAGGGAGAGGAATTTTATGTACTGTGTACTGTGCTGTGTACACAAAAATTGATTAAAAACTATTCGAATGTAATAAATCACCATTTTCATTGAAATTCTTCTTTTTTATTTTATTTTAACACCATCGACATCGTTGAATGTTGTCTTTTTACTTTATTTTTTTTTTTTTGTTAAGGGTGAGTTGTGCTTATTCTAATTTTTTGTTGCTGCTTAAAAGAAAAAAAACAACAACGTTAAGAACTCGTGCTTATAGCAGTCTGCAAGCAATACAAAAAAAAAAAAAAGGCAAAAGAATTTAATAAAAAAGAAAAAGGAGAACAAAATCTCAGCCAAAGGCGAACTAATTAAATTTTCTATCGTCCTTATTTTTTTATTTTATAAAACAAGGAAGTGCAAAGAAAAAAAAGAAAAACTTTTTTTGTTGCTTTTAATTTCCTTTCTTATTTTTCTGCTTGTTCCACGTTGTCGCCGTTGCTATTTTTAAGACGCTTTGTTAAAACTGTTTAAAAAGAAAAGAAAGTAAATGTGCCACCCTTAGCGCCAGCTAACAATCACATCATACTGGTTAAAATTTTCTTCTTTCCATTACACGTTGCATATCACTATTATATGCGATATTCATCCCTTGAACAACAGTTTTAAAGCTCATCCTTTGCGAGTCTTTTTACTTCATCTTTTGTTGCCTTCCTATATTTGTTTGCATTTACTTTGCCTATATATACGTTATGCTCTCAATTCTTTGTCTTCGTCGTTTGGAACATAAAAGTTTTGCTTCTCTAAATGTCGGGGGTGGATGTCTTTCTTTAACAATAATAACCAGTAACAAACAGCATCAGATTCTATTCTAAAAAGGGTACAAAATACTCTATGAATTTTTTTTTCAACCATCCAATTCTAACTCACACCAACCACCCACATTTAAAGCTTATATATATATATTTATACATTGGCCACCCCGCTGTCACTTTGGATAGCAAAAAATTGTTGAGACGAGCTGAACAGAAAAACATAAAACATATATCTATGAGTTGGTAGAAAGTTTGAAGATTTTTCTTTTTATTTTTTATAATTTTTTTTTTTTTGTTGTTTAAAAGGAAAAATTAAAGGAATGGCAATTCTAGGCTTGAAAAAAAAAGGAAAACATAAACAAAGCACTGTGCAGTGCCGCACAACAGCAAAGAATTTTTTTTATTTCTTTTTGTTTTTTTTTTTTTTGACAAGAAAATACCACCCCAATGGAACTTTGGATGGATTGAAATTACAAAAACAAATAACATTGCAGTCAGTCAGCTGGAGGGTTTATACTTTCTTTTTAGCTGGTTGTTTTATTTTTATTTTTTGTTTGTTTATTTGGAATCCTGAAGAGTATAAAGAAAGACAACTAACTGGGTGGTTGTTAGTAAGAAATTTATTTGTAGTTTGAGTGGGGTTTATATTCGGTTGGCAGGTTTGGTATGTTCTTTTGGTCTATATAAAGCTTCATACTTAAATCTGCTTCATCTTCTTCTTCTTCTTCGTGTTTTATTTTTTAATTTTTTTTCCTTCAGTTTTTCTTATGCCATTTCATCTTCATCTAGTTATTACTACCACTGTTGCTGTTACTTATATATCGTCTACTGTGTTACCACTTTCATTTTATTATTATTATTATTACTATTTTATTTTATTTATTCCAATTTTCGACTATGTGTACAATCTATCTACACAATTACACAAGGGATGTATGTTATGTGTATTTTATATATAAAAGAAAATGAAAAACGAAATAACAAAAAAAAAAAAAAAAAACTTACGTTAAAGCGACATCCAACATTTAGAACAAATGTGACAACAGTGTGACAATAATGACAGTATCAGTAAAAGAAAAAAAAACACCAGCTTGTTTTCATGCTTTTTTTATTTTTTTTTATTTATTTACACTTAAGTCGTTACATGTTAGTGCAGTTTAAGCTTTAAGATATTTTTCCCAATTTCATTTCATTTATTAAAGAATTTTTTTTTTTTTTTTTTTTTTTTTTGTTTTGTGTAAAATCCTTAATTAATAGAAATTATTCTAGACAACAAAAAAAAAACATAATAATTATAAAAATGTCACAAAAAAGCTCTTTTCTCTCACTTCTCTCATGATACATTTTTAACATTCCTATCGTCTTACTACAATTTTTGCGTTTTATTTTATTTTATTTATTTTACGTTTTCTTCGTCTATCATATCTTCAAACATTCAGCAAACGAATATAAACAGATATAAAGAGAAATGTATAGAAAAAAAAAATGGAAAAATAACAGAGAACATTATACATATTATATCCAAAGAACGAAATAAATCACCGTCAAACTAGAAAGACATTGTCAGACAATCGCGCCTGAATATTATTGCCGGTAATACATTGAATTGGTGAAAATTTTTTTTTGTTGTGTATTCTCTTGCTGTTCACAATGAAATAGATTTTGAAATTTTGTTTTTATTTTCTCACCCGTTTAACATTAACGCGACTTTCGTACAAATAAAGCATAAAGCGTTTTTCCTTATTTCCTTCTACGTTTAAGACAAAAAACGTTAAAAAGGAAAAAAACAAGAAAAAAAAAAATGTCGAAGAAACTAAAACTTGTATTCGATGAGAGTGGGTTTTTATTTTTCCACCGTTTTCTATCCTCCTTTTTCTAGCCGGGTCTTAAGACGTTTAAGGAGACAAAACCAGAAGAAACTAAAACACTGAATTATTATTATTTTTATTTTTTTTGGTTTTTCATATTTAGCTGTGTGCTGAGTAAAGTCTATTGGGTTTATGCTAGCTGTTTGAATTCCTTTTCTTTTTATTTCTTGTTTATATGTCGGTCTGTCTAAATGTCTGCCTAACTGTGTATTGTGTGTGTGTGTGTGTGTGTCTTTTTTTTTCGCGTTTCGTTTAGTAAGAAAATAAGCATAAAAATCTTTTAACCAACGAAAAAGAAAAAAATAAGAAACACCAACTTCCAGTCCATGATGCGACTTTTATTTTGCTGTATTTCATTCCTTTCATCTCAGCTGTGATGTTTTCTTTTTTTTTTCTTTTTTTGTTTTTTTACTTCTTTTCCCCCAAAATACGAAATTCATTTTATGTTGTTCATCCTACATCTTGTTACGCATTTACTGTTTGTTTGTTTGTTTTTTTTTTCTTCTCTATGTGAATCGTGTCAGTTGTTTTAGTCATTTTTGTTATTTTTGTTTTTTTTTTTTATACAATTTTTTCTTAGGAAACGAAGCTTATTATGAAATTGGATGAATGTCAATTTAAAAGATTACAGTGAAAAAATTCTATTTTTTTCCTTCTTTTTGTTGTTTTTAAATGATTAAATTCGGGTCATTAATCAATAAAGTTTGATAAGCACAACAACAACAAGCGTTTATGCAAAAAACCTTTGCGTCGTCCCCATCGCAAGTAAAGTAATTTTAAAGTAAAAATCTGCTCAACAACGAGAAGACAAAACACAATTGTTTTTTTTTTGTTCTTTAATAACAAAGACGACACCGTGGCGGTAAGATTTTTTTTTTTTTTTATTGAAAATTAAATAAATATTTTGAATAAACAAATGCAAAAAAAAAAAAAAAAAAAAATGTTGGTAGGGAAAGAATTTTCGTTTAATGTTTTTTATGTAACGTAATGGGGATTTTGTCGATTGGTGACAAATTATGATTTTGTGCTGAGCAAATTATTCATGTGCAACAGTCCAGTGTTGCGCGTTTTTCTTTACCTAGTATACGAATAAATTTTCTGTTTAAAGTGTGACACATAAGTTATGTATATGCAAAAATTGTTTTATTAAAGAAAAAAAGAAAGAAAAAAAAAAAACGCCGCTGCGTTAAATAATGTTTCTACGCTGCGTTACGGTGTAAATTCGGTGATATTTGCTTTAAACTTTTGAACCATACGTTAGTCACTTTAGTTAATAAAATAAAAATTACATTGACAGCTTTTATAAAAATGATTAAATTTTTTTTTTTTTTTTGGCTATACACTATGAAAAATTAATTAATTAAAATTTACCGACCACAGTAACAGCAACCACAACATTTTTTTTTTAAATTTAATTTTAATTAATAAATTGTCAAATTTATAATACACCTTGTGTGGGTTTTTTTTCTTTTTTTTTTTTCAATTTTTAAATCTTTATCAATTAATTAAAAATAAATAAATGTTCAAACTGATTTGCCCTGTTATTTACGTTAAAAAAAAAAAAAAAAAATGAAGCAGATTAAACCGCGAGATGATTTTTCTTTTCTTTTCGTTTTTTTTTTTTTGCATCTTCTTGTCGCATTTCATAAATCATTGAATTTTTATTTATTTTGTAATTTTGCCTTGTCTTGTTGTTGTTTGTTTACTTCTTTAATATTTAAGAAATAGCGGGAATAAAATCTCTTTTGTAAATATCATAAATTCAACAATATTATGGATTTAAAAAAGAAAATAAAATTGAAGAAAAAATAAATAAAATAAAAACTCAGTATTTGAGGGTAGATTTATTTTATTCCTTTAATTATTTTATTGCAAAATAATAATAATATTTGCTTCGATAAAAAACTTAAAAATATTTTTTAAACCTCACATAACTAAGCCGACGGCTTAAACATACAAAATTTTATGTTTTTCACAATGACAAAAGGAATTAAATACCACCGAAATAAAATTATATAATAAATTATCATAAATTACTTAATTAACGTTTTTTTATTTCTTTTGTTAGTTTTAACTAATTAATTTTTCTCAAATGTCTAATTATGTTGATGATACAATGATTATTGTGGATTCTGTTTGTTTTTTTTTTCTTTTCTTTTCTTTTTTTTTGTATGCTTAAAAATGTGTGAACTCATCGTTAAAACAGTTAAAAAGTTGAAAAAAAAACAACTAGAAAAACGAAAATTTAAATTAATTTAAAGAATAAAAATGAAATAAAATTTACACCGAAAAGTAGTATAAAATGAATAATGGCCGCTCCCCTAAATATATGTAATATATATTTTTTTTTTTATTCTTTGATTCTTCCATTGCGATTTTTTATGCTTTTGTTGATATCATATGACTTACATAGAATTTGTTTCTACTTCTTCTTCTTGTTATTTTAGTTTTTGCTTTTTTTTTTTTTCAAATATTTATTTTTTTGAGTGTATAATGGAACAACAACAACAACAACAACAAGAAGAAGAATAAGAAGAAAATACAAAAATAAATCTAATAAAAGAGGCAAAACGAAAATAAAATTTGAATTCATAGCGCGAGTAAATAAAAGAAGCAAAAAAAAAAAAAAATAAAAAAAATAAAAACTCGTTGAGAGCGATCAATTCAATGAATATTATTTTGTATGAATGAAATTTATTTGAAATTTGTAGGTGAGGAAACAGGAGTTCTCTGTGTTTTCATCGTTTCATTCATTTCATTTTCACATCACTGACAAATCGGCATAGTGAAGCAGAAAGGGATTTTTTTACCACAGTTAGAGCATTGCAACAGTTTCCACTGATTTTTTTTTGCTATTTTGTTTGTTTTTTTATTATCTTTTTCACACATGAAAGGAAAATTATTCCTCATATACCAATGTGTAATCATCAAAGTAGGAAAATAAAACAATTTCTATGTGATTTATATGCGTTTTCCACGTATCTTATCTTTAAACGAATAAATTGACTTAACTAAGCCAAAAACAAACTTATTGATGGATAATAATTTAAATAAACACAAAAACAGATTAAAATCACGAAAGGAGTAAAGAAACAGCTAGAGAAACAGAGAGCAGCCAACAATCACCAGCAGCCAACAATTTTCGTTAAGTTAAATTTAATTCACCATAATTTAAATTGTTTATACGCTTTTCTTTTTATTCTTTAGCTTAATCAAAATTGTTATAATCACGATTTTAACTAATTAGCCAACAAGAAGATTAAGTTGTTTGTGCATTTCTGCTGTTGTTGCTGCAACAACTTGGTTGAGATAACCAAGTTAAATGCATTGGGAAAAGACGTTTTTAATGTCTTTATCGGTTTCGCCTTTTTTTTTTTCTTTCGTGCGAGGAATTGGGATTTATTTTTTAATTTTTATTATTTTTTTTTTTTTGATTAATCAATTACCATTAACGTTTTATTATGTGTTTTTTGTACACTAAAATTACTTAAATATCTAACGATGTAAGTTGAATAAAAAACAAGGATTTTGTATAGGGAAAACACAAAATTTAAGGAACAAATTTTAACACAACTTTGTTTTAACAAAAACAATCAACGATTGTCGAAATGAACTAAACAAAAATATTTTCGTTAAGACCGGTAACCAGCTTAGTAAAACGAAAAAAAACTTTCTAAAACCAAAGGATCTCACCTTAGTACAATTTATGCACTTAAACAATTGCTCAGAAAAAGTAAAACCATGAGCTATGTCCTTGGTGTTTTCTATTTTTTGTTTTTTTTTATTTTTTTTTTGTAACATTAAAAAATAAAAACCAAAAAAAAAAAAACTTGCAACGTCCTAACCTTGGCAAAAAAAAAAAATAATAAATAAAAACCTAGGAAAATTATTATTACAAAAATAGAAAGAAAGAAAAAAAAAACTTTCTCTTCATTTCCCCAAATGACTCAAGGGACTTTAATTTTTTTTTTTTTTTTTTTTTTTAATAATAAAGTCACTGCATACAAAAATACTTAAATTTCTTTAAAAATTTTTTAAAATAAAAAAACAAATTTGGTTTTACCTTGATTAATCCACAGTGATCCAATAATGGGAACAACAACATAAAAAAAAAAACGGTAAAAATTCTGAAACAGAAAGAAAATAAAAGGTTAATTAATTGATTTTTTTTTTTTTTATATTTAAAATTATTAATTTATGCTAATTTGTGGTAATAATTTAATAATTTAAGTAAATAAATAACGACGTAAACAGCTGATTTAAATAGAAAAAAAATTATTTTATTTTTTTATTCAGCTCACACTTTAATCAGGTATGAAAATAAATACTCTCTTGGTTTATGTCTACGATGACTCTTTATATTATTTTGTTTATTAATATTCTTCTATTTGTTGCTAGTGCCATCTAGTTAAGTAAAGCTATAACTTGTATTAATGTTAATTTTTTTTTTTTTTTGTTTTTATACATTTTTATGCTTAAAGCATCTTAATTACGTTGATAATTACTATAAATACGTTGTTTATCACTTAAAAGTAATTTTTAATCATTAAAGTTTACAACAAAAAAAAAAAAAAAACAAACTATTTGATTGTAGAGCAGAAAAGTTAACAAGTTCAAGTAAGAAACGTGGATATAAAACAATGAAATGAAAATACAAATAAAAGGCGAGTAACGTAACAAACAGAACAAAATAAACCGCGTGACCGCTTGTAATTGTCTTTATTATACATGTGTGCAATGTTTTTCTTGTTATTATTTCTTTCCAATTCACTATTCTTATAAAATTTCTTTAATTTTGCCTTAGTTTTTCTTAGTTCTTTTTTCTTTTTCTTTATTTAACGTTGTTTTCGCTGTTGTTTTTGCGGTTTGGTTACTGTTGTAACATTTTGTGTGCGACACTTGTAAAATAATAAAAAAAAAAACAATGCAGAGAAAAGAAAAAAACAGTCACAATCGATAAAAACGGTTTTTTTTTTGTTTTACTGCTGTTTGTTTGTTTGTAGTTATTGTTGTTGTCTGTTTGTTTGTTTTATTAAACAGTATTTCTTTGTTTCTATTTATTTACCGTCTTATGTTGTGTATTAAATGCTTAACACCACCATTGACCATATATAAATTGTTTAACAAACAAACTAAAAAAAATAAAAAAAGAAAAAAGAAATCCACTAATAAACTGTTTATTATCCCAATTTGCAGTCATTTAAAAGCGTTAAAAAAAAAAAGTTTTTTTTTTTTACTTTTCTTTACATTCAAATAATAATCTGTGCTTAAAACAAATACTTTAATTAAATATCCTAGTAAATAATCAACAGATAATCACACGATAATCAAACTGCCTCGGCTTTTATTAAAATGCCTGAAAAATACTTTTCCCATTGTAAATAAATCATATTTTGTGTAATAATCAAAATCTATAATCAATAATCAAGAATAAATAATATAGAAATGGCTTAACAATAACAATGACTTAACCAGTAATAAATAAATAATTTTCATCACTTTGTAAAATAAATCTCACAATAATTATTTGCTTTTTATTTGGTTTTTGTCTCTACTAAACCAGCAAAAATGTAGGGAAAATTTTTTTTTTTTTTTTTTATTATTCATTTTTATTTGATTCCATAACACAGATTATTGTGTTCACTGTTTTCATGATTAATTATCAACGATAATGTCCTTAAATAAATAAACTAATCAACTTAATTAATGAAAGAAAAAAAAGAAAATAATTTAAGCTAATACACAATAAGTGTAAAGCTTAAACCACGCTTAAAAGAAAGTGACACATGTATACTTGAATATCGACACCAAAATTTAAAAAATACAAATGCGGCATTTATTTACCTTTAAATAAATTGAATAAAAAAAATAATAATCTCGCATGTTGTCGATTTTTTTTTTTTTTTGTTATTTTAGTTTGCAAAATAAAGCAAAAAATATCAAACAACAAAAAACTAACAAAACAGACGAACACAATGTCCGCGATGCAATTTTTAAATAAAAAACCAAACTGTTGTCAGTCCATAAAAATTGAAAAAAATCGCGATAATAAATAAATAAAAAAACGAAAAACAAAAAATGTTTTATGAACTTTCCGATAAAAATTTGAATTATATTCAATAAAAGAAAAAGAAAAAAATTGAATGGGTTTTTTGCAGCAATAAGCATTTTTGTATTTTTAGGTGACACAATGCGCTTTTTTTTAATTTATTTTATTTTTTTGTACAGAATTCACAGAGCTTTTTTTTTTTTTTTGTGTGTGTATTATCGCCGTCTTATTTGTTTAATTTTTTGTTGTTGTTGTTGTTGATATTAGGCGCAAAACACAAGTCAAAAAAATGTAAAGTTAATAAATAATCATTACACCCGGTATGGTTGTGTTTTTTTTTTTTTTTTTTATTTCTTGTTAGTTATCTCGCTGCTTTTTCTTATTTAATTTAATATTATTGTCAGCCGCTGCTGGTATTTATTTATTTTTGATTAATATTATTATAAATATTCTACCGTGCGATTTTCAACAGTTTAACAATAGTAATAATAATAATAATAATAATAATAATAATAATAATAATAATAAAAGGTAAAAGAATCTTGATCTTGTCACACGATTAACAAAAAAAAAAAAAAAAAAAAAACAAACCGCGATAAAAACTGACAGACGAAGAAGATAACAAAAAAAAAACAATTCAGAAAATTGCTATTATGTAAATTACCTTGTTAATTGCTTTATTATTTAAGTTTTTTTTTTTTTTTTTTTTATAACAAATTTCGTTGTTATATTTAGAGATTAAGGCAAAAGGAAAGGATTCTTACTACAACCGCGAGGAGAATTATTTTTTAAACTTTTTTTTTTTTTTTTTATTTTTTATTATCAAAAGCAGCAACTGGTGGCTTCTATAATTTTATTTATTTTCACTTTAAAAGCTTAAAAAGAAAAAGGATGATTATGATCTGTTTTATTACAATTTAACCCTCATTTTAGTGCTTTTACTTTTTTTTTTCTGTTCTTCTTCTTCTCTCTAGTGCTGAGTAATTTTTTTTTATGACCGCACATAAAATTCACTCTTTAAGCGCATACCCTTAGCTCATAAATATGTTTTTTTTTTAAAAGTATTTTAACCCTAGACAATAACATAAAGTAGGTTAAATTGTCTTAACGACATCACTTGCTGAGGATGTGGTTTATGTGTGTACGTTTTTATCTCTTCTTTTCGTTTTTTTTTGTTTTTTTTTTGGTGTAAACTCATAAAATAGTTAAGCAAAGACGGCAACCACTTTCAAAGTGTTTCTCTAGTCGCTTGTTGTTAAATGTTTATTATACTCAATACAAAAAAGCACATAAAAAAAAAAAAAAACAATTTAATAATTGTTATTTATGTTCAATTAGTGTTTTATTAATTATGTTAAATGTTTTTAGTTTTATAATTAAATTCCAATAAAAAAAAAATGTTTATTTAAATATAAATCAAAATAAAGCAAAGTAATTCAATTAATAAGTAATAATAATAATAATGATAAACATTAAATGTTTACAGCAATAAAACTGACAATAATAATAATAATAATAATAAAAACTTATTATAATGTTAATATCAATCCCACATTAAATCCACTCATCATTTCATAAAAACAAACATTTTTTCTGTATGTATATACGATGGACAAACAAATTCATTCCAACCGAACAACAGAAATTGACTTTATTCTCCGTGTATGGATGACAAAAAAAAAAAAATCTATTTCTCCAGTTAGGAACACACAAACTCTAGGAAATTTTCAATAATTAAATTCCTATCGAACCCGTATTTTAAAATTAAGCGAACTATTTATGTTTGCCGCTAGTATTGGTTATATATGTTATGTATCAACTTGTTGCGTTTTTTTCCTCTTCTTTCCGTGTGAAACAAACCCAGAAGAAATTTGTATACAAAATAAAAAGCATATATTTAAATAATATTAATGTGACTTTTTTATTATTATGATTACGATTATTGTTATTACGATTATTGTTATTACGATTATTATTATTATTATTAAAAAAAAAACGAATAAACTTTATTTAATGATTTTGTCGTGTGCCACACTAGTTTATTGTTTTTAAAAATTTTTTTTCACAGTAATAACAATTTTACATGTTGCTATTTTTAGTTTAATTAATTAAAAACAAAATAAAACAAAAAGAAAAAAAGCTAAATAAATAAATAAACGTTTAACAAGAGTAAATATTTTGATTTTTTTTTTTTTTTTGGTTAATACTAAAATAACAACAATAATTATAAATTAACCAAAATAATAACATTAAACAAACATAAAGCTAATGAAGATTGTTTTTTAGATTAAAAAGAAAAAGAATAAAAAAAAAAATGCTACTGCGGTAATAACGCTGCGTTACCATACTATACCGTGCTCTACTGTGATTCGTATTCGTTTTTTTATATTGAGAATTGATGTTTTTATTATTATTGTTTGTCTAATAAAATTATAATTAAAACAGGTGTTGATTAATGTTCACTGTGTGGTCTTTTTCGAAAATAAATCGAAAACAATTTTAATGCGAATAAAATGCTTTGTTCTAATCGTTTTTTTTTTTTTTTTTTTTTTTGCTGTCTATCTATTTACTATACCAAACTTGTATTAATAAACTAAGCTAAACAATAATTAATTAATTAAGACGAGTGTAGAAAAAAAAAAAATAATTAAAAAGTTTATTTTTACATTTGAATAATAAATAAATAAATAAAAAAAAATTTATTAGCTAACCACTAAGCATTTTTTTTTTTTTTTTTTTTTTTTAAATTATTTAATTATTTACTTTTATTTGCTTTAAAAAATATAAAAATAAAAATAAAAAGAAAAATGAATAAATAAATTAATTAGTATAAAAAACAAAGAATTGTTAATTATTTAATTTGGCAGTTTTATGAGGTTTTATGAGGTGGCAGCGTGAGAAATTAAATTTTTTATTAAATTTTTTGTTAAAAATTTAACTAGCATTAAAAGCCATCTAGTGTATTATTTTGGAAATTATTCTTTATTTAAGGGTTTGTCACTAAGTTATATGTTTTTTTTTTCTTTTTACCGTAAAGCACTGTTTTAAGGGTGAAAAACGATATATAACAGCTAAAACTGGTAGAATGTAGCAAAGTAACAAACCGTACCGTTTCATTTAATAGGAAAAAAAAATAGAAAAGATTCTTTAGTAGCAGCAACAACCGTTTTTTTTTTTTAATACTCCTTTTAAGGGTTGCTACTTGATGACGCTATAACAAGAAAAAAAAGAAATGAACAATTTAATTAAAAATAAATTATCACAAAAAGTGAATATGCCGCCAAATGCATTAAACTAAAAATTAATTTATGTTATGATTAAATCTATATAAAGTAAACACGATTAATAAAACATTACGAGCAGCAGTAACAGCAGCAGCTAATTGATATAATTAAAAAAAAAAAAAAAAAATCTTTTTAAAGTGATTTTATTTATATTTTTTCATCTTTTCTGTATAATTTTTTTTGCTTTAAATATAAATGAGAAATCATGATGATGATAAAATTAACATTAATACATTTTTAATGTGTTATTTATCCACTTGTGATGTCCATCAATTTGTTTAAATTAAAATAAAATACAAAATAAAAAACGTAGTGGCAACGGTCTGTTAAATCTCTTTTCATAATAATAATTTTTCATTTTAATAATAATAATAATAATAATAATAATAAATAATCTGTTTAATAATGTTTTATGATTAACGCACATCGTTATCGCTAAACTGTTCTGTTGTCTCTTCTTTAATCATACATTTTTTAGTACGCTCGCTCGCCTTTAAATTATTAAAATTCAGTACACTTAGCCATATCATAATATCTTGTCTCATCTCATCTTGATGAGTTTTTTTTTTCTCTTTATTTTTCTTTCTTTTATTTGCGTTTTATTTACTTTTTATGAGTTTTTATAACATAATTGCGAGCATTTGTTAAACAGAAATACAAAAAAAAAAAAAAAATAATAATAATACATTTCTGACTTGATGTTATGAGATTTTTATCATAATTATGCAGATTTTATGCCAAATAAATTCATTTTTTTTTTTGTGTTTGTTTGTTTGTTTGTTTGCTGTGTGTTTCTGTGAGTTTCTGTGCAGCAAATAAACATTATTATTTTTTTAATTTAATTTTATTTTTTTTTTTTTTTCGTCTGACTAATTGTTGATGATTTTGTGCGCTTTCTGCTTCACATAATAATTCATTTTTATGCAGTTTAATTGAAATAAAATAAAATAAAATAAAAATCATTTTATGGATGTTTAAGTCCGGTTAACAGGTGTGAACGCATTATTGTTACTAATTAAAATATTTTAATAAAAATAAAATAAATGTTTCCGATTTTATTTTTTTTAAAATTATTTATTTATTTTATTTATTTTATTTGTATACAGGAAATTATTGAAAAATAAATAATTAATAAATAACAAGGATTTAATTTATATTTATGTTAATGTTATTAAAAATGTAATAACCTTGTCGATTTTATTTATTGCGTTTAATTTTTCTTTTTTATATTATATTATTGGCAGTGGTAATTAAGTGTTTTTCTTTAAGTTAAAAATAGAAAAGCAACAACAGCATTAACCTGCAGTTTTATTATAAGCGTAACGCAACGTTAAAATAAATAAAATCATAAAGTAAGTAGTGCGTTACCGATGATTTCAGGTTATTAGTTGATTATTGTTTGTCGGGATTACAATAAATGTTGATAAATTAAAGTTTATTAAATTATTTAAATGTGTTTTATAAAAATTAACTAGATAGAGAATATTAAAGGTAGAAAATTTTTTTTTTCTTATTATTATTATTATTATTATTCGATTCTCTATATTCGTACATTTAAATAAATTGATTTTGTTCGTTATATATACATACATGTATATAAACAATAATAATATATTCGATGCAATAAATAACAACATTTATACATACATATATATATATATATATATATATATATATAACTGTTCAAATTGAAATTAACATGATAAAGTACATAATATACCTGAGTCAGGGATTATATAAACGGCTTAAAAACAAATTGATTTATTACATTTATTATACAATTCTAGTATTTTTGGCCATTTTAACAAATATACACATTTGCTGTTATTGTCTATTGGAATAAAATTAATAAAATAAACAATAACTAAAAAAAAAAACTCTAAATATAAATTCTGCAAAGCTTTATTGCATTTACCAGCTAGTAGGAACAAAAAAAAAAAGTTAAAATAAATTAATATAAAAAATACTGAGTAACATTATCCGTGATATTTTTTTTATTTTTTTTTTTTAATTTAGATTTATGCTACTTTGGTTTTAATTTAAAGAATTAATGTTAAGAGATTATTTAAACTTTAAGGAATTTATCACTAATCAAACTTTTATCAATTAAAGCAGATTTAATCAATTTTAAATATTTAATTATCTTTAAAAAAAAAACCCCACACCGTGTTTAACTAGAAATCACAAAATCACAAAATCGTCCTGAAATATAGGAAAAAAAATAAAATTAAATTAATCAGAAAAAGTTAATAAATAATAAAACAATGAAAGAAACTAAAAAAAAAAAAAAAAAAAGTGGTAACTCCTATGCGTTATGAATTAAAAATGAAGTGGCGCCATAAATAAATTTAAAAAAATTTAAATAATTTATTAATAATTTCGTTCATTTTTAAATTTATTTAATTATTTCTGTTAAGCAATTGCTTTGTGATGTACTTTTGCCACAACAAACACCAACTTACTGTGTCTCTCGCTTACAAAGCATAACGCATCGTAAATATACTATGATGTCATAATTAACAAAAAAAAAATTAAATAATAATAATAAGAAACAATAAAACAATTGATGACTAATTTGGTAAAGTGAACAATTGATAAAAACGAAAAAAAATTGATTTAGAAAAAAAAAAAAAAACTACAGGAAGGTGAATAAAAAGGTTTTTTTTTTTTTTTGGGAATTATATATAACTCTCAAGCCGCTAAAGTAAGCAATGAAATAAATAAGAAACAAAAACGCCTAATGCTTTTCCTTCTAAGATACAAATCTTTGACTTAAATCAATGAAAAGCAAACTAAAAACGCATATTTTGTGAATTTCTGACAAAGTTTTATTAACATATTTCATTCGTTTCTTCTGATTATTTTTTGATATAAGTTTTTGTTTTTCAACTGAATACGGGTTTTTCGGTTTATTTAATTTATTTAATTTTTTCGTTATATTGTGGGTTACACACACGCTATAGAAAACGCTAGAAACGACAACAAAAATTTAACCAAAAAAATAAAAAATTTCATTCACATCTGTATTATTCCTTTGAAAATAAAACTAAAAAAAAAAAAAAGAAGAAAATTATGTGTATTGCGTGCTGCCCGCCAGCATAAATTTAAACATAGCCCCCAAGATAAACGTTTCGATACTCTGCATTAAACTAATATTAGAATTTTTTATTTTTTTTTATTCTTACATAACGGACAGAGGGTTCTCTTTTAAAAGCTTAAAGTTTCGTTAAGTTTTGTTTGATTTAAGGAAACAAAATTTATAGGCAAATATAAAAAAAAAACACATTTGCCTATCTATATTTACGTTTTTGTGTTTCCTTCGTATTTTTCCTGCGTGCGAATGAGATATCCAAAATAAGATAACCTCGTATTCACCATACCCATTTAACAACTTTTTTTTTTTTTTTTTTATAGTTTACTGTTGTTGTTATTTTGTTTTCCTTTTCCTATTTATTTTGAGGACAGAAAGTACCTCGTGTTTTCTATTTTCTAATGGAGAAGCAAAAAAAAAAAAAATTTTTTTATTTTATTTTTTTTTATTAAAACGCAAAAGGGTTGAGATAATATCGCACCCTTTTTATCATTGAACTGCCAGAAGCAAACTCTGTTAAAACTAGATAGTCAAAGTCAACCAACAACCAACAACCAACAAGCAGAAATAAACAAACAGACGGAACGAACAATAAGTAAACTAGGCTAGCGATACACACAGTAAAAAATCGAATTTTTTTTACTATTTTTCGTGTAGATTTCTACGCCCATTTTATACAAAAAAAAAAAGAATAATTTTATTTTTTATTTTTTGTTCATTTATTTGCCTAGAAACGAACTTTTTACATAATTTATTTTATATTTTTTTTTTTATCCATTGAAAAGTTTCTCTTTTTTTTTTTAGTACTAAATTATCTGGTTGAAATTGCTTGACGAACTTTAAACAAAATAAAAGCAAAGAACAAAAAAAAAAAAAATCAGAAAAAGGATTCATTCAAAAAGGCAATTTTTTAAGATGGTGAAGAAAAAGAGTTTCTTTTCTTTTTTTCAAATGAAATGTTATAAAGAAAAGTTGTGAGGAGAGAAGTAAAAGAACTAAATGTAAATAAAAGGACAATACCGTAAAATACAGCACATATGGCGTACAATAACCCGAAGGTGTAATTTAATCATATAAATATAACAAACACACAAAAAACAACAAAAAATGACAATGACGACACATGGGTAACACAAAAAAGTACAAGCAGATAAATAAATAGATATATCTAAATATATTAAGATATGTAATATTTAAATAGATATAAGTAGAATGTGCCATGGGCATTCGTTTTTTAATTTATGCATAAGAAATATATATATATATGTAATTAGGTATCTTTTATACAAACTTCTCTATTCGTATGCATCAATACGCTTAAATTAAATTAAATAAAAAAAAAACTTCACTATTTTCGTCAAAAATAAATTTTTTTATATTTTTTGTTGTGTCATGCGACCGATGAACTTCTACTCAAAAATTATATATATAGAGCAGCATTAATAAAAGCACAAAATATCGATTAAATTTTCGTTAATAAACAATTTTTTATTTTTTTATTAATGTTTTTCCACTCTTCTCAAGGTCATACGATGGTACGTTTATAAATTTCATCCGTTTAAATTAAACAAGACTGACTGTGCTATTCAAACAAAGCAGTTTTTTTTTTTTTTTACTTTTTTATTCTTATTATTCAATATTTTTAGCTGTTACAGAGTTAAGTTTTTTTTTTTTTCGTCTCCCTTATTACATCCTTCCACCATTATTTCCTACTTCTATTTATTAACTTTGATATATATATTTTATTTTTTTTTGTTTGACTGTCGTATGGGATAGGATAGGAACACATATGTATTTATATACATGTTTATATGATAAACGAAATACAGTACATAATTGCCATAGGGAAACCCCAGTTACATTTTCGTTGGTGGAAATGATTCATTACACGAAAAAGCCATATTGTTGTTACGAGAATACACATGTCTATCCTCATTCCACGTAACTATTTATTAATGATAAAGAAGCAGAAGGATGAAGTAGTAGCAGCAGCAGCAATACAACACCAATAACAACAACAAATATAACTATTTAGTATATAATGTAAAAGGACTATAAAGCAAACAACTGATTATACTACGAAAAAGGGATGTAATTATGATAGAAATCACCTCAACAACCTAAAAAGCAAAGAAAAACTGCAAAAGAAGCAAAAAAAAAAAAAAAAGAAAGCTCTGCATGAAAATTTTTGGTTTTGATGACAATTTTTGTTGTTATTTAATAATTGTATTTGAATAGGTAATTTTTCTTAACACGAAAAGGTGTTTTACGTATCCAACTACTATTAATTAATAGGAGGGCATCAGCCATTTATTATTTATTTTTTCATTTAATTTTTTTTTAAAAAGCAAGGAAAAAGTTTAGGTTAGAAAATTACGCTTTATAATTTTTTATTTTGAGTAGAATTCTTATTTGGTTATACAGGTAAAAGAAAAAGAAAAATCAATCATAACTTTTAACCTTATTAGTTATATAAAAGAAACCCCACCTTGTAATATAATAAAAAAATACAAAAAAAAAACA
Organism: Ptychoptera albimana; assembly: GCA_961205885.1. Lineage (NCBI taxonomy): Eukaryota > Metazoa > Arthropoda > Insecta > Diptera > Ptychopteridae > Ptychoptera > Ptychoptera albimana. Next base: position 17,207,760 of record OY540805.1, read on the forward strand.
AAAACCTCCAAAACGAGAGTTTTTTTTCTTTTTTTTTTTGTTTTTTAGTGGAGTAATAAATAAACCAACACATTAATAAATATTTATTAATATTAATAAACCTGCACACAGGTATACAAAAAACAGAAAAAAAAAAACAGAAAAAATAATGAAAGAAACATTTTAATTTGATTATAAATTCACTTTCGTTAATTAAAACGCAACCACACATATGTCCTTTCTCGTCCCCCTGTTTGTTTGTTTGTTTTTTTTTTGTTTTTTTATTTATTCTTGTGTTTTGTTCATCCAAATGTTAATAAAAAAAAAAAAAAACTTGAGAATACGATGATAAAGTTTGATTAAAGTTAAAAAATATTAAAAAAAAAAAAAAAACAAAACCGTTTCAGGGTGAATTTAATAAAACTTTATTAACATAATCATTTTTATTCTTAATTTTTAACTGAACAGAAAAACTGATCCAGTACTTAAATTACTACAACTACCTTTTGTGATAATAATCTAATTTGTCTAACACATAAATTTTAAGCTGACTAAAATAAAATATAATTAAACTAAATTTTAATCACATCCTTAATATGCTTTTGTTTTTCTCCGGTGTAATAAAAATAAAAAATAAAAAAAATTAATAAAAATTAATAATGATTAACATTGTTGCCACTTTTTTATTATTATAATTTAATTATTATTACTAATTTTTATTACTCTGTCTTTAGCTTTATCTTTATGTTGTTTTGTGCTTTTTATTGCAGTTTTGACACCTGTACGATAGTGCTGGTAACGCGTTTTTTTAACTGATGATATTTTTAATTTTTATACCAAGATTTTTTACATTGACAAAGTAGCATTCAAAAACAAATTTCCCGGTACCATTTCTAACAGAATTTGAATAACAAAGCAACAAACAAAACAAGCGAATTTTATGGCTTACCGCCGCTATAACAACGTATCACACTATCGTAATTATTTCCTAATAAACTACGGAACTAAAAAAGGATATTAGAAATTAACTAATTAAAATAAATTAAGAAACAAATCACAACAAAAAAAAAAAGTAAAGAGAAAATACACGGATATAGCGTAAGAAAAAAGTAAAAAAGAAAAAGTAAAGACAATCGGCGTGTGGTCAAAAAAAAAAAAAAAAAAAAAAAAAATTACAAAATGAAGACAAATCAAAACATGAACGATGAGCAAATCAAAACATGTGCACAAACTACACTTTTTTTTCTTTTAATTTTTAATTTTTCATTTTAATTTCAAATAATTAAATAAAATTTATCATTTTATTTTTTTTCTCTCTATTAATTTAAATAATTTTATTTTATTTAACAAGTTGTGTTAATATGTCTAGCACGATTCACACCAAATCAATAAAAATATTTCATTTATTATGCAACTGTATAGATCGATCGTAAACAATGAACGTGACATGTTTTTATTATACATAAAAAAAAAATTAAAATTAAAAATAAAAATTAAATTTTTAAATGCAAACAAATACAGATAAATTGAATTGAAACAACAATTGAATTAATATAAATACATTGATACATCAATTGATAGTTTAATGATTTGGATGAAAACGTAATGTAAAGCAAAGTAAAGTAAAATTAATAAATAAAACGAATCAAAGTTGTTAAACGTATGAAGTTTTGATCAGTTGAGAATTGATACAAAACATGATATGATCACATTATATGTCAATAAAATTTTAAATTATTTACTTACAAAAACGTTGCAGAAGAAGATGATACAGAAAGAGATGAAGACGACATAGTGAAAACAAGTCTTTGTGAGTTGTTCAAGTTTGGCGAAGTGATCGCGTTGATCGTAAAACCGTTTTGGCATTTCATATAAATTTCTGCCTAGCATAAAATAAATTCATTGCGTTTTATAAATAAAAATATTTTAAATAAAGATATATTAGAGATGCATGCATCATATAATTGCGTGTTTAATCGTCTACCTATCAAATATCATTTTGTTAACTCTTCGTATACGTTAAATCAATGTATTAATGTTAATTCGCCGTTGTTTGTTTATAAAATTTATAAAGTCATTTACTGTGTCAATGCAATAAAAATTACGATAAGAAATACCATAAGGAGTGCAATGAAAAAAAAAAAAAAAAAACAGAAAAAAAGAAAAGAAAAGGAAACAACACAGCATGAGCACGAGAGATGATCACCTGCGAAAGTAATTTTATATTATTATTCGCGCGATCAGTGATTTATTTTTTTTTTTATTATTATTATTTTTTAATTCATAATAATTTTCTGATTAAAAAAAAAAAAATTAAATTCATTTTGAAAATTATTCAGTGATTTTTGTTGTTCAAATAAATTTTGATTGGGAATATTTTAGCGAAGCACCACCACTGTGTGCATTTTTATTACCCACTTAAGCTATTTGTAGTTTTTTTTTTTTTTTTTTTTTTTTAAAAAAAAGCTCGTTCTTCTGTTTTGTTAAATAAAAGTAATGACAGCACGCACTTCGTTCATTGACTGTAATTTTTTTTTTCTTTTTTTTTGTGGTTTTTATTACTCTTCGGTTGCTGTTTCTGATTAACATAATTTAACATTTGTTATTTAAAACTTAAAGCAGAGTAAACATTTGTACTGTTTTCCTGTTGTAGAAATAAGAAAAAAAAAACAGTTTTTTTTTAAGAAGAAACGTGAAAAAAGTAAGAGGTTTTTTGTGTGAGCTTTTGTAATCGAAAAACAACCTTAACGGAAAACAAAAAAAACTACAAAATTGAATGAAAAATATTTAAATTTCACTAAAATAATTATGTTAATCAAACAATTCACAAGCAGTGCGCGATTTTTATTTATCAAATAACAAAAAAAAAAAAAAAAAAAAAAAAAAAAATGTGTGCAAAAGTTTTTCAAATAAAAATAATTGAAAAAGTGCTGCGCGACTAATTTTTTTTATTCCAAAGTGAAAACAATTTTTTTTTTTTTTTTTTTTTGATAAAAATTTAAATAAATTCCTTTTATTTTACCTAAAACAAGGTGTGCAATTTGTGTGTGTGTGTGTGTTTTTTTTTTAAAATAATAATAATTTTCATTGCGTTTTGTTGGTTAAATGTGAAATATAAGTAGGATAACGCAGTATAACGCATAAAAGATTTTTCGTTAATAAATGCCAAAATAAAAGGTGATTAATGATTTATATAATTAATTTTATACAGTCATTGCTATTAATTATTTATTTATTTAGTTTTTTTCCTGTTGATAAATTAACAAATATTTATTTAATACATGCAATTTGCTTATAAATTTGACAGAAATTAATTGGTGAGCGTTTTTTTTTCTTCTTCCTCTTCTTTTATATTTACATTAAAATTTTTGCACAATTTGCACTGATAAATTTATTTTTAATTAAATTATATATAATAATCATTTTAGAAATAATAATAATAATTATTATTATTTGTTTGTTTGTATTTTTTTTCTTATTTTAAATGTTGATTAATGAAATGATTTTTTTTTTTTTTTTTGTTAAAAATTTGCATAGTGCAACGTGCACGTACCATCAAAATTTATTGTTAATTCATTGGTGTGTTGTTTTTTAATTATAAATTATTTAACAGTGCAATTAATAATAATAAATAAATAAATTATAAAAAAAAAAATATATAAATAAATATATTAAAATCAGAGTAGTGAAAAAATTAACAACGCGAGTAGGTGGGAAATAATAATAAAAAATCAAAAAAATAAATAAAATAAAAATGCAATTTTCATGCAGAAAAAAATGTCAAACTGTCACCAAAATGATAAATATTTATTTAAATAGAAAAATAAAAAAAAAAAAAAAAAAAAAACCAAACCAAAATTGTGCATATTTTATATAACAACAACAACAAGAACAAACAAAATATAATTCATTTTACACTAAATTAAGCAATTTTCAAATATTTATTTCAATGCTAATTAATTTTAAAATAATTAAAATGCATTATTCAGCCGAATTTATTGCTTGTTGAAAATTACTGCGAAATAAAATAGAAAATAATTTTTTTTGTTACTTTTTTTTTTTTTTTTTTATTTAACATGGTAACGAATTTATTTTCCAGATTATTTCCTGAAATTTGTTTATGAATATACATCTTCAGGACTTGCGTTATATAAAATTTGTTTATCCTTAAATCTAGATAAAGTAATATTCAAAGTAAATTATCCTTTAAGTCGATTTAAATTAATAAATGTATACAAAATAACGCATACAACTTAACAAAACGCAACGCTGCGTTATTTTTTTTTTTTTCGTTGTTGATAATATTATGCTAAGCTCCTCCTTTCCCTTTTTAAACTAAATTTCACTTAAGTGATCGCTTGCTTTATTTATTTTTTCTTCTTTTGTTATAATTTTCCCTATTTATGCCTCTATCCTATTATTACTTTTTGCCCCTCTAGAAAGAACGAAAAAAAAAAAAAAAAAAAAACAAAATTCTATTAAGCTGTATTAGCTAAGCTAGACTTAGGCGTTTCAAAAATAGCTTCATTTTAATTTAATTTTGTTTCATAGTTAAATATGTCAAAAAGGCAACCATGATGATGTTTAATTTTTTATGTTTTTTTTTTTTCTTCAAATAAAATTTACAGACGAAAAGAAAGAAAGAAAGAAGGAAAAAAACAAGAAAAAGGTTTTTCTAACTTTTTGAGCGTTTTTTTTTCTTCTTCATCTTTTATAATTTGCCGCACGATCACACAGGCACCAGGGAGCAAAGGCAACCCAACAAACAACACAACAAATAAAAAGAATAATTCAAAAGTCAAAAAAATGAAAAAAAAAAAAAAATTATAATAAAGAAAAATCTAAAATAGTGACAGGAATCGGCCATCGCAGTATAGTATTTTTCGTTATGTGAAATTTTTCGAGCGTTTCTAACAGAAATTTTTATTTAAATTAAAAAAAAGAATTTTTTGTGGTAAATCATTGTGCTAAAAGCAAAAAAAAGAAAAAAGAAAAAAATTAATTATTTTCAAATTCAAATGTTATAAATAATTTCTTTTTTCCCCGTGCTTTCCTTTCATTTAATTTAATTTAATTTAATTTTCTCCGTTTTTTAATGTTAAAAGAACTGAGAAAACGAGATCACTCAACTCTTCAAGCTTACTTTACTTTAAATTTGATTTTTTTTTTCTTTTTCTGTTTCTGTTTCTTTATTCTGTCGTTTCTAGTATTATTATTATTTTTTTTTAAAGATAAATTTAAATTAAGTACTCAACAAAGCGTAGAAATATCAAAATTAAAATACCATAAATTTATTTTTGGTATAATGATCAGCCTTTTAATTTTGTTGTTGCTGCTGCTTTTTTTTTTGTTTCATTAAATTCTAATCATTGTTGCAAAATTAAATTTTGTTATATTCGTAGGTATTTGAAATAATTTTATTTTTTTTTTTTGGTTGATCTTCATCTGACTGTTGTTGTGTCTAAATAGCGAATTTTTTGTTAAGGAATTATAAGAATTTGTGGTGATCTGCGTTAGTTGGTATTTTAAAATTCTTTTTTTTCGTTTTGTAATTTTTATTTTTAATCCAAGCATGATTGCGTTCCGATGTGTTTACCGATCAGCAATACTACGTGTTGGTTTATTATTTACTAAAAGAGCTTTGTGAGAGGTTTTTTTTTATAAAAATCCTTCTAATAAATTTTCAAAACAATTAAAACAGAGAGATTCATAGCTGAGAAAAACTAAATGAACTCGTCATAATTCCGAATTTTTATTTCTCATAATTTTCCTGCTGTTTTTACAAAACTTTTTTCATTTTTTTTATATAAATTTGCGTGTTAGAAACTAATAATTTCATCCTTTATTTTTTTTTGTTTTGTTTGAATTTCATTTTCATTCTGAATTTATATTCCGAATAAATTATGAAAAATAATTTTCTTTTCTTTTTTTTTTTTTGTTATTTTCGCTTGAACTTTTAGTAACTTAATTTGTGATGTTGATTTATTTTCGTTACCGCTACAGCTTTCATATAAACTAATTTACATTTTTTTTATTATTTATAAATAGGAAAAATAGAAGAACAAAAAAAAAAAACAAAGTAAAATGTAAAGAAAAACCGATAAAACAAATTATTATTATTAAACAATTCATTAGCATTTATTACCATTAAACGTTACTCTTGGTTTTCCTCACCTTAGTTACTTAGTTAAATTATTTCAATTATAAACGTATTTGAATTAATTTTATTTACCATTTTTCTTTAATCACATTTAATTAATTATACTAGAAAAATACTTAAATAAACGCATTATGTGGCCGCAAGAAAATTATAAAAAAAAAAAAAAAATTAAAATATTTTTCCAGGAAGAATTTGCACCGGGTTTCATTCCTATTTCGCCAAAACTTATTTAACTTTTTATAAAAAAGGAAACATTATTACCTAATTCAAGGACATTTCTAATGTTAAAAAAAAATAAAAAATTATTTACCTTTCATAATTTCTTTTATTACACAACAAACACAAACTTTCTTTATAAAAGAAAAGGTAACAAGGCATTTATCATTGAACTGTTGTCAATAATGTTTTTTTTTTCTTATCATAAAAAACGGTAAAACATTGTTTTTTTTTCTTCTTAGTTTGTCTAAATAACGATAATAAAATTCGAGGTCATTTTGTTTTGTAAAAAAAAAATTAATAACTTTGTTGTCCTGTTTGGTGGTTTAAACGAAGAATAACAAAAAAAAAAGAAAAAAGAACTAACTAAAAACTACAACAAAGATGAAATTATAACAATAATGCAATAATAACAAGGAAATATTTTTATTTTTTTTTCATCTTCTTGTAACGTAAAAGGTATAAAGGTATAAAGTACCTACATAATAATAATAAATCATTTTTAATAAAACAGCGAAGAAAATAAGCTAAAAAAATAATGTTTTATAACTGTAATGCAGTTTACGTTAACATGATTAAGGAAAGAAATTAATAAGAAATAAAGTGAAACAACGCATCGAAAAACATGACGGCAACGCTTTGTATTTATAATAATACGTTGATTCGATGATTTTTGTTATGTTTTTTTTTTTCTTTTTTTTGTTTTTTTTTTATAAATTGAGCACGATTAACCTAAGGAGAAAAAAAAAAAAAAAAAACTTAATCTTACAACAACAGGACTTAAAAGGTATATTTAACTACGAATATATTCGCGTTATAAACAAATAAGGATTAGCGAATCCGTCTTGGCTTTTTAATTAATTTAAAGCTTTTTTGTTTTACATCATTTGAACATTTGGTGTTTTGGTTCCTTGTTTCGTCCTTTAGTTTAAAGAAAAGTAAAAAAATGAAAAAATGAAAAAATTAAAACATAAAACATCCAAAGTATACACATGAGAAACGTGATTTTTTTCCAAACAATTCTTCTGTTTCTGGTGCTGTTTTGTATTTAATTGTGTTTGTATTCTCTGTTTGCATGTTTTTAAAGTTTTTATTCATTTTTTTTTTTGTTTTTGTTTTATATCATTTCAACAATATCCAAATGTGTGACAACCAACCAAAAAAAAAAAAACCAAAGTTACTCGCTTTTGTTGATACTACATGTCTGTTTCTATGTTTGTATAAAGCATATAATATATAATTTTAATGCTACAAACATGTTATCTCTTAATTAAATTAGCATAAAAGATTTGTTTTTGTTATTATTTTTTTTTTTTTGATAAAAAAGAAAAACAGAGAAACTTGCGTCAAAGTTTACTCTACAATTTTGAAAGTTTTTTTATTTGCTAACGAAATAATATTAAAAGGACACCAAAACAAAAAAAAAATATATATATAAATTATAATAATTATAATTAGAATCGTAGTAATAATAATAATAATAATAATAATAATAATAATACTAATAATGAAACAAATGTTAGGAATTGTCAAAAATGAACAGAAAATGTAAAGAAAATACAAACAAACAAGCAAAAAAAAAAAAAAGTTTAAAATTTATTATCCGTCGGGGAAAATTTATTATAAAATTTTTATTTATTACCATCCGAAAGAAGATTTTTTTTTTTTTTTGTTCTTTCTGTATTTTATATGTTTGACGCATTTAAATAACGCGTAGCAACATTAAACAACGCGTTTTACATGAAATTTAATTTTTAAAGGCAAACACGAAAAAAAAAAAAAAGGATTAATTAATTTTTATAAAAGCTAAATTAGCATGAAAACAACACAGAGAGACAAGGGTATTTTAATGAAAAAACGAGGGAGGCTAATGGAAAACGTTGTTAAAAATTTAGCAAAGAAAAAAGTTTTCAGGTAAAAATAAAGCAAACAAAAAAAAGCTTCTGTGTTTTTTTTTTGTTTTTATTAAAAAAGTTTATGTGCATTTGTATGGTGAGCTTTTATAATATTCGTGTGTGGTTTTAAAGCTTTTTGTTTTTACATTGTCAAAAATCAAACCCTTTAAAGTTATGTTTAAATGTGGAAAACGTCTCTCACACCGTGTAACAATTTCTCTTAAAGTTTTCTGTTAAATTTTCTTCCTCTGTAACGCAAAATTACTTTCAGTAAATCGTTGAAAATACTACAAAAAAAAAAAAAAAAAAAAAAAAAAAAAACTATGCTTAAATGCGCAAATGTTAGTTTTGAAGAAAAAAAAAAAATAAATTCAACTTTGTTGCAGCTGAATCCAACCATTGTGCATGATAAAGACGGGAAAAGCGCGCATTTTTTTCTTTTCTTTCTTTTCTTTTCTAAACATACAAAAAGAAAAAAAAAAATAATAATAATAACCAATAACAATATGTAAGTACTTAACACGTGGATAGCATGAATAGAAGAGAAAATAAAAAAAAAAACATTTAAACATAAAAACAAACATAAATAAATCATAAATTTTCATTTTGAATAAGAACTACCAAAACATAAAAAAAAAAAACATACAGAAAAACATAAAATATGTAGAAGAAGAAGGAAAACTACTTACTTACAACCAAAAAAAAAAAAAAAAAAAATAAATAAATAAAACAAACTATTAAACGAAATCCGAGTCTCGTTATTTAGATTTAACTTCTTTTCTTTTTTTTTTTCTCTCACGTTTATACGCTTAAAAGCTCTATTTGTTTTATTTATTTTTCAATAAAAAATGTCATAATCAGCTGTTACCGAGTGATGCATATTTTTTATATAATTACAAACACTTGAAACAATTATTGATGCCATTGCGATCTAATTAATTAATTAATTTTTTTTTATTCATAGATATTTAAAGCACTATATATACACACATATTTTTTTTCTTCTTCCTTCCTTTTATTTAATTAAAAATTATTTTAATCACTTTAAAAACATAAAACTGATTTCACAAAGCACAAGATACAAGAGAAATTAATTAATTAATTAAATAAATAAAAATTGCACTTTTTATATGACTTAATTAGTTGATTTTTATCAACTGCACATAACGCTACCGGTTTGCGTTAATTTATTAACTTGCTTATAAAAACGCATTTAACGAACTCTTATATTTTTTTTATAAACATTGCGTTATATTAATAAAGAAATTTTTTTTAATTATAATAAAATTTGTTAATTAATAATTACTTTTCATTTAATTTTCTTTGTTTTTGTTTAATAAATAAATTTAATAAAATAAATAAACAATAAACAACAATAACAACAACACAATAAATATCGTTGAATGGTAAAAAATGATGTTTATTTCTTTACGACTTCTATCAAACTAAAACCATAAAATACGATACCGACGATTCAGTTTTTTTTTTTTTTTTTTTGTTATTTATTTTTAACACTAAACACACTATATGGGATACTACTGTACAGTATACACTACATGTGAAAATCCTCTAAACCCCTTAATCTTTTCATATAGATAGTTATATATATATATATATATATATATATATATATATATATACAATGCGAATCTATATATAAATTGTGTAATATTTGTGTGAGAAAAAGCTTTCAAGCTGAACAGAGACAGGCATAATCAGTTAAATGCTTTATATAAATTTTTGTTTTATTTATGTATATAAAGCATAGTAGTAAAGTAGTATTTGTATGTCATGCTGTCGTTTCGTATTTAATTCTTAAAAAGAAAAAAAAAACAGAAAAAATTTTTTTTTTCTTTTTTTTTTTTGCCTATCATTTCGTTTTTATTTATTTTTGGGAGCTTTTTTCACTGAACATAAACTGCTTGTGCTTGTGTTGAGTTTATTTATTTATTTAATTTTTTTTTTTTTTGTCATACTTTTTTCATTCAATAAATATATGCGAGCTTGAGAGAGAAAACTATGAAAATTTATTTGTTTTTTTTTTAGCATACAAAAAAAATGTTTTTTTTTTTTTTTTTGATAGCAGCAAAAAATAAACACTGGCCAGCCGTGCATGCATATGTTTAGTGTGACAAAACGAAATGGCTAGCTTTAGGTTTACGGTTTTTTCTTTTTGGTTTAGTTCTGTGTTGTTGGTGTGCTGTTGAATTTATTTTTTTTTTCCTTGTAGTAATTTTTTATTTAAAAATTTTATTTGTTTGTTTCGTTGGAGTAAAGAAGGAAAAACAAAAATATTTGAAAATGAATTTTTTTTTATTATGTATAGAAATAGGAGCATGGCGGCGAAAAAGAGATGGCCAATAGGAGGAGCGAACCCATAAACCATTATAGAAGTGTTCAACAAGAAGATGGATGTTATGTGCGAGTGGATGCAATATAGTGGTAACGGCGATGCGGCGAAACGGGACAGAGCGACACGCGATTGCGTGCAAGTGTGACGAATTGGATTGTATGTTGTTTCGGTGCTATATTTATGTGTACACATCGAAGAGATGGATTCATAAATTCATGGATTGGACGTGGTGGATGCGATGGAGAACTTTTTTTTTTTTTGTATTTTAATTTTTTATTTATAATTTTGCTTTTATTCTTTTGAAAAGTTTTCTTTCTGTTCGCTGCTATAGAACTTTGTGGCTGTTTTGCCGTTTAATACGAGCTTTGGAATTGTGTTGCTGGCAGCTTTTTGTTTATTTTTCTTTTTCTTTTTCTGTTTCTCCTGTCTCTAGTTTAGAGTTTTTAACGAATTTCAAGTATCACCAGCAGCCACCACTGAACTGCTCAAACCAAATTTTTTAATTTAAATTTCCTTTTTTTTTTTTTTTTTTGTTTGGTAAAGTTAGTAAGTAGGATCCATCATCTAGTATTATGGAACGGGAATACGAATTTTGTTTTTATTTCTTGCTGTATTAGTTGCCTTCGCTTTTATTTTTGTTTTTTCTTTTTGTTCCGTAATATAATTTAATGCATTGCAATGTTCACCGTGGTATTATTTATGTGTGAGTAAATTTGCAGAAATGATATATTGCCACACCGTACCAAATGGATCATGGATTGAACAGCATGAACAATAAAAACTTTTTGTTTTTTTCTTTTTTTCTCTATAATTTCACAAGTCAACCCAATATACTCATCCCAATTTAATTTCAATTTTAATTTTAATTTAATTTAATTTAAATTAATTTAATTCCAGCTCACCTTGTCTTTCTTCGTCTTATTATTGAGAAAGAAATAAAAATAAAAAAACACAAAAAAGAAAACGACAATCAAGTTGTATTCTGATATTATTATTGTTTACCTGTGGTTAAGCGCGCGCCTTTGCTGTTCCTTCAATAATAAATATGTGTGGCGGGTAAATAAATTTTCAAAATTATTTCTTAATTTGAAGTTAAGAATTTACAAGTAATTTTCGTTTTTCGTTTTTTTTCTTCTTGCTTATTTTGCCTTCATTCGTTGCTGATTTTTTTTGAAAAAGATTAAAAAGATATTCTACACCATTATCATCAGGTTTACCTTTACCTGTATTATGTTTCGCATATATTATTATGTAATATAGTTTATGGGTATTATAATCGTTGCGTTTAAGGAAATTCTTTTAACATTATTCACTTACTTCTCCGCCCTTTTTTTTTTTTTTATTTCTTCTTTGCGTTTTAAAGAAATTTCATTTTTTTTTTCCCCCCCTGTTAAAATGGTTTTAATTTTTTCTTTTCTTTTCATTACATGATTCGATGTGGTATTCATTTGTGCTTTAATGAATTTATGAATTGCATTCATATGTTGGGACGTCTTGTAAGTCACAACTAAAGGCCTTGATAAAATTTCTGCTGTATTAATTTAAGGCGACAAATTACCATTATTATGTTTATTCACAGTATGAAACAACAGGAAAAGGTGTGCAACCACATACGATAAATTAGATTAAAAAAGAAAAAAAAAAAAAAACAAAGCGACAGAAAATTAAGTAAATAAATAAAAACGAAATGTGTGTTACATTTTACTGTTTGATATCGATTTACATCCATCGCAGTTGTTTACAAATGTTAACCAAAGCAAAAAAAAAAAAAACAAAGGTAATAATAAATTAAACAAAATAAGAAAAACTGTACACAGTAGCAAATTATTAGCATATATAGAGGGACAATTGTGCTTTTGTTATTTCATTATTTTGCTTTAATAATTTATTTCGATTATTTAATGCAATTTAATAAAAACAAAAAAGAAAAAAGTAAAAATAGGTGAATAACATAAACAACTATCAAATACCTGTTGAAAGTAATTTCTTAAAAAGATTTTTTGGTTTCATTTTTATACAAAAAAAAAAAAAAAAAAAACAAAACAAAACTAACAAATGCAACGAAAAGATTTTTTTCTGTTTTTAATAAATAAAATTAAATGAGATTTATAAGAAACCAGCAACATAAAAGCAAAAGCAGAAAAATCTTTTTTTGATTAAAAATAAATAAGAAAAAAATTTAAAAAAAAACAAAAAAGTTTACATAACAATAAAACATGACGTAAAATATGATTTATGGACATAACAAAATTAACGAAAAAGTTTTTGAAAAAATTGTATAACAACAACCTGAAATTTTCTTAAAATTTCTGTTTAAAAGAACAACAAAAACGAACTTTAAGAACAAAAAACATAGAAAGGTAAAAAAGAAACGCAGCAGAAGAATAAAACTACAAAAAAAAATAAAAAACTCTTGTGTCTGAGCTGAGCCAGATAACAAAAAAAAAAAAAAAAAAAAAGAACTAAAAATTCTACCAAACCTAACCTTCTCCGTTGCGTTTAAATTTTTTTTTTTTTTTTTATTTTAAAATTAAAAAACCATAAAAGAGAATTTTATTAAAAGAAAAAATTCCTGGCAAAAAAGAAAAAAGAAATGAAAAATTATTTATCTCAGATTAAAACATGATGGCGTGTAGCTTTTCCTTGTTATTTAAAAGTCGAATAAAAGCTAAACAATTTAATTTAGCGGAGCTTTTGTTTATAAGCCTCTGCTGTGCGTTAAAACGAACGTACAAAACCTAACGCTGCGTTTCACAGTGTAAATATATCGTAAAGGGTTTTTTTTATTATTTTTTTTTTTACTTCCTACTAAAAATAAACAAATTCAGATCATAACGTAAGATCCTGGCAAAAGGATTAAAATTAAATAGAAATAAAGAAATTTGTATTTTTTAAAGGCAAAATAACACGATTTTTTTATTTATTTATTCACTTTTTACCCTTGTTCTGTTGTTAGAAAATCTTTTGATTCCTTTTCACGTAATTTTTTTTTTTTTTTTTTATTTAATTTGTTAAGTTCCTCTAATGTTGATTTTTGTTATAAATTTATTTATTTATTTATTTAACGTTAGCATGTACAAAAGGGATTTTTTCATTCTTTTTAAACAGCTTAATTTACGTTTTTTATTTCTTTTTTTTTTTTTTTTTGTTTCGGTACACGCAGGCAATCAAACTTTTATAAAATAACCAATAAATTGTTTCGGTTTTTTTTTTTTTTTTTTTTTTTTTTTTGATGCATTAGGGTGAGACACCTAAAATGGTTTCGTTTGTAAGAAAGTCGGAAAAATCTTAAATTTATCAATAATTTAGCAGATGATGATAGTTTTTTTTTTTTTATTTTTTCAACTTTATTTATTTGTTGTGGATGCACCCGGTTTTGTAACAGATATAACCCTGTTTACATACGTTTTACACACAAAAACCAGATACAGTTGGTTAGTTATGTAAATCCAGAATTACGTTAATTAAATTTTCATTAGATTCAATTTTAAGGTGGGCTTTAATGGTTAAAATCTCCACCATAATCCAGACTCAAGAATTATAATTATGTGACAAATATTGATTTGGTTTTTACTAATTAATTAAAAATAATTATAATGGGACCTAATAATAATTAAAAGGTGATTATGTTTAAATAATAAACGATTAACATAAACATAATAATAATGATTAAAATTAGCTGGAATAGAGCAACACGTTCCATCTCTTTAAACACGTGGTTAACTAATAACAATAATAATAATAAAACCAAAAACTGAAAATGATAATAACACCATCGTTTAACATAAACACCAAAAACATACACCCAGTACCATAAAATACGAAAAAAAAAAAAGAGAGGAAAAAACAATCAAAATATCGTAAAAACACCAAATAAAATGTGGTTTTGTTTGTTTTGTCGTTTTTATAACTTTATGTTGGTTTTTAATACTTAACTCTGTCGTAAAACAAATCATCTGCACCGATTATTCTGTCACATAAAAATGCTATAAAATATACGGTAAAAGGTCGTAAGTTTTATTTTAATGTTTCTCTTGTTATTCGTTTTATTTTTCGCATCGTATTTTTGATTTGTTTGAGGAAATACTGATAGACAGGAGTCAAGTAAAACAAGTCATTCTGGTAAGTGTTGTTAATACTGCTTCCAGCTATTACTAATTTTATGACTTTATCACCACTTTAAAGATCCACGGTACTTGTAATTTATAAAATTTTATTACAAGAAGAATTTTTCTTTTTTTTTTTTTTTTAATTAAATTAATTTATTCAGTTAATTAAAATAATAAAAAAAAAAAATTTTTTTTTTTTTTTTGTTGAACTGTTTTAATTTCATGGTCCACGAGTTGTTTTTTTTTATATGTTTCATCCTTTTTATGCTTTGTGTAGAAAAAACTGCGTTGCTTACATGTGATACTAAAACATCAGCATGTTTCGTCTGGAGAAACATAAAACAAGAATCAAAGAAATTTAGAGACTGCATAGAAGAAGAAAAAAATCGTTTAAACATGAACACGCAATGTCGCGTTTATTTGCTTTTTTTTAGATGCATTTAAAAAAATAAACCAAAAAATAAAATCATCGCTGTTTTATTCGTTGTTGAGTTTACTACACGTGTGACATTCACAAATTATTATTAGAACAAGTAGATAATTAAATTAAAATTTCAGAATAAAACATGCGTTACGTTGGGCAACGTGATTGTGGTGGAAATTAAAGAGGAAAATAAAACGCGTAATAAAGTAACGCAATAATTAATCTCATGAAATAATTTTATTTAATTAATTTTTCGGTTAATAATTAACATCGTTTTTTTTTAAATAAAACGTAAATATGATAAAAAAAGGTTAATAAATCATTGTGAACTAGTTTTTTTTTTTTATTATTAATATTTAATATTCGTAATATTTCTTAACATTTTTTTCATAATTTTTTTTTTTTTTTTTCTTAATCTGTCAGTTATTTGTTGTAATTTTATTATAAAAAATTATTGAATTTTTTGGTTCCAAATATGTTGCGTTATGTTACAAAAAAAAAAATGAAGAAAAAATTAAAATTCAACCTGGAGCGCCTCGTTTTGTTCAGCATTTACGATTCTGTTTAACATTTTTATTTTGTGTAACCCATCTCGTTTGATTGTTAAAACGAAAAATAATTTTTTTTTTTTTTATCGGAAAAATAACAACAACAATAATAATAAAACGAGGAACAGAAAGAAAAAAAATCAAAAACGCAGCAAGATACTGCAAATGTACGGTACGAGGTACGTTAAAAGTACTGCGGCATTGATTTTTCTTTTACGAAAAAAAAAAAAAAAAAAAAAAAATTCGTTTTTAATAAAATTGTTTTTTTTTTTTTTCTTTGGTTCTCTCTTCCTTTATCTCTTCTCGTCTTTCTTTTATTATATTTTGTTTATTGTAATTTCATTATTTTTACCTTTTAACAAATATAAAGTAATACATATTCGATACGAATCGATTAAGTCATCACGTTACTTGACCGGTAACTATATCAGACACACACGTTAAATATACTTATAAAAATCCGTACAAACTTTATTTTATTTTATTAACTTACAAGTGTATTTAATATATTATGTGATATTTTTATTTTATTATTATAACAGTGCGCGTATTTTATTTATTTTTTATTTTGTTATTTTTCATTTTTCTCTTCTCTTTGATTAGCATAAAAATGATCACGATTCTTCCTTTGGTAAACGTTGATTAAATTGTTCGTTTGATTACAATTTAATTTATTTGTTTATTATTAACAATAACATTAACATTAAGTAATCAAGGGTCTAGCAAAAACAAAGTAAAAAAAAAAAAAATAATAATAATAAAAAAATTATTATCCAACAGCCCATGTGACCAATTTAATTTTTAATGAACTTGAAATCTCATTGCTTCCAGATTGTGTTAGAATAACAAAATGAAAATAAATTTTTATAAAATAAAGTAATTTAATTTTTTTTTATACTTGTTTAACAAGTAAAACGGCAAACACGGATAACCGAACCAAAGTGAATAAATTACTAGAGAAAAAAAAACAGCAGTAAACAACAACAGCAAAAACACCTCTAATACACGTTGTTGGTGATGCTGATTGTAATCAGTCACTGTTGCTGTTTGCTGTTTTAAACAGAATAGAATGAAAGCAAAACGAAAATCGTTGATTGATGCATGATTGTTAATATTCACGATATCAGGTATTTAAACGGGCGTGCGATAAAATTTCAATAATAATAATAATATATCATCAGACAAGCTAACATTTTTTATTTATTTTTTTTATTCACATTATTATTGTTATTAATATATGAAAAACGAGTTAATAAAGAATTTTCTTTTTTGTGTGTACTTGAAGAGAAAATATAAGTCTGGCATCGGTTTATTATATGGCGTCAAAGCTGCATACAACAAACGCTAAATTAAACGCCCAAAAATTGACTTCAAGCTATTTAACTCTTGAGTTAAAATTTTTACATTTTTTTTTGTTAAGAATATATTTTCCTATTTATTCCTTTTGTTACACAGTCCCTATTTTTTCGGTATCTTATCATATGTGTGGTGTAACGTGTGTGTGTGTATATGCTCTATTCGTTTCGTTAAACGCACGGGTAGCATTGTGGTAAAAATTTATTCAACTTCAAATGATAATAAATCATACACAATGTAATAATTTTTTTTTTCTATCATATTTTTCAATCATTTTTTTTTTTTTTTTCGTCTTTCTGTTAAAAGGGCTTTTTTTTTCGGTGTGGGCATTGAATAATCGTTCCCTTTTCTCTTGAAGATTTCCATATAATAAAAGTTTCTTTTTTTTTCTCTTTCTTTGTTGATGGAAAAAATAAAATGAAAATAAAATACCGAAATGAAACTTGTCCCTTAAAACGTCCGATCAAAAACACAGATATTTATTATGTAGGAAAAAAGAAAAAAAAAAAATTGAACCAAGCTTGGGGGTGATTTGTAGTTGTGTATCATCGCCCACCACAGTAGAAAAGAAATGTAAAAAAAAAAAATGTACCGGATGACTTTTCCCATTTTTTTTTGTGTTCTTCTATCATTCTTATCACCCCGTTTTTTTTTCTTTTGTGTATCTGGTTAATAGGAATGGTAGGGTTGTTTGGATGACTTTTTTTTTTTCACCCATTCGCACTGTTGTGCGTTTTGTCAAGACCATCACACTCTGTGTAATTCATACCATTATACAAAACGAAGTAAGTTTTTTTTTTTTTTTTTTTTTTTCATTTATTTATATCAAATTGCGTTGCCTATAAGTTGTGTTATGGTCTTAACTGCAACACCAAACCAATTCACCCACAATCATATCAAAGTCAATTTTTTTTTTTCCTTCTTGTTTTGTTTGCGTATGGATGCGGCAACCGTTACATCCCTTAATAATTTTTTCTTGCTGGCTCTTATCTATATGATTTGCGACTATTTTTTCCTCCTATTCATCTTCTGCGTTTTTTTTTTCTTCTTCTTCTTCTATATTCGGCGATTGTATTTTTATGTGGGTGAATGGGTGTACACCACTCGACTTTTATAAATATCGAAATTTTTTTTTTTTTGTGCCATTATTGTTGTTACTGTTGTCGTCGTCATCACCATTGCCTTCTTCCTTTTTTTTTTTTTTTATTTGCTATTAAGTAGTTTTTCTTCATCATAGACATTTTTTTCTGCTTCTTTATATATTCGCCAACAGAATAAGGCAACAAAAACAAAAATGAATAAAAAGAAATTAAAGGAATGAAAGAGCAACAACATAACGAGAATTATGTAAAAGATGAAATTATTAAATAAATTTATGAGAGAAAATAGAAAACAAATCATTAAATGGGCTCTGATTTGGCACTTTTCTTTGCATCGTTACATGATGACAATTTTATGTAAAAACAAAAACCCTACATAGTCTTTTAGTTTCTCTTAATCTTTTTTCCGTTATCTGTTATCGCGAATAAATTCTACTTTATGTCAGATTCATGATATGCGTTAGACACAAACACATGCATCCAATAATTTTCCATTTCCAATTTATCTATCATTCAACGAAGCCACATAAGAAAAAGAAAATATAAAAAGGGATAAAATATTATTATCATTATTCTTTGGAAAATTATTTGAAGATAAACAGGCGATGAGCAGAAAAAAAAAAAAAATAGAAATAGAAAAAGAAATTACAATGATAGAGGGATAAAAAGAATTTTTTTTTTGTATTTTCTTGATAACTGACCATACTGCATAATATTTAACGTTATCACTTTCCAAATAAGTTTTAACAATGAAATAAATTAATAAATTTGATTCCTTGTAATGAGTTCCATTGTGATCTATTTCTCGGTTGTTGTTTTTTTAAGAGCAATTTAGGCTTTTTATAGGAATAACTTCGTCATTAAAATCGACTTTTTACCGCTAAAATCCATCACTTAGTCATTGTTCATTAGAGAGCAAAACTTTACATTAAATTCCATCCAGTTTGTTTTTGTTTTTAGTCTACTTTCGGTAAAATTTTAACGATACATTTCTGGTGGGTGGTTTACGGTTTTTTCTTTTTACCAAACAAATTTCCCATTGCCTGTGATGGGAAATGAGTTTTGTTTGCGCTCGAACATAAATCAAGTGAAGGAAACTTTTTCGCGCGAGCTGTTGTTTCTCGGATATTTTATTGGGTGGTTTGGTTCTTTTTTTTTTTTTTTCTGTTCAGGAGTGGTTATTAGACATCGTTCTGTATCCTCGGAAAGTAAAATCTTGTTAAAGAATTAGATTTTATTTGTGTTTGTGTTGCCGAGCAGACATTTATCTCTGTATGGAAAAGATAAAAAAAAAAAAAAAAAAAACATAAAGATCCAGAACAATCGAAAGAGTGCAAAGCTGTGGCTGCTTTCTTCGGCATAGACAGAATTTACAAATATGGTACAGTGTTGTACAGATGTGAGGGTTTTTTCGTTTTTATTTTATTTGGCGCTACTGCTTGATGTTTTATGGTGGCACCCACTCTAATAGCGGACTTAAACTCACAAAATTTGCTGTTCTAGATGACGCAGGAAAACTGGGTGTATGGTGAATTAACGAAAGGCATTGCCAAAATTGTATACAACAACAACAACAACAACAACAAAAAAAAGGCATCAGCACCAGTTGTACAGTTTAAGGAAGATGAAAATAAGAAGTAGATGTAGCAAAAAGTAGTTGAAATATATAGAAGTTCGAGAGCCTATATAAAAAACTGTTTTTGTTTTGTTGTTTAATACATATATATATATATATATGTGTATATAAAGGGTGGTCACAGATGGCGCCCGGGACCCTTATTTGTAATCCGTCTTTTGCACCCTACAACAACAACAACAACAACTAACAAAAAAAGTTTAAGAAAAAATACGAAACGTTGGATATATAATACTATCGGTGTTCTACACAAGTTTCTACACTTATTTCCAACTCAACAACACCGTAACAAACATCTTACATAATATATTGGTTTCTCGACAGCATAGAAAAGCAGCAACATAATATATGGAACTAAAAACCAAACGCGCTCATACATACGCTCACAGCAAATAAATAGACGACATTTCATCTAACATTCACGTGGAAAATATTTACCCAAAAATAAGACAGAAGAAAACAACAGAAAAAAAAAAAATTACCCAACTGAGCTCCTTTGTTACCTTTTTATCATTTCTTTGTTAATTTTTTTTTGTTTTTATTTTTATTTTTTGGTTCAGTTCACTATTCTTGAAGGCAATTGCTCTTTATACATATGCCATATTTGTTAAGCTTCACGCATTTACCTCTTATTAAGGTAAATTACTTTTTCTATTCCGAATTTGTTTTTTTTTCGTCTCTTTTTTTTATTTTTTTTTTTTTGTTAATACATAATATAAATTAAGAAAATTCCCTCAACCATAGACAATCAACGAAAGTGGTGAAGGCTCTCACAAAGAGACCCATTATTCTTGTAATTATACATTTATTTTACTGTCCCATAATAATTTATGGTAAATAATTATAAATTTAAATTCACTTACGTTTTTTATTGGTAATTTTTTCTCTCTTTTTTTTTTTTTTTTTTTTTATTTACTTATAACGAACCCAATTTGTTTGATCTGTAAAAAAAAAAAAGAAATAGAAAAAATAAATAAATTAGTTTAATTATATAATAAAAGCTTATTTTCGTTGCATAGTTTTATTTATATAGTTTAAAAAAAATAATAATAATTAAAACGAAACGAAATTTATTATGTGTCAACAGGGCCAATAACAATGGAGGCTAAAATAATAAAACCGCATCACTGATGCATACGATTTTTAAATTTATCATTTGTAAAAAAATAAATAAATAAGAATAATTATAAATATGAGGGATAAATTAAATAATATTTTTTTTTTCTTTGGTATTAAATATGTAAAATAAAAATTAATAATAAAGAAATTAATCGGTTGTCATATGCAAAAATATGGTTGAATAATATAAAGTTACTTAAAATTAAATTTTAAATAGAATTCAGTATTGTATTTCTGTTATATACTGAGGAAATTGTCGATCCTTAAAACGAGTCCTGTTTATATATTTATATTTTATTTAAATCATACAAAGTGTGATAAGTAAAAGAGTAAATAATGATATATGTAGCTTTTGAAGTAGGGGTAGGTATTCAAATTCATATTATTTTACAACCCTAACTAATCCAGTTTAAAAAAGGCGAATAGATGATACCGTATGCCTTGTATTGGACATTACAAAAAAAAAAAAAAAATTATAAAAGGGGTTTCTCTGTTGTAAAGTTTTTTTTTTTTTTTTTTTCCCATTTCGTGTCTATAACGCAGCCTTTTTATTTAAGCTTCTTTTCTGTAATATTTTTGCCTTCTTTCAATTTTCTATTCTATTGTTTTATCATACATCCCCATAATCGACAACAACAACAAAAAAAAAAAAAAAAACTAACAACAACCAATGTTATGTTAACTAAATTTGCATAAAGTTTAAAAGATGAAATTTATGTACACTTATTAGGGTGGACAACGCCCATTAAACAACCATCATTACTTTACTCTTTAAACATTTATTTATGTTTTTTGCTTTTTTTTTTCATTTATTTTTTTTTGTGCTTTACTAATTCGTTTTTCATGGTCAAGTACAAGACTTTTTGCTTTTATTAATAATTTTTTTTTTTTTAATAAATGTTTGAGAAAGGTTTATACTGAACACACGTGTCTATGTCAGTTCAATATAATCACCATACACTGATTACGTGATTTAGATGCAAAAGGGTTAAAGTAACAAAAAATATAATCAACAAAATTATTTATTGTGAAATTTATCCATTCTGTAATTAATTCCTGTTTTAAATATTAAATTAGTGTATTAGCCATTTGGATTTTAAATTTTGTTTGTGGCAAATGAGATGAGGCATGAATCCCTTATTTTTTATCGTTAATAGATTATGCCTTTAATATGAGAAATAATTATTTTTCAGCCTGCAATTTGAATTTTTAACAAAATCTCAGCGTAAATAAAATAGAAAAAGATTTTCAACAAATTTCTGACCACAAATTTTTACTAGAAACGATTAGACTTGATTTAATAGAAGCCAATTTACTATTTTTGCTACCCTTAAAATGATTGTTGTCTTCCATTTTAGAACTTGCTACGGCTCTGCCTGCACGAAAAAAGATATTTTCACAATTTTTTATCAATAAAAGCAAAATTATAAAGGCACTTAAAAAGGGTACAGATGTGTCGCACAATAATAACCAACAATGAAATAAATATTTTTCGGTCATAATAACTCAATCAACGTATTTAAATTTTTTTTTTTTTATTTCTGAAATAAGACATTAAATCCTCTTACGTCATATATCCTTCATCTCATTTGTTATTATAATTTTTTTTTGTTATTAATTTTAATTTCGTTTTGTTGTTGAACAAAACATTTTGTAGCATCGCCCTTAGTTGGAATAAGCACAGCAACAACAACCAAAAAAAAATTATTTACAAAGTAGCTGGGCGAAAATAACCAAAAGTGGCAACAGCAGCTTCCTAAATGAGGTACAAAAAAAAAAAAAAAAAAAATTAAAGGGAAAAACAGTAGAGTGTAATGCAATTTTAAACGAATTGGTGGTTGTGGTTAAGTTAGGCGTAGTGTTATTGGACGGGGAAGACTATGCCTTCTGGTATTGTGGATAGATAAAAAATACATTAACCAAAGTCATATAAAGTGTTTTCTGGGGGGGATGGTACTAGATGAATGAATAACGTTTCGCTGTTTGCTTGATATTTTTTACTTATTTTTTCGGTTTATTAAATGGCAAGAGTTGGAACAGTGTCTCCCCATCTCTCATTGATAGATATTTTCGGTATATTGTATCTTGACTAGCAATTTAAGTGTGTCTTTTGCATAATAGCGTTGCTATTTTTTTTTCCTCTTTATTCTTTTTCTACAAATGTTAACTCATGATGATAGAGTACGGTTGTTACGACTAACACATCTTCAATAAGATTTATAACGTCATACGTCATTTTTATCGGAAAAATAATAATTTTTCTTGTTTGTTCGCTACTTTTATTTTCTATATATAAAAAAAAAAAAAAAAAATACAAAAACGGTTTTGTTGTTGCTGTTAGATATTTAACCTTTACAATAGTTGCCACTTTGTATATTTATCATTTAGATTAAAATAAAAAAATGGCAATGAGTTGAAAAAAAAAAAAACGTTTAAACACCCTCAAGCAACCATAAATGAGAAGAGCGATCTATGACTTTTTTTTCATTTAATTTGGCAAAACCTCATTTTTTATTCTTTTACTTTCTTGCCTAGTTTTTATTTTTCGGTAAATGCTATAGAAGTATTTGGGGGTCGATTCTGATTATACGGGATTTTGTTGTTATTGTTGTGTATCGGTCGCTATCACTTTATAATGGAGTGAACAGTGTTTGCGGTATTTTTATTGTGATAAGCTAAATAAAAGGGATATGTTGGTATTTTGCGTTTTTTTTATATTTTTGAATTTTTTTTTATTCTCAATTTCAGATCTAATTTATTTGTTTTTTTATTTAAACATTTTTTTGTTTTTTTTAAAACGCCCGAATGAAAATTGAATTTTCCTATTAACCCTGGTTATTATTATTTTTTTTTTGTTTCACCCTTTTATTCAATTTGTTTACCTATAATAACCGGACACTTTAACCATATCCTTAATTACAGTTTGAAAAAAACAAAAAAAAAAAAACAAATAAAATAAAACAACAAGACAAATTAAAACCAATTAAAAGGTAATAAAAAAAAAAAAAAAAATTCAAATAACCAAATAGCAACAAACAAAAATAAAAGTGGTATTAAATGACTTGAACATGGTCATGTGGGATTGTTAAGGAGAAACAAAAAATAAATAAATAAACAAACAAAGATTGTTTAAAACTATATTTAAAACAAAACAAATAATTGTAATAATGCACTTTGATTCCCTTATCAATGCTATGTAGAAATATATATATATATAAAATATTTTCTCAGCTTGGTTTTAAAAGCATGTCCCCAAGTGCTGCTATATTGATTAATATAAATGTTTCTTTACATATATAAACGTATTTATATATTTTATATGTTATGTATAGAAAATGTAGTAACGACAGATGTCTACAAATATAACCAACACGAAAACTAAACAACAAAACGCTCACAATATGAGTAAAATTTTATCAGAAATTATTATTATTATTATTATATTTTTGTTTTCATATAAACCAATAGGACAATTTATTAATGTATGCTGAAAATGTAAACATATCTATAAAACTAATTGTAACAATGAATGGATTGCACGTAATTAATATAAATGTCCTCTACTCTATTGTATGCATTGAAAATTTTAACAATTTCATCAGTCATTTTGTGTTTATTAATGAATTTTAACTAGTTTTTGATGATTTTTTTTTTTTAATAATAAGATAGGGAAACCCGCCCCACATTAATAAAATGTGTATAATAATTACGAAAATCATATTAATTATTAATTAATTAATCAAGAAGTTTTTTTTTTTTTTTTTTTATGTTACACACTTTGTTGTATTGTCACAGGAAAATCATACAACATGAATAAATAATTAAAGTAAAGTAAAGTAAAGTCATTGTAAACGTGAATAATAACGCGACATATGTTACATCAATTTAAATGTTTTATAATTTAAATAATATTAATATCCTGTTAGACTTTGGTTGGGGGTTGGTACAAGTGACGGGTGGTTGTTGCTTGGTAATAATTTATAAAAGTGTTAAATAAAAGAAAATAATTTTTTGGGCAGAAATAAGGCAGCAAAAAAAAAAAAAAAAAAGGATTCTTTAACATTCTGTGTGCCTAAACACAAATATAATTATATTAATAAAATGTCATCATAAATCTTTTACCTTTTATTTTTTATAAAATAATCTATATCTATATACAAACACACACAGTCGGTTATGTTAAATTGTTTAAATTTCAATACATAAAAAAAATATACTGATCGATTTTAAATAAATTTATGATGTGTGTAAAAGCTGTTTGATTTAAACAAAACAAAAAAAAAAAAAAAACACAACGTAAGTAACGCAGCGTTATCGTTAATAACTTAGCTCAGTATTAATGTGGAGTAAATAAATCATAAATGTTTGCCAAAATTTTTTATTTGCCACAATGACACTACACAAAACATACATATATTAAAAAAAAAAAAATCACACAAATTCTCCACTCAACTGTAAATGAAAAATGAATTGAGTCTCTCTTTTATTTGGAAAATTGTTTTAAAAAAAAATAAATAACCTATTGTTAGTGCAGCATACAAAAATAAAACAAAAAAAAAAAAAAAAATACAACGAAAATACATAACAACATGTTTGAAGTAAAATATGAAAAATAATAAGCACATGAAAAAGGATTATTATTATTATTATTATTAATATTAATATTAATAAAATTACATGCACGATTGTGCTTTATGATTTATTTATTAAAGTACAGCGAAAAAAAATGAAAAAATAATAAAATAAAAATGTATCGCAAGCATAAAACATAAATAAAACAAAGAATTGATCATCATGTTTGAAAGTTTATTTAAAATAAAAAAAAAATATTTATAATTATTTATGTATGATTTTTTTTTTTTTTTTTTTTTATATATATGTTGTTGTCACTTATTTAGCATAATTTATGTTTTTACATTGCTTAATTACTTAATTTCTTTTTACAATTTATTTCGCTTTGTTGCAGTTTTCTCATCTTTTAATTGAAATAAATTCACTTAACGAATGGTTATGGTTGCCTTTGGCATTTTTTTTTTCTTTTCTTTTCTGTAAACAAATTTGTTGTTTTGTCACTACAAACATAGACGCCATTATCATGAACATCATTATCAACTCTGTTGTCGATCTTCATCCAAGATATACATTATTCAGACAAATAGGTTTTTGTGTGTTTTTTTTTTTTTTTTAATTTTACATTTAATTCAATTTTCTATCGCTTGTTTGATGCAGTTTTCGTATCTCAGCTCACTCTAGACTCTTAGTTTTTTTCTTTCTTTAATTTATGTACCTCAAGTACTTTATTAAAACAAACCATATAAACAGTAAAAAAAAAAAAAGAGAAAAATCTTCTCAGTTTTTCAACAACAAAAAAAAAAAAAAAATGCCACAAACTGTACGATTTTTAAAACTTTTTTTTTTTTTTGTGTTTTTCATTTTCGTTTTTATTTTAAATAAATAAATAAAGTTGTGCGAGCATTTTAATTTGAGCTGACGATAAATTTAAAAAATAATGCGGTCCAATTTACATCTTTATTGCTTGGAAGATTTAAGACTTTATTGTGTATACGTTCGTTGTTTTTTTGGTATATTTCGCTGTTTTTTATGTACAGAAGATGTAAGAAAAACACACAAAAAATATAACAGAGAAAAATTCTTATATTCACGCGAGCAGATGATGGTAATATAACATATACAAAAATGAAAAAACGAAAAATAAAAATATTCTGAATAATATAAATAGTATAGGCAGGGATGGTGTCAGCACTCATAAAGTAAAATGAAGACAGAAAAACAGGAATTTATTATTTTTCGTTTTAAATAAATAAAAACAAAGACGAAATTGTTCCACAAAAAAAAAAAAAAAAAAAATGAAACAAAAATATTGTTTATAACAACGAAAAAAAAAAAAAGAAAAAAATAAAAATAATTTGAAAATTTGTTAAAACAGGGATGCTGGATGAATTGTGATGATGATACGTCTGGGATATTTTTTATTTTTTAATTTATGCGTTTATCTGCTTTAACTCAATTAATAAAATGTTACTTAACGCTTTTCAAATATTTTAAATAAATAATACAAAAAAAAAGTAAAGACAGTAAATTGAAAAAAAAAATATTTGTAAAAAATTAATTCAAATAATTAAGAAACGAAAAAAATTTACTTCCTAGTAATGAGTGCGTTCATTGATAACGCCGTGTTTCATTAGATTATTTTTTCCAGCTATTTATCTATTTTCAGACAAAAATAATGGCGGCAAGTATTAACTTGGGCACCCCGACGAAAAAAGAAAAAAAAAAAAAAAAAACTAACAAATACACAACAGGCCAACCAAACGTACCAACTAAGTAAGGGATGTAAATGATGAGTAGAAACAAATTACACTTCATATTGCTGCTAAATCATTAGGGTGTTTGAATTATGTTAAAATCATGCATTCCATCTTTTTTTTTTTTTTTTTTCGTTTCTATTTTTTTTTATTTTAATTCAGCCCATGATCGTGTTATAATTTATTATTAAAACGAAAATAAGAATAAAGAAAAAAAAAAAAAGTTATTAATTTGTTTTGACTTGCCACTAAAATGCGTTACATAACGTTGCGTTATATAACGTAGCCAGTAAATTAACTTGAAAAATTTGCATTTTTTTTTTGTCTTTTTTTTTTTTTTTTTTTGAGAAAGATGAAATTAAAATGTTTAATCCTGAAAATAGAGAAATAATAATTTTTCATTAAAACCACCATACTGGTGGTAATAATAAATTATTATTAAACAAAAAAAAAAAAATAATAATATTGTTACACGCGATATATGTGCGATGGGTACTTTGTATCGCCCTACAAATATTCTATTAAAACTTAAAACCTCATATACATAATATTATAATAATTATTACGCGAGTATACAATAACATTTTAATTAACAGTTCATAAATTAACAGAGTCGTTGTCATCATCATGATTTTATGTTTTTGAATGTTAAATGAGTTAGGGATACATTTTTGAAGCAGCTAAAATATTTATTTATTCATTTTTCTACAGATGATAGATAGATATTTTATTTTATTTTTTATATTTGAAAATATAGTTTATTGATTAGTCAGGGTGTTAAAATATAAACCCACCTATTTACCAACCGTACCTTTACCGGCCTATCACAATTCCAACGCATAGAAATCACTTTCGAAAAAAAAAAGCTCTAATTTCACACAAAACGAGCCAATAAATAAAGCAAATTAAAGTAAAACATTAAAGGGTTGTTTATGGTTTATTAAATAAAACAAAAAAAGATACAACATAAAACATAAAAGGAAAAAATCCTAGGATGTAATTTTAAATTGTAATTCTAATTTGGTGACGACATGAAATATGAATGAAACACGTATAAAACTGCTGTGTGTTGCTGTGCCATGCCGAGCGTTTTCTGGCTGCTGTTTAACCACCCAACAAACAAGTTTTACAACCCCATTTTTAACATGCCGAGACAAATATTGTTAAACAAAAATATTATTATCAAAAAAAAAAGGAACAAAAATTAAATAAAAGAGGAAAAAAGTGTTTTCATTATGAATTTTGTGTTTTCCATTTGTCGACAGACACAGATTTTTTTCGTTCTGCATTTTTGCTTTATTGTTAACTCATCCCATTTTGTTTAATTTTTTATTTTTTATTTATTAATAATTATTTTTACTATGATGTCGGATAATGTTATATTCGTTGTTCTTTTGCATATTTAATTAAGTATGAATCGCATGGACAATGGCAAAAAAAAAAAATAAAAATAAAAGGGATGCCTGACATATAAAAGGATAAAGAGAAAATAAACCGTGAGTGAAACTAAAAATAAAACAGAATAGAAAGAGGCAGAAAAAATAAAAAGTGTTACTAAATTGTAATTTATGTGCGACGGTTGTTGTAATTTTCTATGCGGTTTAATTTTAATTTTTTCGTTGGCAAAACAATGTCGCACTCAATGATTAGACAAATGTTAAAAAAAATTCACGGCCATTATGGGAAATATTTTTCATTTTGTGCGTGATATAATTTCTTATTGTAGGTAAAAGTAAATTTCTTCCAACAGTATTATATTGAGCGCCCTACATTTCTAAATTTTTTTTTTTTTTTTTGTTTTATTGAGTTCAAGCAACTTCCCAACGTCAAATTCCATAAAAACATCATTTGGCATAATCTAGCAATTTCGTTTCTCCAACAATTTATTTTTGTTTTTGTTTTACTTTTTACTCAAGTCGTGCGGCAATTCCACATCTTTTAGTGCAGAGTTTTTTCTTTTTTTTTTTTAAGATATTTTTCTTATTTTCAATACTTTTCGTTTTTCTTTTTCTATCTTTTCTTACCCCCAAGTTCGAAGTTTTATTTTTATTTGTGAAACAAATCTACCCATACATTGTTTAAGAGTTGGTACCACCATTGGTGCCATGCTGCTTTCATGCCTTAACGAAGGCGACCCACTTCTAATACTAGCTGCTAGTCATTGCTTTATTTGCCACCCTTCGCAGAATCCATCTTACAGAGGCCATGCATCAGCGTGATTTATTACAGTAGATACGACAGCGAAATTGCAAGAATGGTATTTCTGTTCTCATTCTCTTGTCTTCTCTTCTCCGTACTCTTCATCAGAAAGTTTCACCGAATAACACCCACATTTTAGCCCGCCCAAGGAAAAATAAAAGTTCCACATTAAACAAACGTAATATACGTTTTTGTTTTGTTTCACGGTTCTCGTGTCCTTGCTCTTCTAAGCCTTAAACAACGCGTTTTTACTTCCTTGTAATTTTCTTTACTTTTTATTGCAAATATTTTTTAGTTTCGTTCTGATATAAAAGTGTACAAGCACACATACACGTTCCATTTGATGGAATGATTTAGTGCCTAGCAAAAAGACGTACATAAATCGTGCGAGATCAGATCCCCTATGGTAGGATACTCTATTCGCATCCCCCAATCGGCAGGTTTAGCTATTTTCTCTACTATTTAGAAAATCCGTTTGGTTAAATTAAATTGTGAAAAAGGATAAAACTCTACTGAGTCTTGGGTAGAAAACGTGTCGTATTCACAGCAAATACAAATAAATGTGCAAAACACAATAAACACGCTTTGGGATGACGTTTAGATTTTTCATCATTTTATTTTTCTACGTGTACTCGCCAGTATTTTACTGTCATTCCCTTTTAGTTAGTGACTTTACTTTTTCTTATTCTATTTTTTGCCCAACCTTTTTTGTTGCTATCCAATATAAATGGCATGCATATTTTATCTGTCTTCAAATGCTTCGGACGAAAAGAGAGATTACCCTATGGTGACAAAATACCAACCAATTTTATTATAAACGAAGTAATTTAATGTGGTTTAAAAATATATATATATATATATAAATAAGACAGGGTATAAGAAAATTGGATTTTTCATTTTTAAATTATGCTTAGCATGAATAAAGAATTAAATAATTTCACGCAATTCATAATAAATTTTTTTTTATACGCTGTTTGCTGTTTGGTGTTTGATGTCAATTTTTGGCAAAATAATTTTGTAATTAATATTTAAAAAGTATTTCTTCTATGGTTTCGTATCGTATCTTTCGCAAAGGTTTTTTTTTTCATTTTTAATTTATTTATATCATTCTTTCTATGAGTTTTGCATTTTTATTCCGTTCAATTGTAAAATTGTAATGACAGCGCACATTGTTGATCCCATAGCACCGCACATAAAATATATATAACATAGATGTTGCATTTATAATTTTTATATTTTTTATCATATCTATATACATTAGATGCATTAAAACCGCAGACATAAAGTAATAAACTTTTCAACAATAATTTTTCTTTTTTGTTGCTTTTTTTGAAGACAAGAAGACGAAGTGTAAGCGATATGGTAGTTATGAGGTTCTTTCACTTAGCTACGCTGCTTATTTTACTATTGCTGCTGATGCTTTTTGTGTTGTTCAAAAATTTAACAATAGTATAATAACCGCATACATGTTGGAGTTTTCATATTTGTACATTTATTTTTCATAATGTACTTGCCTGGTTGCCACCCCAACTGCCATCAGGTAATAGGGGTAGTTTAATTTACCACAGACATTTTTTTTTCTTTCTTTCTTTCTTTTATTTCATTTTATTTAAGTTTTTTTAATGAGAAATGTTCCTCATATTTCTTTAACCAAAGTGAGATAAATTGTTAAGCAACATAACTGAAAATAACAACAAACAAAACGAATATGTGTACGACACAAGAAACTTGTCATCATTAGACATGTTTTAATGAAACTTTCATTTGTTACTCAACTAAAATTATGTAGATTATGCTTTTGCTGTTTGTTTATCTGCTTGTTTGTTGTTCCCAAAAAAAAATTTATATAGTTCAGTACATTGTTTTTACTTAAGTAAAAATTTTACTAGTTGGGAAAAACTTGTTGGTTTTCTTGTAATGTTTTTCTTTTTTTTTTTCTTTTTTTTTCACTTCTTATTATTTTGTGTATTGCTGATGTGCTCTCTGTTGTTCTGTTAAACTTATGTTGTATAGATGAAAAAACATTAAAATGGTATCTAACCATCCCCACAATTATATATTATTATAACAAAGCAACCTTTTCTATGAATATTCATTAAACTTATGTATGCTAGTGTATCTACCTTAAGTGTGAGAGAGTTAATAAAAATTAATTTAAAAAAAAAAAAAAAAAAAAAAAAAAAACAAAAAAATAAATAATAAATAAATAAATAATAAAAAAAAGCCCAAAAAATAATAATTTTTTTATCTTTATTTTTTTTTTATTATTTATTTTTATGAATTCTTAATTAGTAATTTTCATTAAATTTATTTATATTGAAAAGCACAGCACAGCACATATATAATGTATGAAAAGTTTTAAATTAACACAAAAAAAAAAGAAAAAAAGTAAAAAAAGGGTCATGAATGTTGATGATAAAACAACAAACCAATAAATTATTTAAATTAACACAAAAAAAAAGAAAAAAAAAATATAAATATTATTTTCATGTTTTCGTATATTTCGTATATTTCGTATATTTTATAGAAAAATTTTGCCAAGAAATTTTCTATCTGTTTTTATTTTATTTACTTTTTTTTTTCTGTTTTTTGCTGTACAATAGTAAAGAAAATGGATTATGTTTGATAAAGTAAATAAAATTGGCCACTACTTATCGTCATCATAATTATGCTTAATTTTGCTACCAGACACTATTTTATATTGTTTAAAAAAACAGCAACAATAACAACATAAAATCGAAATGTAAAAAACCAAAAATGTAGCAAGGAGGATGAAGAAGAAAACGGTTCAATGTATTAAAGCTTTACGTTAGAATATTTTAATTCATGTTTGTTAAATACAAAGCGATGATCCAATATAGATAAAAATAAAAAAAAAAAAAAAAAAGTCGAGAATAGGAAGAAACCTAGTCAACACTAAAAAATATTTCAGGTTAAAATCGTTATAATTCTTTTATTTTCTGTTTAAATATAGAACTGGAAGGCGATCTCTTGTTACATAAAGGTGGTAATGGTGGTGGTGGTAGTGCTGTTTTGTTTCCGTTTTCATATATACACGTATATATAGAAAATATTGGATTTGGTTAAAAACAAGTACGTTTTAGGGATTAATGTGAATCCTGAATAAATAATGGTTGAACGCGGTTTAAGCTAGATTTAGAATATAAGATTTGAATCTAGGATTTTGGATATCGGCGGTCGTTTTGGTTCATTCAGTTTAATACATTCTACTCTTTGCTCAGTTCTATACTAAAAAAAAAAAAAATAATGTAAAAAATCTATTTAAACATTGTTATATATCTGTATCTCTGATGTGGTCGGCATTTTACGGCAATATACCGCCCACAATTTAACTATACTTCCCTATATTTAAACTAAGCCAGGATGGTGAATCCAACAAAATAAAGTAAAGAGAATTTCCAATGTTATATATGTCTTGTCAAACTATAGCCAAATAGTCTAGTATAGTGCGATCACATTTCCGTGTGGTTGACTCGTGTTATTCACCGACTTTCGTGAATAGAACGAGAGTAGAACTTCTAACAAAAAAAAAAAAAAAAAGGTACAATAAATTGAAATGAATTTTAAAAATCAATTGAATACAGAAAATAAAAAAAAAAATTAGAAAAAAAAAAAAACGCCAGAGAAGAATTTATGTTATAAAACTACAATAAAGAAGAAAACTATTTTCAACAGCGGAAGATGCGACAAGATCTTAAACATAAATTTATATCTCTTTAACCGAAACTAAACAGTAGATTTTTGGTGTTTTATGTTTTTTTTTTTCCTCATTTTTTTCTTACATTTTTTAATTTTAAAGACATTTTTTCGTGGATTCCAATAATGTCAACAAAAATAAAATGAATAGTTAAAGTTTTTATTTATTTATTTGTTGTCTAACAAAGTTGCAGACTAAATACACACACATACACAGCGTAAATAGATTTAAATTTATAAACAAACAGGAAATCTATGATTTTCTATTTTTTTTTTAATCAACGACGAAAAAGAAAAAAAAATATATTTTAATTAATTAAAATTCAAATAAATAATTCTCTTTTAATTTATAACGAAAATATCTTCTTATTATTATTTCTTTTTTAATTTAATTTAATTTATTTATATAAATAATAATTTATTCCATTTTTCTTCTTTTTTTTTTGTTGCGAAATATTACACGGTAATGGTACCATTCCAGCACGACTACCAACATTTTAATTAGTCAACATTTTTAGAATAAAATACGAAGAAGAAGAAGAAGAATTATTATTTCTATTTTAACGATGTAATTAATCCTAAAGGCATCAAATTCTTAAAAGGAACAAACAATTTATTTATTAACAGGAAAAACGCCATAATATGACACTTTTACTCTTTTTTTTTTTTCTTCTTTTAGCATTACTCTGTCGTATTTAATAATTTTCTAATTTAACAAGTGTAATAAATAAAATGTCTTCATTACATATAATTAAACAACAAAAGCCATAATAATAATAAAAAAAAAAAAAAAAATTTAAAAAAAGGAGTGAAAACCGAGGTGAAAAAGACACAGAGAAAAGTTTAATCATATTACGACTTTTCCATACGTCATACGTGGTTAATATTTATGATTAATTATAATTACCATTTGTCTCAACGTTTTCGAAGGTGAATTATTTTAATTAATTAGATTTTTCAAGAAAAAAAAAAGCGTTACAATAAAATTTCTAAAGCTTCTCGTTTTTTTTTCATTATTATTCTGCTGGTTTTTTATATGGGTGAAAAATGAAAGTACAAATAAAAAAAAAATTCATTAATTACGGTGGTAATTCGTTAGAAACTTGTATAATTCAACTGATTTTATCTGTTAAACTTTTAATTGTTTTAAGTGAAGAAAGGAAAACGATCAAAGAAAAAAAAAAAAAAAATTCTCTCACTTCGCTGCTTAATACCAATTTTCCCATTTTCTTACTTTCAACCAAAAATTTAAATTTATTACCACTAAATTCTTATATTTAAATTTGTTTTGTTTTTCTTAAAAATTTATTTTCTAATAAGATGTGTGTGAGGCTTTTTTTGTATAAAAATTAAAATTATTCTAAAACTGCTGTTGCAACCGCAAGTTTAGCTACTTAAGTAGACAAAACTATTTTTTAGCATTTTTTTTTTCTTCTGTTTACTCCCAATCACTTCTCTCTCGTTTTGTAAATTAAATAAAATTTATAGCGACATTTCAAAATTTTTGTTATACAAAAGTCTGTTAGAATATTTAAAAACAAAAAAAAAAAAAAAAAGATAAAATTATAAAACGAATTAAAAAAAAAAATTTAAAAACAACCAAATGCTGCTATACTAATGAAAAAAAAAATTATTTTTTTTTTAGCAGAAAAAACGCAGCTAAGTTTTAGTCCTGTTTAATTGTGGTAAAACTCTGTTCTGAAATTTGTTAAATTTTTTCTCGTTAAACTATTTAAAAAAAAAAAAATAAAAATACAAACAAACAAAATACAAAACACATAAATAAAGAAGTATTTAAATTAAACTACAAAAAAACACTGGATTAAAAAAAAAAAAACAAAGAAAAGATAATTTGACTGTGGGAAATTTATTTTCTTTAATTTTTTTTTTATTTTATTTTTTTTTATA
Organism: Ptychoptera albimana; assembly: GCA_961205885.1. Lineage (NCBI taxonomy): Eukaryota > Metazoa > Arthropoda > Insecta > Diptera > Ptychopteridae > Ptychoptera > Ptychoptera albimana. The sequence continues at coordinate 17,242,805 of OY540805.1, forward strand.
TAAACAATTTATTGCCAAATAATTATAAACTGAAAAATATTTGTCATTTTTAACGCGTTTTATTATATTTAGAAATTGATTGTAAACGGTTGGCTTGTGTATCGCAGCTTCTGCTGTTGACATTAGTTAGCGAAGATTCACACCGAAAAGCTCTTCGTTTTCCCTTACAAAATTTAAATTTATTTTTTTCATTATTTTCTCAAGATGAAAGAGTTTAAAATTTAATAAAAAATAAAAGAAAAAATAAATAAATAAATAAAAAAAGAAAATTCAACATCGTGCTGTGCCCGCGCCCAAAAAGTCAAAACTGTACGCTCCGATCATAAATAAAACTGTTTGAGTTCAAATAATATTTTATTTTTTTTTTATTTCATTTGCTGTTTCTTTATCTTTTTTTTTTTTTTTTTTCTGAGCGAATTTAAAATTTTTTATTTATTAAAAATAACGAATAAACATGATCAAATACTTGTTTTGTTCATTTCAAAAAAAAAAAATTTTTTTTTTTATTTTTTATTAGAAAATGTGATATGATTTATGTGTGTTCGTATTGTAAATAATGGCTAAACCATATTAAAAATGAATACAATAAAACGGATAGCATATATAAGTGTGACGCGTAATGTGTCTAAAGTGTCGCGTCTATATCTCTTCGCCAAAAGATTATTCAAATTCTAATGAAGACAAAAAATAAGAAAAAAAAAGGAAAAACCAAATTTGAATAAAAGCCAATAAAACAAGGAAAGTTTGAATGTTTCTAACTCGACCTAAAACCTGTGGAACAAAGACTGATTTTTAATGTTCTAAAGAGTATTTTTCAATTTATAGGTATTGTAAGATCCCGATCCAACCGGAATTATATTCCGAAATATTGAGAAATAATTTTTTTTCAGTAAAACCCATAGTCGATTTAGTACTTTCAAAGAATATTTGTGCAAATTTCCATCGCATTTTAAAATAATTGAAATTTCGCTAAATAGCTGATTTTCTGAAGAGTTTGAAGGCTCATAACTTCTGAAATAAATTAAAAAAAAAAAAAAAAAACGGAAAATAAATGGTTGACAGAATTTTAAAGAAAAATTTGTTTTTACAACCAATAGACAGATTAAAGCTGATTAAAGTTCTTTTTTCTTTCTTTTCATTTCTTTTATGTTTTTTTTTTGTTTTTTTTTTTTAATTATAATTTATTTGATTAGATTAGGCGTTTGTTAAATTTATTCCGAAATTATTTGATTTTTTATGTTTATAAAGCATTTAGCAAATTATTCAAACATCAAAGCCACTGGTGAATTTTGTGTTAAAATAAGAAGTTTTAACGAATAAAATTTCTATTTAACATTAATCTAAAGAAATAAAATATTTGAATTAATTAATTCATATTTTATTCTTCTATTTGATAAGAAAATTGTTGTCATCCCAGTAAGTAACGCTTTATAAGTATAATACGATTCTGCCCTTTTTAAGAAGATTTTTAAAAAACAATTAAAATTAGCTTTCAAAGAATTATAATTTCCGTAAAATTACCAGTTACTAATTCTTTATAGCAAACCACAAAATTATATCAGCAGAAAAAATCCTATAAACATAATTTTCATTCAAAAATGAATCAACGGCAATCATAAGTAGCAAGCTTTAAAGAATTTTTCTTACCAAACGAAACAAAATAAAACGTAAAGCTCAAGTAAACAAACCATAAACTAACAAATAATAAAGAAAATCTCTTTATATATGTGAAAACCCACAATGTTGATGAATAAAATGATAAAAAATGAAAAAAAAAAAAAAAGAAAACGAGCGGCACGTAGATACTTACGAATACGATAACGAAAATGTTGAAACGTAAAAAAAAATTTGCTAAAGGTAAACATGTTACGGTTATTTGAGTGTTAATAAAGAAAAAAAAAAAAAACATTTTATATATAAAACCGAAACAAATTTTATATTTTTTATGAAAATGAATTTTTTTTTTATTTTACATTTTGCTGCTGCTTTTACTGCTAGTTAAATAATAAAATTTATAAAGAGAAAACTAGAAAAATGGGTGTAATATGGTTATGAACGAAGCAAAAGTAAAGGAATGAGTCCTGCATTTTATTAGCACTTAAGTTAAAGAGCCACTGCTTGCTTCATTCCCAGCATATACTCACACACATCCGTACATATGTACACAAAACGAAGTTTATTTGCCGATAAACCGTATAAAGAAAAATTCTTCTAGTAACAGAAGCACATGGTTAACTAGTTGGTTGTGTGGATTGTTGGTGATTATTCCTCTGCATATTAATTTATTTTAATTTTTAAAGCTTTTTTTCTCTACTATCTATCACACTACACTACAGGTTTTTTTTGTTTTTTTCTGTTTCCTTTCTTTAATTATTTTTATTTATAAAGAGAAGAAGCAAAAAAGAATATTTTTCTACGAAAGAAAATTTTTTTATTTTTTTTTTCAATCTTTATTTAAGGGTTTTTACCACCTCATCCCTTGGAGATAATAAATTTTCTAAAGGGGTTTTAGTTTTTCCTAGCATTTACTTAAAGATGAGAGAAAATTTTAGTTATGGTATTGCTTTTTAAGTGATTGCCCTATCTGGTTACGAACAGACAGGATTTTAGTTCATTTTTTTATTCTTCCTTTTTTTCTTTTTGGTATTTTTGTTGCTTTTTAGTCCTTTTATTTGCAATAGAAAGTATGAAAGATTTTAGAAAAAGGAAAAAAAAAAGGGATGCTGGTTTAAGGATTTTTCATCTGCTTTCTTCTTTTAAATTGCTTAACCTAACCGCATAATATACCCAAAACGAATCACAACTCGTACTTTATTTTTCAATTTCTTTAATCATGTACGGATTTTTGCTGTTATTTTCTTCGTGCCTTCGTAACGATTTTTATTCCTCGTATGTGTGTAGAAAATAAAAAAGAAAAAGGAAAAATAAATTCAAGAAAATCTAGGGTGTTTTGATTTTAAGTTTATGAACTGTTTGCTCATGTTGATGATAGTGAATACAAATAGAATGACGTGTCTTAAGTAGTATTAATTTTTAAAAGATCTTATTAATTTAATGGTTTCAACGCTATAGAAATAGAGAGAGAAAGAAAGATAGAGAGACAAAATTAAAAAAAAAAAATTTATTTAAAAATAGAAAACAAGATGAACTTTGTCAATTTTTAAGTTTAGAAAATTTCCTTTAAACTAATTGCTGTTTGATTTATTTAATTATTTTAACGGTTAATGGTAATCTTAACGCTTAACGTTAACATTTACATTAACGATAATCTCAAAATAACTTTACATGATAAACAGCAAGCGCATATATAAAACGGCCTACAACCAAAATTTCCTTAATGAATAAAGAAAAATTTATTAGAAAATTTTTGTAGAAAACAAAACGACATGGTTTTGAGAAGGTCAACAGATGTTTTCTTTGTTGATTATTTTTGTCGGTTTTTCGATAATAAATCCTCCACTTGATGTAATTATAGGACAAACAATTTATAACGCAAATTTTTTTTTTTTAATAATAAAATGCTATTAATATACGCTAAGTGGTTTTTGGTGGAGTTTTATTTTATTTTCTTTTATTTTACTTAAGTTAAGTTAAGTAAAACATTTTGTTTCTTCTTAAATAAATGTAAAGTAAATTGATGATTTATCATTTTATTAAAGACATTGGATACTTCTTTCATACAGATAAAACGTTACAAAAATAAAATAAAATATTATTTACACTTTACTCAAGATAATCATAAATCAACGATAATAATAATGAAAAAAAAGGATAAACCGAAACAAGTAAAACGACTAAACAAGTATTTTTCTTTAATTGTTGTTTATTTTTTTTAACTTTAAGTCTTCTGTGTATGATAAGGAAGAAGACCAACAAGCTACAGACAACCAATAAAAAAATAAATAAACGTTGGGTTAATAAATCTTAAGTTAATTAAAAGTAAATAAATCATTTTTTTTAAATAAGGAATATTTGAAATTTTCAAGTTTAATTGTTTTTAAAACAATAATTATTACAATAACAATGACAATAGTAAAGTATTAATAAACTAAACACTGTGCTGGTCATTTTAGTGAAAATATTTCACCTTGCGACCCCATTTATGAAATTGCAATGCTTTAACAACAGAGCCTTAATGTTGCCTTTTTGATTTTATTCATTTTCGCAATGTAATACATGCGGAATGGAAAAAAAAAGTTTTAACAATGAATTTCAATAGTTTTAGGGGGCCATAAACCAGGAAATATTTTCTTTATAACAGCTTGGCGAAATAATATTGTTGGAATAACCTTTGAAATGTTTTATCACCAAGTTTGATAATTTGAATTTATTTGCAATTTGGTAATGAGATTAATTTCTCAGTAAAAATTCATATTGTAACTATTGGTAATCAATGCATAGATACGGCACTGGTTCTTAGTAATTATTATTACAATGATAACAATACAGTAAATACATCGAATATTTTGCCAAATGGAGTTTCAATTGTTTTGTAATAATAAAAATGAAAAACAACAAAATTATTACACGGCTAAAATATGAATGGAAATGTTGTGACAACAAAAAATAAAAACATTGCAAACAAGCCGAAATTAATTTAACCGCACACGATCTAACATTTCATATTGAGTATTATGCCTTTGATTTAATTTTTTCACATTTAAACAAAAAAAAAAAAAACAAAAATTCATCACGAAAATACCATTCTCCCTCGTTTCAATTACAACAATTTAATAAAAAAAAAAAAAAAAAATACGTAAGCAATTGTAATTAACATCAATCATCATCAGATTGCATGTTTTCAGCAATTTTAAATCATTAAAAATATTTCCATGCTACTGTTGCCTTTGTATTTTTTTTATTTTACATTTTGGATACCAAAAAAAAAAAAAAACTTTTATCGTAGGTTGTTCTGTGTTTAATTAACAAAAATAAATAGTTAAGTGTTCGTTATTTTAATTAAGTGAACAATTAAATTTAGTTTAGTTTTTTTTTTTCTTGTTTATTCTTTGCTTTAGAGTTTTTACCTTTGATTTGTCTGCTGGTTTTTTTTTTCATCTTTCTTTCGTTTTTACTTCAAAATGCGATGATTAATTGTTTTTACTTAAATTTTTTTTAATAAATTATTTTTGTTGTTTCTTTTAATTAAAGCAGCGATTTACTAATTAATTAATTTATATATGTGATTATTATTATTAAATACATAATACATGGATGAATCGAATAAATTTTTTAAAAACTTTTATGATTTTTCGATGCACAAAATCTGATTTAACTCAAAAATCTTAGGAAAAAAAAAAGAAAAATCTTAGCACTGTTAATGCAAGAAGATAAGATAAAAAAAAGTTTCTTATGCTAGCCAAAACATAAGCCAGACAATTAAAATCCATTTTTACGCTTCTGTATTATTTTTTTTATTTTTTTTGTTTTATTTCTGATATTTAATGAAAAAGAAAAGAAAAGAAAAAAAAACGTTTTTGTTAAAGAATTTTAATTTGTTGCGGATTTTTAAGCAAGGACAATAACAAAAAAAAAATTTTTTCTTCTCCTCCTAATTCTTTTATTTTAGCTGAATTTGTCGGCGACTGATTTTTCTTTTTTTTTCTCGTCTTTTATTTGATTTTTCACATTTTTTCTTTTTCTGTAAATGTTTTTGTTTATTTAGAGAAAAGTTTATTAGTTTTTATTATGCAACATGTTTTGTTTTTTTTTAGAAATGCAAATAAAGCAATCTGAAGTCTCCATGTCTTTGCACTGAACAAATGGTGACAATGCACAGTGTACATTCAATATTTGCATGTTTTTTTCATTATTTTATTTTAATAAACAAAAAAAAAAAAAAAAAAAAGAAAGAAAGAAAATAAAAAATTCATACACAAACTGAACCGATTTCATAATTTATTACATTCATAAATCATAATTCTCTTTTCTTTATTTTGGACAAATAATATTACAATAAAAAAATAAATTATTTTGGTTTAAAAAAATGCAAAAATGCAAAATAAAAAATGTTAAACAACAAAAGATATGTGGGTCAGTTTCAGATGCGGCGCAGCATGCAAATTTTTCTGTACGCGTTTTTTATGGAAAAAAAAAAAAAAACTCAAGTTAAGTTATATTAAATAAAGTTGACCATCCAATAAATCATAATTGTGATTTTAAGTAAAAATTTTATCGTTGTGTTGTTCTTATGTTGCGCCTTTTGTACCGCCCGCTTGTTTTTTTTTTCTTTCTTAAAAATGTTGTTTGTTTTTGTGTCTGCTATAATAAAAACACCGTTTTCGCATATTTTCTTAACAGTCAACAATTTTTTTTTTGTTTTGTAATTATTACCAGAAGCTTTTAAAAGAAGAAAATTCAAAACAAATCCCCGTCGTACGTACAAAACTTACGCAATCTCATACAAAAAAAAAAAAAAAGAAAAAAAATCTACCTAAAAATAACGTCACAGTTAATTTTATTAATAATAATAATAATAATACAAAACCAAACAAGCTTTCAATCTTCCCTCATAAAGTAGAATGAACAACAAATTTATTATCATATTTAAAATGAAATAAAATTGTCAACTTTGTAACACATCGTAAACTGCAACAACCAAAAGGAGAGAACAAAAAAAAAAAAAATCCATAAACAAATAATAATAATAAAAAAAAAAAGCAAGCAAAACAACAACATCATAAACATTAAAATAAAATATATTTCTATTTGTAAACAATTAAAAAGCAATATCATAAACTTAATTTTATAGCTTGTTTTATTTATTTATTAATGGTTTTGTCTTGTTGGTGGGCTACCTTTAACAACGAACGAAGAAACGCAGAAGAAGAGGAGAAAAAAAAAAGAAAAAAAAGATGACTGAAACACAGCCATAACTAATTTTTGTGTGTTTTTTTTTTTTTTTTTCTACACCAATACATCAGCCTCTGAACACACAAAAAAAAAACAAAAATTAAAAAAAGGGAAATAAAATGCTTTACTTAAGCTAAGCTACTTAACAAAAAAAAATATATATATAAAAATAAACGCCATCACAGTATAGCAATGGATGCTGCGTCTAGTCATGCATCGCGTCTATTTTTCTTTCATCTTTTTGTTACTCTTTCATTTTTCTCTCTCTCTCTTTTATTTTTTAAACAACATACTTATGCTTAAATGACAATTTATTAAAAATAAAAAATCTTTATTAATAATGCAGTGTTACAGCTTAAATAACAATAATAATAAAACGCTCCTTAAATCCACCCACACACATCATATTTAAAGAACATACAAATCTCTACACTGTGTTACATTTTCTTTTATTAATTTTTTTCTTTAAGTTCTATTTGTAATAAGAAAGAACCCTGTTATTTTATGGTTCAACTATATATATATATATATGCTTTATGTTGTTTTATGTAGTGTAAACGGGCTATAATCGTAAAGACATCAAAACAAATCGTAAATTTTATTGAAAATACTCTACTTATGTGGTTTATATATTATTATGATTTTCTACTATTTATAAAATCAACTCACATGAAATAATAATAAGAATAATAATAAAAATAAACATAATAATAGTAATAAACATGAAAATCTGTTTATTTCTTATTTTCTGTGTGTAGAGAGTTTTTATGATTTTTAAAATCAAAAAGAAATATTCATGAATGAGAATTTTCGACAAAATATAAAAATCGTTTGCTTGTTGAACATACAGTATGTTTTGTGATAGTTAAACAAAAGTCACGTGCCATAGAATAGCAATAATAATAATAATAATAATAATAATAATAATAATAATAATAATAATAATAATAATAATAATAATCAGTATTATCATCATCAACATCATTTTAGTGTCATTTAATTTTACTATTGAACGACAAAAAGCCATACAACAGTAATAGCAAGCAGCCAAGTTTTCTACTGTTTTCTACCATCAAAAACACGAAGTGTAAATTGCTTAATCAGTGATTTTTATTTTTATTATTATTATTATTTTTCTATGATTATAAAACATAAATTATATTTGTTTATTCAATTAATATAGTTTATGGATACAAGGTCACTGTTAACAGTTAAGATGTTTAAGTTTGTTGTTACTATTGCTGCTGCTGCTGTTGCTACTGCTATTTCCGCTACTGTGTTTATTTTTCTACTTTGCGTTTTAGTTAAATATTTACGAAACAAACTTTTATACAAGGAACAAAAATTATAAATAAATAAATAAATAAAATGTAATCGATTAATTGAAATAAAAATAAATAAAACATCATGCAATTGATTTATATATTTATTTATTCATTAATAATTATGATTAAAAAAGTAAAAAAGTAAAAAAAAAAAAATGTACAGTGGCAAAAAATTAGCCTCTCGTTATGTTTTGCGTAATTTTACGAAAAAAAAAAAAAATTTCTTATATAAATCGCCAATTTGATAAGTAGTTGACAGCAAGTGAAAAACTGGCTGATAGTTATTTATGAATAATTATTGAATAATAATAAAAATACGGTTATTGCCGTTGCGTTATTAAACGCGTTTAAATTATGGTTTACAGTATAAATATTTTTTTTAATTACTTTTTACAATAAAAGCGCACAGTAATTCAGAACATCAACGGAATAACAAAATTTTATTGATTGTCCATTTCATCTGTCTTCAATAAGAGAATTCAATAAAAATAATTTTAATTTTTTTTTTTTTTTTTAAACTCTAAATCGTCGCATTTATCGTGACTTGACTACGAATTGCTGATTGTTTTGTTTCTTTGGTTTTCTTCTTTGAAATTTTTGTTTATTTTTTTATTTTTTTATTAATCAAAACAGTCACAAAATATACAATTTTATTAAATGAAACTAAGAAGAAGGCGAAGGAGAAGTCGAAGTCGAAGTCGAAGAAGACTTTTAAAACAAAAATCAAAGAATCATTTCGCGATTTTAATGTTTTGTTATATGCTGTGTGCGCCGGTTTTTTTTTTCTTTTTTATTTCATTTATATCTTCGTTTGATTGTTATAAAGCAAACAAACAAACAAACAAACGAAAAATTGGGTCACTTGAAAATTAAAAACGAAAAATGTTACGAAAAAGAAGACACAGAACAATTGTTTTGTAGTTTGAGGCGCAGTACAAAACTTTAATTTAAAATTTTTCAATAAAATATATAAAAAAATGCCGAAAAGAGAAAACCGAAAAAAAAAAAATTATATTTATGCTGTGAAAATTATGTGAAGCTGCTTTAAAGCGATTAATAATATTCTGGGCTTTTTTTTTTATTTTGGATGCCTATCAAAACGGAAGCTTTTTTGTCATTATTCATAAATTCACGGTTATATATAGGATTTTTTTCTTTTTTCTTTTTTTTTTGTTAAACCAACACGAATTTTCCGGATATTATTACAATTTTTTTGTTTGTTTATTTTCATTAAAAATTTTTCTTTTTTCATTTCATTTTTGGTAATTTAGTACAAAAAAATGTTTTATTTTTTGTTATATAATAATTTTAACATAGTGTCGAATGATTTATTAAGCGAAATTGAAATACAATGTTATAAAATTAGTTAGTTTGGTGGTATGGTTTGGTTTCGTTTCTATGGAAAGCCTATAAACGCATACGCATAATGTTTCAACGCTGCGTTTATTCTATAAAGTATTCATCATTTTTTTTTTTTTTTTTAATGAAAAATTTCCCTTTGATTTGTTATTTTATTATATTTATGTAATTTTTCAACAACAAACAATTTTTTTTTCCTTTTTTGTTTTGTTGTTTGTATTGGTTTAGTGTATAAATAAATAAATAAATAAATAAAAAAAAAACACTGTGCTGCAGTCACCGCACTGGTGAATAAACAATAATTCATAATTGGTTGACCGGATATAAATTACATTTTGAACAACAACCAAAAAAAAAAAAAAAAATTATTATTAATAAACCAAAATATTTTATGAAAAATTATAGCAAAAAAAAAAAAAAAAAAAAAATGATGCATGGGCGACATGATAGAGTTAATATAAATTCACACTTTTTCCTTGTGCATATATTAACCGAATAAATAATATTTCTATGATAAATTGTTTAAAAAGAAAGTGATAGAGAGAATGATTTTATTTTTAATAATTATTAATTATAATTTTATTAAACAAAATTACAAACATTTACGTTATGTTACAACATTACACATAAGTATATAATATATGAAACATGTGTGATTTATTTACTTAATAAAATATTATTTATTTAAAGTGAAGTGAAGAGAGAGAAAAAAAAAAAATAAAACGTAAATTTTTATCATCACAATAATAAATCTTTCACTAAACTATACATTTACTTAAGTTAAGTCATTTACTTTACTCTAGTAAAATTAATAATAAATAAAGCCTATTGATGAAAAGTGCAATGTTGAGTGTTAGAAAAATATTAATTAAAAAATATTTTTTCATTAAATTATAAAGTAATGTTATTAATAAAGATTTAATATTTTTTTACAGCTTTAAGCGACAATACTGAGTATTCAACATAATGGTGTAAAGTGTTTGAATAACTAGTAGCATTACTGGGCGGGAGTCCAGTCATATTTTATTGTAGAAAAAGTAAAGGAAATTGAAACAAAATAAATAAAACAATTGTCTTTAAATTAACCGTAAAAAAACAATTATATTATCTTAATAATTGCGTTATTAAATATAACAACATGTTTAACTTATATTACCATAAACATTAAAATAATCATAAACACAGCATTAACATTTAAATTCTAAATAAAAAAAAAAAAAAAAAAACAACGAAACGATACATATTAGTATAAACAAATTAAATTCGTAAGTTAATAGATCATTAAACATTAATATTAATGTTTACTAATTTATGTCTACAAGTATTACATATTGATTCATTTTTCTTGTTCTATTTTTTTTTTGTTTTGTTTTATTGAATATTTATTAAATAAATTAAAGTTGACTAAATTACAAAGCACAATAAATGAATGAATGTAGGTTAGATTCGTTAAGCTTTAATCATATATTTCTCTTATTCAGCTCTTCTCTGTATACAAAATGAATAAAAAAGAAGCTATAATATAAAATGACACGTTTCTACAGTGCATATAGATTATATAACAATAATATAAACATTATAGTTATGTATAGCAAAATAATAAACTTGGTCTAGTTATAAAATAACTTGAATAAAAAGTCACTCAAAAAAGAGAGTGAATTCAATTCAGTTTTATTATTTATTCTGTTAAAATATAAACGAACAAGTTTTATAGAAGAAAACAATTATGAAAAAAAAAATAATAATAATAACAGCAGCTAAGTTATAATAAAATAATGTTAAATGATCGTATAATAACTAGATTATCATTATCGTCATATAGTTCACATTGTTATGTATCTACACATAAACAGGTGGCTAATAATGAAAATCTATTGTTTTGTAATACATGCGCGTACTGTTTTATTATTTTTAACCCATGTAATCATAAAATTAAATCAGTTTTGTCTTTAGTGTTATGTTTTTAACACGACACAACCAAAAACCGATATCATGATAATGATATGACAACGTTAAGGAGTTTTTTTTTTTTTTTTTTTTTTTTAATCGCAGAATTACTACAATAATTAAATAAATAAAAATAATAAAAAAAAAAAACAACAATTATGTGGCCATACAGTCTACCAGTTTAAAGCAAAACTATTAATAAAGTAATTTATATTTGCAAAATCGATGACATAATCGATTAAAACGAAGAATTTAATCGGATTTTGTTTACCAAAATAAAATAAAAAAGTAAAAAAATATTTTTTGGTAATCATTTTGCTTTTTAATGTAATTTTTTGTTTGCGTTTTGATTTTTGTTTTGTTTGTTTTCAATTTGCGGTTGATACCATAAATGGGATTGTTACTTTGCTAATAACGAAAAAAAAAAAATAATCAATAATCAAATAACAATAACGAGACAAATGTTTTTATTATTTATTTATTTATTTTTTTTTTTACTTTACATTACTTTTGATTTTGTTGAACCTTTTATGACTGATCAATATCTTTTAACAATAAATTTATAAGAGACGTACAGAGAAATGGTTTTTTTTTTGCTTTTCTCTGTGTTTTTTAAGTAAAAAAAAAACAAAAATTATTTGTTTATAAGAAATTCATTGAAGAATTTAATTCATGTAAAAAAAAAAACCGAAGAAAAAATAACGAAAATTGTTTCATCTACCTTTTGCGTTATTAAATGTTGTCTGATTTTTATCTTTAATTGAATTGAGTTGAGTTAAAATTAAAATAAAAAAAAAGAGTAAATAAATTGTTTTTTAACGAATAACAAAGTATTTTGACATGTTTTCTGCTAATTGCACTGGTTAAAATTAAATTACAAAAATACTTTTAACAGGTTAAAAAAAAAAATAAAAACCATCGAATATAATCTTGTTCCTTAATTAATTAAATTAATTAAATATATTTGTATGTAATTCAAGAAAAATACATTAATTAATTACATGTCAATTACAATCAAGAATTGTATTAACACTGTTAACTAGTAATCAAAAGAATTGTTTTTTTTTTAATTTTTTTTTTGTTTAATTAAACAATTAATTTAATTTAATTTAATGATGTTTTACCACCCTATGTGATATGTGTTGTTGCATTGTATACAGTTACTTAATTTTTAATTTACTTGCAATAATCATTGTAATTATATTAAAACAACAATAACAAAATATAAATAAGTGCAATTATGATAATAATTAGTGATTGTCACGCGACACAGTACAGATTTTTACCTGTGATTTCACGTGTTTTGTTATTACATTTTTCTGTTCTTCGACACAATTGAATTTTTTTTTTTTTTGTTATCCTGTTTTATTAAAATCATTAGAATAATAATCATAACAAATAATCATGTACACGGTTTATGTCGATAATAAATTGTAATGAAATTCCTTTTAACAATAAAAAATAAAACAAACAAACAAATTGATGGTGCACGCCTCAGTATTGTTTATATGCAGCAAAGAAAAAAAAACAGCGAAATTAAATTTATGTGAATTTTATTGAGTGATTTTTATACAAATGATGTGATCGTTTGTACGGGTGGTTAGCTGAATTATTATTTTTATTTTTTTTTTAATTTATTATTTATTTCTTTTTGTTTTTATATTTTATGCAGCTTTTTGTTTATTTTTTTTTTTTTTTGTTTTCTGCTGTCCTGTGTAGTTTGAATGCATTTTGAATAAATATGCATTTTTTTTTTTTGTGTTTTGTTGTTTTTTGTGTGAATTATTACATAAATTATCGGCATTGATTGATGTTAAAATTGATGATTTATATTTATTTATGTAATTTATTGCTTTTATTTATTTTTATTTTTTTTTTTTTTTTGTATCAATAAATAATTTCATTCTAAAGAAATTAATAAAAATTGACAAAGTTAAGACACAATAATAATAAAATAAAAACAAAACAAATCAATTGAAGAAAAACAAAATGAAAAAAAAAAATGTTTATGTTTTTTCTTTTATCAAAATCGCAGTGAAATTTATGTCAAATAAGAAAAATTAATTAATTAATGTTTCTAGTGACCTTGGTATTATTAATATTCTTTTATAAAAATAATTGATTATTAATATTATTTATTACCACCCACTTAGTTTCTGGTTAATTTTCTATTAAAAAAAAAAAAAAAACATAATAATTTAACGCTATTTCAATGCAATGTAAATAACTAGTTTGGTAATGAAGTGGATTTTGTAGGAGTAGAAAATCACCCGCCGTTAAAACAATTAAAATCTTTATGAGTTTCCTTTATTACTTAATTTGAAGTTATGTAATGCCCTCATTACTACACAAAAAATGCTTGTTTTTCAAATATAATAATCGTAGGGAGGGCTTTTATAGTCTGGAATCTAAAGTAAAGTAAAGTAAAGAAAAGTCAACAATTGCTTTCTTATTGTATTCGTTTATTATTTATCCGTAAAGTTATATCGCAAAAAAAAAAAATAAAAAAAATAATAATCAAATTTCCTCCCTTTTCTTTAAAGAAAACCGCCATAAAAAAAATATTTTATTGGCACATAACACTAGTACTTCAGCTGTCTGAACTAATTTACCCTTAAATAACAATTTTTTATTATTATTATTATTATTATTACTGACTAAATGCAAATAATTCAACACATTTCTATGCTATCATTCAGTTGTGTCAACTAGGATACAGAGGAAAAAATAAAATCGCTTAATTAACATGAAATTAACAAACGAAACAAGGAAGCAACAACCTGTTATAATTTTTTAACATTAAAAAAAAAAAAAAAAGAAGAATTTTATGAGCTGTTTTACTGCAATTTTATTATATATATTTTTTTTTTTTATGTCAAATTTTTTTTCACCCACCTTTAATTGTTGGCGTTTTTTTTTTCTTTTTTTTTATTACAACTCTGTCTGGTATTTGTGTAGCTTTTTATGCGGCACAACTTCTGCTGTTACGATACACCAGTTACTTGCCGTCGGTATAAATAATATTCTATCGCACGGGTTCTTGTAACAATAAAACACTTTGCTTCGGTTAGCTTTTTTATTTTTTTTTCTTTATAAATAAATTTTGCGTTTTAATTAAAATTAATTATTATAATACAACAAAAAATAAAAAACAACAACAATCAAGAAAACTAATTAACTTAATTATTGAGCACTAAAATTTTCTCTTTGATAATTTTTCATTGTTTATTTATTTATTTATTTTTTTTTGCGGTTTTCTGTTTGTAACATAATTAAATCTGGCAAAGAACACTTTTAGTACATTTTAAATCATTTTAAACATTTATATGTCAATTAATTGTTTTTTTTTTACCAAAAGAGAATAAAAAAATTTCTGATAAAAACAAAACACTTGTACAAACAATAATTATGGCAACAATAAAATTAAAAATCACCCTGTTCATATGATTATTATAATCAGTATAGAAAGATGTGGATAAAAACAAATGAAAAAAAAAAAAAAATTGGCAACGTTATATGCCAAAATTTAAGAAAAGAATAAAAAAAAAAAAAATTATTATTATTATTATTATGATTGTAACTCTTGTACGACAATTTAATTGAGTATTTTATTAGAAGATAAATAAATAATAATCAACAAAAAAGAAATGTCGTTTAATCGCGGTTATTTGGATTAAATATAAACAAACAAAAATAATAATAAAATTACTTATAACGCCGACAAAGCGGATAGTGTCCTTCGTTTTTTCTTTTCTTTTCTTTTTTTTTTTTTTGTTGCACAAAATTCACTAATAAGGACAGGACAGAATAGAACACCAGAACTCAAAAACTAATTTCTTTTTTTTTTTATATAAATTTTATATATCAACCGCCAGTGTGCTTAGGAATACCGTCTACAATGAATTGGTATTTTTGTTAACAATATTTTGCCGTCGTATACAAAAAAAAAAAAAAAAAAAAAGCTTTATTACCGTCGTATAGAGTTTTCCGTTCAGAATACGTTTTTTTTTTTTTGTGTTTTGATTTTTATATATATTGTTCGCTTGGTGAGTTGCAATTTAAATTTTTTTTTTTTTTTCTTTTTGCTATTCTGCGTTAAAGAAAAATAAATAAAAAAAAAAAAAAAAAGTTATTAACCGAAAATAAACTAAAAAAAAAAAATTTATTTTTTTTAGTTTTTTTTTTTTTTTTCTACTTGTGATTTAAAGTTTAGTTTGTTACGTCGACAGTGTACAGGACTTTCAGTATCATTTACAGCAAAAAGTTTCTTACAAAAAAAAAAAAAAAAAAAAAAAAAATTTACAACAAAAATTCCTTTGCACACAATACTATAGACGGAGATGGCGCTAAGGGGGATGTTTATGGTCACATAAATATTTGTGAAAGCGTAAATGAAACCAGATGATCGCTTATAATATTTTAATGTATCAAACAGAGACAACTTTATGTGCTGTGAAAAATGTCCATGCTTTATTTGAGGCACACTAACACAGCTGAATATTACTGAACAGCTGACGTAAAAGCTCTTATATCATAGAAAAATTTCTATAGCGGTATATTTCTCTCGCCTCAATTTATTGGCCCTTTTCTTCTTCTTCTTCTGATTATTATTATTATTGTTATTATCATTACTCTCCCAACCGAGCTGTATAGACTCCTTAACAACGAGAAATATAAATTAATATCCGTAAAATACAAAGAAATGTACACCAAAGCTCAGAACAGTAACGGATGATAATAAATCTTACAAAAAAAAAAAAAAAAAAAATGTGGATAAAATATATAAATTTTATTGCATATGCATTTATCTCACTTTATTTTATTATTGTGTCCGGCTTGCCATGTTATTAAATTTGCAATAAAGTACCTAGCGAAGCCGCGTACCAAAGAAAAACGTTTTTTATTTTCTTCTTCTTTTTTTTATTTAAATCTGCACAATGTGATTAATAAATGATTAAATTCTAGCAACGTAATCATGATTTTTCACATTTGAAAAATTATGATTAATGACTTTTTTGATTATTCATCGTAAACTTTCCCTCTTCATCATTAAACATTAAAACATGTATCTTCCGTATCTGCATGGACCAAACAGTAAAGCATTTTACATTTTAAACGAAAAAGCTCAGTGTTCATCGCTGTACACTGGCAGCAGAAGAATGAAGAACTTTTGTTTAAAGTCAATATAACAACAAATGGTTCCTCTTCTCGCTCTTTTATTTATATTTATGTTTTGTTCTTTGCTATGCTGTACATAATTTATTCACATAAATTCGTTCTTAGTACAGACGCACACTAATGCAAAATAAACCAAAAAAAAAACTAAAAACTCCA
This sequence comes from Ptychoptera albimana, assembly GCA_961205885.1. NCBI lineage: Eukaryota > Metazoa > Arthropoda > Insecta > Diptera > Ptychopteridae > Ptychoptera > Ptychoptera albimana. The sequence goes on from OY540805.1 coordinate 17,259,622, forward strand.
CATTAATCAAAACAAAAAAAGCGCAAGCCAACGTTCTGTTTCGTCGCCGTTGAACGCGATTTTATTTTATGATTCCATCTCACTTGTACCCATTTTTTATTTTTCATTAATATACAATGGCAAACCGGTTGGATATTTATTGTTTGAAAATGCTTTATGAGTTCAGCCAATGCTTTATTACCTCTTGCGGCTCGTGTCATTTTGCTTTATGTACATTGTAGAAATGCTATATGTTAAAACGGGCAAGCAATACAATCCAACGGTAATAATAAAGTCTCCGCCTTTATGGATGTTATGTTGTCTTCTCTATTTTATGTATTTTATGATCGTTCGGTGTGAATTAGTGCAAGAAAGATAACTTTCGCTCTTAAAATATTGACTTGTTTATGGGCGTTTACAACGCGGAAGAATATTAATGACTTGTATAACATACACACCATTAAAAATTACATACAGTGTTTTGTATTGCTGGCGTTCTTTAAAAAAGAAAAATACAAAACAGGAAAAAAAAAAAAAAGGATAAAATAGAGGCACACAGCCAGTGTACCCATCATCTATACCCTGTAAAATAGATGGTGCAGCACAACGTGCCGCAAATGAACTACCTAAAGTGCCATTTAGTAGTGGTCGCGTGTATATTATTGTGTTGCCTGTGAACTTGAATGGATGATGTACTTCTGGTGTACGTTTCGCTCACAATATAGTCAAGAAAATGCATAAATCTTTCTACGTGTTTGTTCCTTCTTTATTTCAGCTATAATTTTACCTCCTGCTTCTTCTTCACTTTCTTCGTTAATTTGTTCATTTTTCTTTCTCACATTATTTATTTATTTATTTATCTTCTTTGACCAAATTACAAAATTTTATACAAATTAATAATAATATTAATAATAATGATAATAATAAATATTTTAAAAATGAGAAGCGCCAAAAAAGAATTTTTCTTTTTATTTTATTTATTTATTCATTATTAAATGAAGTAAATTGTTGTCCTGGCTGGTTTGACTTCTTTAATTTATAGAAATTTTCGCACATGGTTTTTGTTTATTTATTTGTTTGTTTGTTTGTTGCTTGCTCCCCTTGTAAAACGTTGGCGCGCACATTTAAAATGCAATTAATTGCTTTAAATTGCAAATTGCATGAAATTCACATCGTTTATCATAGCACCATTTAAGTTTGGTTATTGTTTGTTTATTAGTCGAGTGCGGTGTGTCCTTAGAAAAAGCTAAAAACTCTGCAAAGGCAGGATAAATGAAAAAAAAATAAATACAAAAAAAATGTAAATATCAACATAATAATAGGAATATGATGGAATGGATAATGATTATCTCATGCGTTAACTGTAATTATATATGCCTAGGCGGATGGAAATGATTAAGGACACAACAGGGCGATACACTTTGTTGTCTAATTATTATTATTATTATTATTATTCTTTGGCATCCACCTTCTATTACCCCGTTTTCATCTGACCTAATCTTTAAAATATTGTACAGAAATGATAAAACATAATTTTGAATATTAAAGGAACCCTTTAACCCTTCTTATCCGTTACAAAATAATAGTGGAAAAGAGACAAATCAGTGGTTTGAAAGGAAATCCATCTATGAACAATATTCTGGGCATATAATTTCTCATCATTAAATCTTTATTGGTTTTTGATTGAACAACATATCGTTCTTCTTTACATCCCTTTCGAAGCAATACTTTTCTGCTTCTTTTTTTTCTTTTTTTTTTTTTTACTTCGTACATCAGCCTAAACGACATTATTCACCCCATGCTTTATCTTTAACAATAATTTTTGGGACTATGTCAGGATCTTCCTATTCCATTATAATGTTTATGTGCGTGTTAATGCGATTGGGTTGCCGTTTTGTGTACCGTTTCGTTTCATTGCTATTACATCCTTCATGATGACAAAAAAAAAGAAGAAAAATATAGGAAAATAGCAGAGGAAAATCGGTAAAGAAACGACGACTCTTACACGTTTCACATCAAATTTACGTTTTACGAAGCGACAATATTTTTTCAGAAACACTTTTTTTTTTTATTTGTTCATTTGTTACACTTTTCGGTTTGTTTGCTTGGCTGCTACTGTTCTTCCTTTTATTTATTATTATTTTTCTTCTTTTTTTTTTTTTTTTGCTTTTATTTTTTACAGGACGCGACATTTAAGTGATCTATGGAGCACACGGTGCTTGTGCGCGCGTGGAGACAACGATAACAAATTGTACAGAATGTAATCAATTTAAAATTATGCGATGGTGTATAGCTATAGCATTATTATTATTATTTTATTTTTTTTTTTTTTCGTTCTCTCATTTATTTATTATTTTTCTCCTATATAGTGGAAAATGGAGTTCATTTAAAATGTGATTTATGACTTACGAAAAGCTTTAGGCAGCACAAATTCACACAAAAATTATCAAACTATAAAGTTTCTGAAATAATTTTTTTTTCCGTTTTTTTTTTCTTTAAAATTTTATTTTTTTCCAGTTATGTTTGGAATTGTCTTATCGTGAAAATAGAAAAAAAAAAAAAAAAAATTACAACAACAACATCGAAATAAAGGATAAAGAATTTTAATTTGATTTAATGACCAAACGAATCTGTTGTAGTTGCTTGAGCCAAAAATGTTTTGCCGAATTTTATATTATTTTATGAAATATTGTTAAGAAAATAAAAAAAAATAATAAAATTAAATTACAATTAATATTATCGTTAAATCAGAAGAAGGATAAAAACAGATTTAATGTAGCCAAAAAAAAAAAAATAATAAGAATATATTTATAATTAGATGGTAATAATGTAAAAGAATTTTTTTTTTTTTTTTTTTTTTTTTTTTTTGTAGCGAATAAACGAATATGAAGGATTCACTTTCACCATTTTTCGTAAAATTGTACAAATTTTTATTATCCTTTATCACAATTTAAAGTTTTTTTTTTCTCTGTTAGCCAAACAAAAGGTTAAAGTGAAATTTTAATAGTTTTTTTTTTTTTTTTTGTTTGTTTGTTTCCGGTCAGGAAGAACCAGCGGCAAGCAATTATTTATCGCTGGTAGAAAATAATAAAAATTATTAAAAAAAAAAAAAAAAAAACCAAACAAACAAAACTATCATGACTGTAAAATATATGACAAGGATGGAGAGGAATAGTGGTAGTAGAAAATTAACACCATTCCACTTGACCTCGGATAATTCATCATTTTTCTAGTATAATAAAGAGCAAAAGCAGAGTCAAAGTAAGTAAATAAATTATACAAAAAAAAAAAAAAAAGCGGATGTATGACGTGATCGCGCGCGCGTCCATTATGACAGGACGTTTTTTATTGCTGGTGTGGGTGGTTTTTGTCGTATGTGAACAGAATATGGAAGTAAAAAACTAAAAAAAAAAGAACAAAAAATTGATTTATAATGTGTTAAAGATTTAAAAAAAAAAAAAAAAAAATGGATTTTAAGAATTTATAATAATGTAAGGACATGACATTGTCATCTTAAGAGCTTAATTGATGCAATAAACGTGGGCTACAAATATCAAAACATTGATTAATTGATGTTTTTTCAAGGAATTTAATTACATTGCTTTAAAAACCAAAAAAAGAAAATCAATTTTATTTATTCAAATCACATTTAAAGTCGTCTGCGTGTGCTCGATTTTTAATTTTATTTATTTATTTATTTACTCAGCGACTTAATGAAACTTATGGTTAATAATTGACTGAGGAGTTTTATTATTAGTGGATGGCGACATCATCACATCATTTCCGCATAAGTAGTTTTTTTCATCTGACTGTTCTTTTATTCATAAATACAAAAGCAAAATATAGAAAAGTTTTATTCTAACTGAATAAATTTATAAATCTGTAATTTTATTTCATATAATTTTTTTTTTTTCTTATATTTTTTCGTTGTATATAAAGCGATTGAAAAAGTCAAAATAGAAACATATTGTTATTGTGTTTACTATTGCCGGTTTTCTATTTTGTTTATTTTATTTATTCCAACCAACAATCGACAACAATTTGGCTCTATTTACTTAAGTTTTATAAACATAAATCTATACGAAAAAAAAAAAACAAAAACAAAAATCTGTTCTTCCTTATATAACGGCGAAAGGATGAAGAAATAAAAAAAATATATTTATATAAAACCAACAAACCCTAAATATTGTGTTATGTTTGCTCGTTGTTGAGACGATGTAAAAACATCAGCAATAACAACAGCAATGGTAGCAAAATATACAAAAAATAAAAAAATGATTCAAAACTTTATTATCATACAAATGATGCGTGGACGTTTCAATAGAATTTTTTTGTATATATAAAGTAGTGAAGGCACAAACCAAAAATAAAACTAACAAAAACCAATCGTTACAATAAACTAAATAAAAAAAGGATAAAAAACAGAAAAAGTTTTATTATTTCAGACGATACACAACAAGGAAAACAAAAATTTTATACAAAATAAATGTTGAAAAATAGACAAAAACAGTAAAGTGCATTATCGATAAATTCCGGATAAGAAAATAAAATATTTAACGAAATAATAATAATAATAATAATAATAAAAACGAACAAATCATTCATCTTACTCATCGTCCTGATCCTGAATTTATTCTATGGGTTTTTTTTTTTTTTTAATTTTTTTTCGTTGAAATCCATCCAGCAACACAGCGCAAAATAAATAAATAAATAAATAAAAAATAAAATTTAATCTAAAATTTATGTAGAGAATGACCTCATGGTTGATTCATGTGCTTATATTTATGTGGTAAAAAGTTTTTCATTTCATTTTTTATTCTTTCTATAATTTTTATTGTGAATTCCGATGTTGTCGTAGAGCCGCGCTTATATTGCCGCCACCAATATATATATATATATATATTTTTTTTTAACACTCTGTTGTATTATGTATCCCACCCCATTGCCACCGGTTAACATTATAACAAACACATCATATATAAAGAAGCTATAAAAGCTATAAACCATTTACTCTGTGTAGTTTTTTTTTCGTGGCACTGCTGTGTGTATCCACAATGATGGATGTTAGGTGTCGTATTGGAAATAATAATGATATAAGTTGGTTTTATTTATTTATTTTTTTTTTTTTCTGGTTCGACGTGTGCGTTTTGTTATTTGTTTCGGTCGCTTCTGTTCTTCTTCTAATGCCACATAGCAATGCGAACAAGAAAACCTTTAGCTGGAATATTTTTTGTCTATATAAAGCTATATGTCCGCAAAAACTCTATTGGGAATTTAAAGCCCTTTTATTTATTCCGTTATATTCTTCCCAATAACTCAAACTATGTACGCAAAAAAAAAAAAATAAAAATGTTTTTGTCGGTGGGCCACCTTTAAGATTACTGTCATGGTAGATTTGGATTTATTGCCGAAAACTTGGATGGATTGCTTATATTTAGTTTTATTTCTACAACGAAACAAATAAACCAATCGTTGATCTAAAAAAAAAAAAAAAGAAAGAAAAGAGGAGAACACAGAAGATATTACGTAACTAGTGTGAGGGATTTAACAAAGAATAACGAATATTTAGGGTAAAAATCCTCCACTCAGCATGACAATGAATATTTTAATAAGCAAATAAATTTTTTTTTACCAATTTAATCTTGTTTTATTGATCCTAGATTATTTTTTTTTTATCTAAAAACAATAAATAATATTTCAAGCATAAGCACAGTTTCTTATCAGTGTTTAATTAATACAAAAATGTAGAAAGTTATTGTAACCGGATTAGAAAACCGGTGAGAATATATTTTTTTTTTTTTTCTAACAATTGTTGGCTGACCTCATAATAAAAAAACATTTTTTTGCATGTGCTTCCTTTTTCCTATATACAATTTCCTTTAACTCAACAACTAAGCGAAACGAATAAAAATTTATTTTTTTATTTAATTGTGGGTGCTAGGGTTGAGTTTAAAAAAAAAAAAAAACAATTCGTGGATTAAATGTAATAAATTGCACAATGACCACATTTTCATATTAATGTAATAAATCATTTAGGAGCTTTTACTAGTTATATCATTTTATATGAGCCAACCTATAACCATGAGCTTTTTAATAATATATATATATTTTTTTTTGTATGCTTTGCATATGCTTTTACGCTTCGTTTTTTTTTTTTTGTAATATAATAATAAATTTTCTCGTCTATTTTTTTTTTTTTTTGGTTAGTTTTTGCTATGAAAAACGAATACATTTTGGTCAACTGATAACAAAAGGAGTAAAATAAAATAAGAAATAATGATAAAAAAAAAAAAAAAATGAAAAAAAAAAATCATCAAAGAAGATAAATCAAAAAAAAAAAAATATTTTTTCGTATTTTATTCGATCACAATTCAGTTGTCGACGAAAGGAAGATTAAACCGAACACCCTTAATATTACATGTGTGCGTTATAGGGATGACGTGTATAAAAGTTTTTTCAGCTACATTTTGACCATTTTTGCTATTTTTTTTGTTGTTCCGACGTTATATAATCTGATAACCATTCTTCAAATTTTTTGGTTCTTATTTGTTAAAAAAAAAACGAAGAAAAAGAAAAAAGAAATATTTTTTTTATTTATTTATTTATTTAAGAAGATGGAAGTTATACAAAAAGGGCAACACAACTTGGGGACAAAATTGATTGCAAAACTCGTATCTAAAAGAATTATATTAATGATTTATAGCGAGACAACCGCGTATAAACCACCTTCTCTTACATGAAAAATGGTTTTTTGTATTCCATTCTCCCATTACTTTTTTTTCCATTTTTTTTTTCTTTCTTTTATTTATTTTCTTTTTTAGATTTATAAAGCGAGACATATTAGATGTTAGTTTATGTTGTGTTGGATTTTTTTTTTTTTTTTCATTTCTTTCCTTCTTTCTTTCGTTTTTTTTTTTTTTGTCTTCATGTACTTTTTTGTTGCTTAAATAAATAACAAACATCCATATATCTAAATATAGAAAAGTAGTTGTTCAAAGTAGTAAAAGAAATGTTACTACTATGTACAATTTATACTATACAACAGCAAGAGTAAAAATAAAAAAAAAATTTATGTAATTTATCTTAATATAATATAAAACCTTATGCAAATTTCGCGTAACAACAATATGCGGTTAATTAGTGAAAGACGAATGACTGAACTTTTGTTTTGAAAAGTCGTACGATATTTTGTTGTTACTTATTTTATATAATGTAACGTCTCTGGTGGGCATAAACTATATACATTACTTATAATGGTATATACACAAAAGATTCTTTATATATTAGAAGAAAAAGTTTCTTTTGAAAATTGTGTAAAAAAAAAGATGAGAAAAACAAAAAAAAACGGTGAAAAACGCAAGAAAAACCTCGAGAAAATGAAACTTTATAATATTATTTGCTATTACTAGAGTATTTCGTTGCTATCATAACGTTTATAGATATATAAATATATATATATATTTGGAAATATATAAATTAAGACAATTGGGTGGTTAGGGATTTTTATGTTTTAACCAAAAAAAAAATAAAAAAATTAAAGGAACTCGAACTGAAAATTTGTATGAAAGGAAGAAAAGCTTAAAGTTTTTCATTATAATTTTTTTTTTTTTTCTAAAAGATATGTGCAACTTGTTAACGGACGCCACAATTACCATTTATTCTTCCTCTATACAACTGTTTGCTACTTTTCTACTATGCTTAGTATATAGTATATATATATGTATATGTATATATAACGCCACTTTAGTTATTTTCCTATGTATATCCAAGGCAAGGCAATTCATGAAAAATACAAAAAAAAAGTTTTTTTTTCCTCTAATTTCTTTTCTTTTTTTAAATATAATTTTCGGCTCTGTTGTGTTTATTCCAGCAGAAAACAATGTATATAAATTCTTTGTCTATTTATTGTTTGTAATTTTAATTATTATTATTTTTTATTTTTTATATTGTCTCTCCATCGTCCTTCTCCACAACTAGGGAAAAATACATGAATAAATGTTTGTTTAAATGCGAGGGTAATGTTTTAATTTATTTATTTTTACCAACATTTATCTTAGTCATTTCAGTTTCTGTTATAAAAAAAAAAAATTTTAATTCTTTTTTATTTACTAATTTATAATTATTTTATTTTATTTTCTTTTTTTTTTTAATTCATTTTTAAATGAATTAAAGTTTTAATTTTTGAAAAACAAGACAAGAGTGAAAGAAAATATAAATATAAATACGAATGTAACGCAACGTAACCTTGTAAGTTGTAACAAGCGACCAAAGATAATCAGTTAAATGTCATCCACATAGTTTCATTTGTAACAAGATTTCAAAAAATTAAAAAAAAAAAAATAATAATAATTTTAATTCATCGGAATTATGCTGAAGGTTTTTGTTTGTTTATTTCTTTTATTATTTATTGCGTTTTGTTTTTATTGTTGATTTCATTATCTATGATGATTTATTTGTTTAGAATTTTATCATTTAATTTTGTTAAATACAACTCCGTAAAGCCTAAACAGGTCGCAAGGTGTTTTTTTTTTTTTAATAGAAAATTTTCTCTCTGTCAATTCGCTTTGATAAAATTTTACAAAACAAAAAAAATTATCCCAAAGTAATTAAACTAACTGCACGCAGGTTTTTTTCTTTTCCTCAAAATAATAACAAATTGATTAATTTTCTCTTTTTTTTTTACACCAATTTTTACATAAAATCATGTTCGAAAAAAATTATTATACAAATTCGTCACCTTTATTCATCGTTTCTCCATTTGTTTCATATTTTTATTACCTTTTATTAATACCAAAAATAAATTAATTATAAATAATATACAATAAAAATTGCATTGTTTTTACACTGTCTGTTTTATATTTTTATTACATTATCGTTGCCATCAATGCATACCTAATCTTTGTTTTCGCAGTGAAAATGTAGAAAAAAAATTTTTTTAATAAAAACGATCGATCATAATAAAATCGGACTCACAAATCGCATGTTTTTATTTAATTTTACTTTTCAGATTACCACAATGTGATATTGATGTGTTTTGAATATTTAATAATTTGTTAAATAAAAAAAAAAAAAAAAAACCTCAGCAATCGAAATGCTAATTGCAGTTTATGCAGTTTATTCACTATGCATGCAATTATTCTATTTTTTTTTTTTCGTTTTTATTACATCTTTGTTGATTTTATTTATTATTAATTCTGTTTGCGTTTTTTTTTTTTTGTTTATTGTGTTTACGTATTTTTTTACGTATAAACGTTAAGTTTTTTTTTTTTTTTTTTTTGACAATTGAGGTGACATTTAACATAATTTTTATTATTTATTCATTTTTTATTACTTATAGAAAACTCTAATGCATGGAAATTGTTATTTTTTTTAGACGGAACTTATAAGTGCTTGCATTAAAGATTCAAACCAGTAATATGAATGTCGATAAGCATCAGCCTTTTAACAGAAAAATACCAAATATCCCGGTAAACAATTAAACTGAATAAATTGAATAAACTGACTTAAAAATACTCAATCAAGCTGACGCGCACTGTCACATCACGGTAAAATTGTTAAAAATGTTATAAACAATTACATTGTGTTTATGTAAAATGTTTTACTCTCGTTTTACATGAAAATATGTAAAACGGAGAATGACAACATTTTTCATTGTTTTATTTCGTTTAATTATGATGTCAAAAAAATTGTGCACCGTTGAGGTAAACAGACAATAAAAAAAAAAACACGAAGAAAATATTATTTAAACACAGCAAAAAAAAAAAAAAACGCACAACAGGACATAATGAAAAGACATTATTAATATTATTTCACCTCATCAATTATGGAAAACAAACACCAACTTGTTGACGAGGCTTGGCTTTGCTTTGCTGTTTTATTTTTTTTTTTTTTGCTTTTTGTTTTTACGATTTTACTTTGATAAAGTTTAAAGCACGTAAAATCGTAAAAAACTAATAAAAAATAAAAAAAAACAGAATTTTTAGAAACGTTGTAATTGCAAATTTTATTTTTAGTTTTATTTTTGATAAACACAAAAGTGTAGAGAGAAGAAAAAAAAAATATTTTTTTTTTCTGTTTTAACAACTTCCCTTACTTAGTCTTAGCGCCATATTTAAATTTAAATTTTTTAGTTTTTGTGTTTGATGTGTAAAACGGCCAGGTGACGACGTGACATATTCACTGTACACAATAAATTTATTTGCCACCACTTAGCCACACCACACACGACCAAATAATCAAAAAAAAAAAAAAAATAAATAAATAAATAAAAACGCTTCCTTCGTGTATTGATTTTACAAAAAAAAAAAAAAAAACTTTTTTTGCGCACTTTTTAATTATAAAAAATTCGTTTCTTAATTGTGGGTGGATATCGTGGTTTTTCTTCTTTTTTTTTTGCGATTTGGAAAGAGTTACGTGGGTGTGCATGGGTGGCGTCAGCAAAGGACAACACACCAATGTTATTGTTAAGAGAGAATTCTTGTGGCCTGAGTTTTGAAATGCAGGGTGGCTGATGGTAGCAGGCGCCATTGGAAATGTTACTAGATGGTAGCAATTTTCAAACAGAGCAGCATGAGGGATTACATTGTGATTTATTTGGGATCTAAAAGAAATATGGCGAGAGTGTGTCGGCAATTTTTATTGGGCATTTAAAGAAAAAAAAAACAGAAAAAAGTAAGTAAGACGTGGTTCTTCTTTTAAAACAAAAAAAAAAAAAAAAAACTTCTCGTTGCTTTCTTTTGGCAATTCTGAAATAAAAAAAAGAGAAAAAAAAATAACTCAAGGGATTTAAGAATCGGAATTTTGCATATTTTCTTCCTTAGTTCATGTTTTTTTAGTCTTCTTCTTCTTTGTTTTATAAAAATATATAAAGTTTGCTGGATTAAAAAATTAGTCAAGTTAAGTCAACTGAGCTTATGTTGACTTTTGTTGTAATTATTTATGGTTTAATCAGTGGTAAGTTTTTGCATTTTTCTTTGCTTATACAGTATGTTGTGAGTGACAAGCAGCGATTTTTTATTTCTTGTAAATACTTGTATATTGCTTATCAGTAAATAATACGCCTTTACACCTGTTCAAATAGCTAGGTACATGCACGGCACATAAATCAATTAAAACTATCAATGGATAAAAATGTCAATACGGAAACACCTCATTAAAAATTAAATCATTAAAAAAATTCCACTAATAACATTAAAAAATTAATAATAAAGAGAAAAAAGAAAAAGCCATAACATAACAGTTGCAAGAAACATAATTTAAATAACTGTGTTATCCACCACAACAAAAAAAAAAACTTGTTTGGATCTTTTAAATCCGACATTTTATTTAATTTTATGCTTTTTCCTCTCTCGCACTCCTTTTATTTTATGATTTATTTCGGTATTGCATGTTAATTGGTTTGTCAAAAATTATAATAAAAAAAAAAAAACTCGAATAATGAAATGAAGAAAAGCCACTAACGACGTGTAAAACACATATCGACAGTTTTATTTATTTACAAATTTTTTCTTTTTTTTTTTCAGTTTTTAAAGCAGATAAATTGTTTCAATTGAGAATGGAACTGTAACAGAGAGGATGGTCACTTGTATTTTGTGTCTTGTTTTTTTCTTTATTAATTTATTTTTGCGTTGCCTTCCGCTTTTGCATGATGTCCAGTTATTGTTTGATTGTCGTTACAAATTTTTCGTAATAATAAAATTTTTACCAAAAACCAAATTAAACAAGAAACGAAATATTTATTCGGGTATTCGTGTTATGTTTGTTTTAATAACGTTAATAATAATAAGAGGAATAAGAACAACAACGAAAGGCTTCAACCTTAAATGATATTTCTCATAAGCCAAAGGTAAGGTTTTTTGTTTTTTTTTTTGGTTGTTGTTCTTCGATTTTAATAAAAAAAAAAAATTTATAAGAACTGGAGAAGTAAAACAACAGCAACAGCAACAACAACAACAAAAAGTAAAAACAAAACAACAGAAAAATGAAAACCAAGAAATATGTGCGTAGAGAAGAGATAGAAATTCCTTTGCTAATAAATCACAAAATTTACATAACCTTAAAAAAATGTTTTTTTATACCGTGGATTTTTTTTTTTTTTTTTTTTTTTTTTGTGGATTTAGATTTCGACTCGAAATTGTCGGTTTATTTAATAAAAAAAAAAAAAAAAAATTAAATAATTTTTTTCTCTCCGTTTGTGTCTTGAATAAAATATAAATCAGTAAAGTTGTTTGTTTGTTTGTTTTTGTTTTTTATTCATCTAAAATAACAATTCTTGTAATTTTTTATACCAAAGATTTATAATAGCGAATGAGTGTTATGTTTACATATTATGAAAAATAAAAAAAAATTATTTCTTTGTTGTAAAAACAATTTTTTTTTTAAAAAGATTGTTAATTTTGATTATTAGATTGGAGCTTAAAGCTTATTAAAAAAAAAAAAATCTCAAACAACATCAGATTTGAATTTCTTATTCATTTTTCGTCTATTAATTTTATTAAAAAGCAGGGTAATGGTCAAAGAATAATAAAGAAAAATCAATTCGCTAAAAGTTGCACGATATCCTGAGTTATTTCCTTTTAAAAAATAAATAAAAATACCATTTGAATCACCCTATTAAAGTTTATTATAATAAATGATCTCCAATAGCAGAGAAATGATAAAAAAAAATGAAACACAAAAAGTTTTAAAGCACCAATCTAGAAACTAAGAAAAAGAATCACACCTTTGACCGGTTAGATGATAAACGAGGTCTTTCTGTGACAGCCGCATATAAAATTTATTTATTTATCACAAAAAAGAAAACTATATATATTTAACCAAACAAGAGGAAAAACACAAATCATTACACTGTTATTTAGAAATAATATTATTATATGTTTTCGATTTAAAAATTATATTTTTATTCCGGCATTAAAAAATAAAAAGAAAAAAAAAGAAATTTTTTCTGTGCGTCTTTTATGTGTATCGGGTACAAGCGTACAGTGTAACAAAACTATACGTAGATGGTTTTCGTGTAAAGTTTAAAAAAAAAGGTAAAAAATGAGTCCTATTCGTTTATAAACAACAACAAAAAAAAAAAAAAATAAAAATTCTGTGACCCCATAATTCAGTCATTTTCTGAGAATAAATTTTTTAAAGATAGAAAACCCAAAAAGTATTTCTTTACGCAACGAATGTAAGAAAGATTTTATTAAGAATTAACTAATCCAACATTTCAATAAAAGTATTAAGTTTGTTATAAATGATTTAAAACTCGTTTTTTGTTTAATAAAACAGAAAAAAATTCTATTTGCTAGTAAATAATGTAATCATCCCTTCTATACTGATTTTTCTCATCATTTTATTTATTTATTTTTATTCCATGATAATACGTTCAGTATTTCCGTTTTATCCTATTTCTACATAACAGATAAAGTTTTGTACATAGTTGTAGAGGATATAGTAAATTTTATCAGTTTACAGGAAAAGAGAGAAAAAAACCAAAAAAACCAAAAAAAAAAAGGAAAGACAAGTGGATATCATGGGTGTGGGAGTTTTTATTATTATCATTTTTTTTTTTTTTTTTGGGTTGTAAAACAGAGTACAAACGCACTATTTATTTTTCAATAAATTTATACAACAAAAAGAAAATACAAATACGTATATAAATATATCTTATGTTCGACGTGGCGTAACATTTTTATTTTGTATTTATTCGAGATCAGAACCTGATCACATATCATTGACAACAACAACAACAACAACATGGTACAATGACTGCAAATTTATACGAAGTAAAATACTAAAAATGTCACACTGGTGATACACTGAATAACGAACAATTTGATTCTTTAGTGTGAGATTACTGTAAAAACAAAAAAAAAAAAAAAAAAAAAAAAAATAGAAGAAGACAAACCCCCCTTTAACTTTATGCATTCCACCCAAACCCATTTATACTAAATGATGTTTAGTTTTTACCGACAAATATTCTTCTTTTTTCTCTCCATTTCTTCGTATATAAACATACGGCGACGTCGAGTCGAAACAAAATAAAAAAAAAAAGAAAAACGCTGGGTTATTTGCCCATTTATTTGTTTATATATTATTATGGGACGCATGGGGCGATTTTATTTATTTATTTTATTCTGTACACTTCTGGTGATTTCCATAATTTTTCTTCTTTTTTTTTTTTTTTTTTTCTATTCCAATTCTAAATAATCGTCGATTTGTAGAGCAGTAGCATTAAAGGTGAATAATAGTTTAAAATAAGAGAAAACGAATTTTTTTTTTTTTTCGTTTAATTAACTAACAATGCAGTAAAAAAAAAAATATAAATAAAGTTATTAATAAAAAAAAAATATTTATATATATACAAATGACACCCACATATGTAAGAGTATGTAACAAAAAAAAAAAAAAAAGCTAGAGCTTAAGAATTAGTTTATGTAATAAATACACGATTTCTTAAAGCAATAAAACAATTTTTTTTTTTATTTATTTATTTAGGTAAAGCATAAATAAATAATTTTTTTATTATTATTGTCATATTCTATAAATATATATATATGTATATACATATTTTTCACGCAATTATATTTTATTTATTTTCTCTATAGCTTTAACTGTTGTTTTTTTTTAATTTTAATCACACCAAAGAGGGTTTGACTCTTTAAAATACGTTCTGATGCTTCTACGTTCTTTTTTTTTTTTTTTTTTTTTGTTCCTGTTCTGTTCTGCAGTACGTTAAGAAGCTTAAAAAAGATTTTAATTTTCTATTTTTTTCTGCTGTTGCTCGTTGTTGTCATTTTGCATTAGAATATAAAGTATGAGATATTCCTGTGTGTGTGTGTGCTTTGTTTAATTTTTTTTATTTCTTCTTCTTCTCGTTTTTTTTTTTTTTTATTGTTGTCTGTTTTGTTTTATTATATGAGAACGATGCTATAAAGAATATAATACGATACATCACCCAAAACACCCTATATTCTCTCTCTCTGTGTGTTATTATTATTATCATTATTATTATTATTATAAATTTTCTGCTTTTATTTATTTATTATTGTATTCAACTAGAGAACTGGCCAAAGATTCGGTTGATCGTGCAAAAACTGTACGTGACTTGGTATATAGACTTCTTATTAACGAAATATTTATTAAGAAAGTCTGTTGAGAGGTGATAAATTAAAAATAAAATGAAAAAAATAAATATATTTTTGGTATATATTAGTTTGGTGTTGCCACAACTGCTACCCTTATATCCCATAATAAACACTGGAAACTTCCTTTAACTTCAAACAAAAACGAATTCTTTTTTTTTTTTTTTTCTTAAATCTTTTTTTCTTTTTTTCCATCTTATGCTTTTATGATTTATTAATGTTTTTCGATCTTATTAATTTTTATTTATTTTTAAAAAACATGCGTTGACACACTTTAATTTAACTAATTGCCTAATAACGTTTGGTTTTTTTTCTTCTCATTATTCATCAAATTAATAATGAAATATTGTTTGAACGAATAATGTATTAAAATTAACTGAAAAAAAATAATATATATATATATAAAAGAATTCTTGAAAAAACTTGTAAAGATTATTAGTGTGAAGTGTTGTTTTTAAAAGGGACACAAGTGGGAAATTCCTTACCGCCATCAACAACACACAATTGGCGTTCTTTAATAATAATAATAATAATAATAATAATAATAATAATAATAATAATAATGATGGCGTTTCGTTGTCTATTATAAATTATTAATAAATACATTTTTATCTAGGCAAAAACACCCTTAATTTATACAACAACAACCAAAAAAAAAAAAAAAAAATTCTATTGCCTACAATCACTCCCATATTTTTTTTTTTATCATTTTTCCGTGCATTACAGCATCTTCTCCTGTTCCTTTCAATTTTTTTTTTGTTGTTGTTTTTGTTTAATATTTATAAACAGGATGTACTATCAAAAAAAAAAAAGAAAAAAACCAGAAACATCGCTAATTCTTAAGCATGAATAAAACCGATCACATTCAATTTCCTTTAATCAATTTTTAAACGAATTTATTTATATTTTTAAACAAAAAAAAAAAAAAAACGAAACGAAACCCTCAACTACCACCCTGTAATATTAAATTAGAAAAAATATAAATAAAAAATTTTTGGGGTGTGTGTTATACACTAAAAAACAGGGAACACCACATATATCACCAAGAAAAAATATGATAACCTTAATAATACGCGGTTATAAAAAAAAAAAAAAAAGGAAACAAAATGTATTAAGGGTGGGTAATGTGGGTGAAAATTCGGATGCAAAAACCGTTAAAAAACACCCACATACTTTTTTTTTTCTCCATAATACAATTTAAATTAATTTCTTGTTATTTCACCTTTTTTGTTGGTCGTTTGTCTGTCGTCAAACGATCTTCATGCATTTTTTGTGGTTGCTGTGGAAACATTTATCACTTTGCGCGTATCTCATGTGCTTGTACTGTTGTTGTAATTTACACGATGGGCTGTTGTT
This sequence comes from Ptychoptera albimana, assembly GCA_961205885.1. Classification (NCBI taxonomy): domain Eukaryota; kingdom Metazoa; phylum Arthropoda; class Insecta; order Diptera; family Ptychopteridae; genus Ptychoptera; species Ptychoptera albimana. The sequence continues at coordinate 17,276,088 of OY540805.1, forward strand.
TGGTTAGATTGGTGTATTTTTGCTGTTCTTAACTTTTGTGTGTCGCACAGATGAAGCTTAATTTCGTTTTTTTTTTTTTTTCTTTTCTTTTCTTTACTTTTTTTTACTCATTTTTCTTGTTTGTTTAATTTTTTTATTATAATTTTACCTTTTTTTTTTTTTTTTTTTGTATATTAAAGACAACAAATTTGTTTCATCTTGTTGTATACAATTTTTTATTATTATTATTATTATTATTATTATTATTATTATTATTATTATTATTATTATTATTTTGAAATACGAGTTTATCTTGGACGACACCATAAATTAAAAAAAAAAAAAAAAAAAAAACTTGTCGCTGGATATATATTGTTATGTTGTTGCTTTTTTATTTTTACTTTTTGTTAATTCTTTATATTTGTTTGCTGTCTTGTTTCATTTTTTTTTTTTTTTTTTTTTTTTTGTGACTTTTTAAAAGGAAAAATATTGTTTTTTCTGTGTTTCTTATTTATTTTTTTTTATATGAACAAGCGCAAAAAGTAACAAGGACACAACTTTACGTTAAGGAAGACGTGGAATGATGATAAACAAATTACAACAAACGAAAAAAAAAAAAAAAAAACGTCGCTAAAAGAGACGCAAATAAAAAGGAAAAATAAACAAAAAAGCTCCAATTGCTGTTTTTAATCGTTGAAACAAATTAGGATCAGTTTTAAATTTTTCTTTTCTTTTCACATTTAAACATTTTAATCCAAATTTTGTGTTCTTAGTCTTGCGTTTTTTTATTTTTTTAATTATTTCGTTTTTTTTTTGTCGCAAAGATATAAAAAGCAGAAGAATAACAACTAATTAGAAAAACATTTTTTTTTTTGTTGGTGCTGTGAGTTTCAGCCGCTTTTTAGAATCAATTCGTTTTTAAAGCGTTACAGTGACGCATATTAATAAATTGAAATTTCTTTTCATAACCGCATTAGTGGTCACGTTTTAATGCAAAATAGAAATAATAAATCAATAATTACCACCTGTATGTCGTCTTCACCTTGTTATTTAAAATAAAAATTTGTTTCATTACCTTACTAACAACCACCTTGCATAATTTTTCGTTAATGTCTTTTTATGGTAATTTTTTTTTACTCTCAAGGATGGCAATTTTGTTTGGTTATTCAAAATGAAAAAAAAAAGTAAATATTACTTAAATAACGGTATTCTCGTCCTTTTTTTATTGTTTTTTTTTTTTTGTATCCCTAATTTTGTTACATAACGCAACAACCACCTTAAAAAATTGTAACAAAGTAAAAAAAAATTTCAACAATGAAGGCATAATTTAAGAACTGTAAAATATGAATTACAAAAGAAAGTAAATGTCGAAATGTCCTTCGAATTATCATACTTTAGGTGTAATTTGTATTAAATAAATAAAAATTAAACAAAAATTAAAAAAAAAAATGATTACCCATAATTCACGCTGTGCTTTAGCTGTCATAATGTTAAGAAAAAAAAAAATTAAAAAAATAAAATAAATTACCTGGACGCGATTTTATATTTTGGTTTACTTTTACGCAACGCAATCATATTTCAAGGTAAATTCTTTATCTTTTTCTACTTAAAAATTTTTTTTTTTCCTTTACATTATTTTGTATTAAGGTGATTGTTGTAAATTTTTTTTTATTCTTTAAATAAATTACCACAAGGAAATGAAGCAACCGTAAATGATTTATTATTTTTATTTTACTTAAATAAAAAAAAAAAAGAAGAAAATTGGCTAGGGGCGTCCTTTAAATAAACTAGGCGACACCTTTTTGCAATTCTACTTTTTTTTTTTTTTTTTTAATAAATTCTTCTGCGTCATCTTATTGCAAAAAAAAAAATAATAATAATATAAAATTTTCTTTTAAACGTAAAAATCAACTCAAGCATAACCGATTTGGATCAAAGCAGATCAGTATAAGACGAGTGTGTGTGTGTGTGTGTGTTTGCGTTACATTTTTAAATCGAATTTTATATACATAAAACTGTCAGTTTATTTTATATTTTAAAATAGAGCCCAACCAACCCTAAAATAAAGAGGGAATCGAAAAAAAAAAAAAAATGGAAATTTCGTTGCTTGCAAAATAAGAAATAAAAAAAAAAAAAAAAGACACAAAACACATGGAAAAAAATGCGTTATGCGTTACCACCATTAGATTATTTTTAAAAAAGCTAAATATACGTGATTTAAGGCCACCAAAGTTTACTTATTACTATACCATATATCGTGCATTATCGTATGTTAATACACTTTTTAGGGAGCATCGATAAACTTATGTTTGTGTAATAAATAGATCGCGTTTGTACGGTGCTTTAACGTAACTCGAATATTGCGTCGCCGCTAACGTTACTCATAAATAAAGATTTTAAAACGTGATCCAATTGTGACATTGAGTGCATAGTTTTAAGGGTAACATATACAGTGAGGGTGCCCAAAGTATGGATACTCCCACACAACCATCCATTTGAAATACAAATAATAAAATAAAAAACAAATTCTTTTCTTGCAGTGATAAACTCACAAAACATTAAGAATAAATAAGTTGCGATAAAACTTATTCATCTGAATGGTGTCTGTTTATTGTAAGGATTTATAAAAGTTCAAATTGAAACACATTGTTATGGATTTAATTTTATTTCGAGTTCAGCAATTCAGAGAGAACGAAAAATAAAAAAAACTTTTGATCAATAAACAAATATTCACTCAATGTTTCACCTTTTTTTTATTATTATTCCACTGTAACTCGTTGATTCCAACAAGTTTTAATAACTAAAAAAAAAATGTAAATTACACAATAAAAAGCATATGCGTAACTCCACCTACATGGTAATCATTAGTTAGTTTTACGTTTAGCTAAAATTGTTTTTTTTTTTAAATTACTTTAAATCAATAAATCAAATCCACAAAGAAAAAAAAAATGAAGTTAGAACCGAAAATTACACGCATCAACTGTAATCAGTTTTAAGTCCAGCCTACAGCTAGATACTTTAAACCTTTTACTGCGTGAGGGAATATACATAATAAAACACAGGAATTCACTTAATTTCTGTTTTTTCTTTATTTTTATTTCTGCTCATTTCATTATGAAAAGTATTTTGTGTTATATTTCCCAAAACATTGTTTTTCCTTAAAAAAAAAAAAATTTAACGCGTACACAAAATACTGTGACATGAGGTTACCTATATACGTGAATAATTTTTTTTTTTTTTTGTAATTTAAAATGATTTATTATAATTGCTTGCGGACTAAATATGAAAAAAAATAAAAAAATAAAATAATAATAATAATTCTGTATAACAAAAAATAATTGATGGCAATAAATCATATCAGTGAATTAAGTTGTCTCTTAACAGTGGAGTTGATTTTGTTGTTTTTTTTTTTTTTTTTGGAGAAAAGCATAATTTAGTGCAATTTTCATAAAACTTGATTGGCTACTACTTGTTTATGATATCCAAAGCAATAAAAAAGAACAAAAAAGATAAAGTTTCCATACAGGAAGCCTTTTTTTTTTCTTTTGGTTGGTTGGTTGTTTTAATAATTATATAACCAACGAACTTTCTAAGAATACTTATGATAATTTTGCGTTGATTATTTTCATTAAAAGCTCACCTCCCTTTTATTTTGCAAGTTACTTAAATCATTGGTTTAATTATTATTCTTTATTTGTAGCAGGAGAATTGTGTTGCTTGAAAACAACAAGAAAACAAATTGTATTCATTGTGAATTTGATTGAAATATAGTTAAATTAAATTATTTTATTTATTTTATTTTTTTTCATTATAAACAACAATACAAATAGCAAAGGTAAAAATTAACGAAACTATCTATATTCAATGAAGGTGTTAATTTTTATTGCACATCGTTAAATTCTATAATAAAAAAAAAAAAATTAAAATAAAAATAAGGAAAGAAAAACAACATAGGTTTGCGCGCGGGTATTTTAAGCAAAATAAAAAACCGACTAAAATAATTGATTATTTGTTTTAAACGTACCGATATACCGCGTTAATAAAAAAGCACGCAACAAAAAAAAAAGAGACGAAAAGCAGGTATACCTACCATATAAATAAATGGCGACAAAATTGGGTTATATATCGTCACTTATATTCAACACTTTAATCACGTTTGTTTGCTTTTGTTTCTCAGTGCTTTATTATTGATTTTCTTATTTATTTGAATTAAACAAAAAACGAAAAAAAAAAAATTCAAAGTGACTTTTAAATAAACAAAGTGGAGAAAAATAAAAACAGACAAAATTTCAAACAATCAATAAGACGCGACTGGTTTAAACGACTGAGGAAGACATCAATCAAAATTGATTTCTTTGTTTTATTTTTATGCTTAAAATTAATTTAAGCTTATTTAAATTTAAGCTAAGCTAGGGTAAAATTTGATTTTGATTACAATTTTTTTTTTTTTCGTTTTAATTTTATTACGAAGGAAAATTGATATCATTAACGTTTCACACGGTACAAATTACAGTTGTTGTTTGTTTAGACGCACCGTGATGATGTTTCATGAATTAACAAAATTATGTCTAGTCTAGTTGTGACTAGAGTTTAACGAGCTTTTAAAGAATTTTTTACATTTTTTAAATTTTAATTGTACGTCGTTTGCGGTTCATTTGCGAATAAAAAAATAATTTCTTTGCCTATTTTAAAAACCTTTTATCACTAAACGGTTAATTAATTATTAATTTTTAAACAATTAAAACCTTTTATTCATTAATAATTTTAATCAATTAATCCAATAAACAAAACAGGTGCGCTTTGCAAAAAACAATAATAAATTTAAAAAACTTAACAACAAAAAAAAAAAACACATGAATAAAATGTCAAACAAGTATTGATTAAAATCAAATAATAAAAATAAAATTAATTAATTAATATAAAAATAATAAAAGAGATGGAAAACCAATAATATTATTATGCAAAATATGTGTTAATAAATTAATTTGAAAAAAAAAAAAATAATAAAATAATAATAATAAAAAAATAATAAAAAGAAAAAGAAAAACGTTGTGTCGTTAATGAAAGAATTTTTATTACACGCGTGCTATGTCTAAGGTAGACCTCACACTATGCTTTTAAATAATTTTTTTTTTTTTCTTCTATTAATAATAAAGCTATTGTTTTAGACGATTTTGTTTAGATTTTATTTGAATTTAGTTAACTAGAATAACGATTAATAACTATAGGTGAATTTTTTATTTGTGTTTATTTTTGGTTTATACCTGTAATGAAGTAAGAGAAGCTAGACAATTTTTGAATAACTGTATTGACTTACTACTGTAACCCACCTGCTATTCTCACCTCTAGCTGCACTGTACTTACCTCTCTTTAATATAATTAAAATTTTATTGATCGTTAAAACCGTCTGTACAGTCAAAGAGCTTTAAAATTGTCACAATATAAGCCACTTGTTAAAACTGTTTCAAAAACAGCTACAAACAAGTGGGAGATGAATGCCATATAACAGAGAAGCAAGAAAACAAAATATAAATTATAATTAAATTCAATACAATTAATTTTTCCACTCTAATTATTTTTTCATAATTTTAATGCAGCATAATTTCTGTTTTGTTTTTTTTGTTTTTTTTGTTTTGTGTGTGTTTGCGTAGAGTCATTAGGTTTTGTTGTGTCAATTCATCATTATGCCGTTTTTATTGTTGTAATTTAAAGCCATCAACCATTGACATCAGCAATATTTTTACATGTGACACATGAAAATATGATAAATTATTAAACTAAAACACAAAAAAATATAAAAATGCTACAGCAAACTATAAATACATTTTTAATTTGTTTATTTGTGCATTGCCTGTGAAAAATATTTTATCATCATCCCCAAAAAAAAGAAGAAAAAGTTATTAATAAAATTATTACCACCCTCTTGCAGGAAAGTAACTGAGTACGAAATTTTTTTTTTTTTGTTAATAGAAAATGCAACACGCTGAATGTAATTATTCATATTTTTTGTACATATTTTTGGTTGTTGGGTTACTGCTGCGCTTATAAAATAAATATAAAATAATAAACCCGTTGAGTTTGGGTTAAATAAGGTTGCATAAATGGACGTTATTGTGTGTGTGTGTGTGTGTACGTTGTCGCGTTCACAATTTTATTTGATTTTCAGTTTTCTGTTTTTTTTTTTTTTGTTTTATTTAAGTAATGCGGTATGAGTTAATAAAAGGTGGTAAACTGTTAATATATTTTGATGACCAGTGAGAAAGGGAGAATAATAAGAAGAATTTTAACGCCCAAACACCTCAATCATATAAATTTCTATGAAACGAAAAGCTCTCTATTAAAAGCTTGCACTTTCTACTCACGTGTTTAATACTTTTTTTTTTTTTTGTTAACTGTAGAATAAAACACCAGATTGCTTTCCTCATACACATAAATTTTACACCACTGTATAGTTTTTTTGAATTATGATCTGGTAACAATGCATACACTTTACCACCATCAACCATTTACACGATTTTTAGTTTAGCTTCTTTTTTTTTTTTTTTTTTGCGCTACACAAAAATTTCTATTTCATTTTACAAATTTTTTTTTTCTTTGTTTTTTATAATTATTTTTTAATCATTTAATCAAATTAATGTTTTTTCCATTATTTTTTTTTTTTTTTTTTTTTTTTTTTTGTTGCTTTAAATTAGAAAAAAATAATTTTTTTTATTGTATTTCTTGCTACATTGAATCACGACTTAAACTGTTTACTCTTTGCTGATAAAAATTTTTTTCCTCTCATTTTTATTTAATTGAAAATTTTTCATGTTTGCGTTTTAATAATAATAAAAAAAAAAAAACAATTAAATTTTGTGCATTTTCTTGTTAAATTTATTGTTGGGGAAATTTAGTAAATTTGAATTTATTTTATGTATGCATGACAGGCTGGTTTTAGATTTTTTTTTTTTTTATTTATTTATATATTTGATGTTTTATTGACTTGTTGAGGGTTTTGCGGTATTATGCTGGCTAGGATTTATTTAACTTGTAATTCGAATGATTTTAAATTGATTGTGTATGTTAATGGTAAGATTGTGTGCTTTTAAACCAAAGCCTTATCGTGTATAAAACATAGAAATCAATTACGAATGAACTTTCAGACTGCTTAGTGAAAATATGTTGTTAATGAATAATGAAGGATAATAATCAATTATATTTATAAGTCGTTATACGTGTAACAAGAACAAGAACAAAAATAAAAACAGCCTCAGGCCTCAAAACGTTAAATTCGATTAATAAAATTCAATTTTAAACGAACGAAAAATGATGAAATGTCGGTAATTGTAAGAAAAAAAAAAAAAAAAAAAAGAAAAAATGCCCCAGGACGTTTAATTAAACGCTACTACCTTAATAAACTTATCAAATTTAAAATATAAAATCACTTGCTATCATTTTTAAAGAAAGGGTAAAAAATATGGAAAATTAAATTAAAAATACATCGCTATGTATCATATAAATGATTATCGACACTTAAAAAATCATCTTTACCCAGCTTTATTACTAATAAAACCGTTTATAATGCCATCCACAAAATTAATTTACTATTTTGCAATGGTTTCAAGCGATATTACTTTGTAAATATAAAAAAAAAAAAAAAATAAAATAAATGTGTTTGCCAAATTTACTATAAAATTTATGTAACACTGTACCCAAATTTTTGGCAACACAAAAAAAATAAAATAAAATAAATAAAAGCTGAAAAAGCTCAAACACAAATGCATTTATTTATTATAAAATATTTCATTTATATAAAAAGCTGACGACCGTTTCGTGCGTATTTGTAACCAAAAACAAATTTATATATATATATATATATAAATTTTGCAAAATATATTCTTCTACGATAAATAATAATATAAAATATAAAATACATAAAATAAAAAACAACTTATGTGATTTATGAACACAACCAATTATTCACACTTAATTAAAATAATATCACATTATTTAACATGGTAGTTTGTTTTATTTTATTTGCTTAGTGGTGGCACGGTTAAAACTTTTTTTTTTTTTGCTTTAAAATGCTATGTGCGTTTATTTATAAATTTATACATACACACACAGAGAGAGAAACTGTTTCTGGCATAATAAATTCCGCCAAATTTGTGCTTTTTTTTTTTTTTTTTTTTGTTATTAACCAACAACGTTTTATCCTTTAGTTATTTTATTTATTTATTTATTTTCGTTAATTTTAATTTGAAACAAACAAACAAACATATGTTATATAGTTATTTAACCTCATCAATTTACCACCCAATATTTATTTTTAATTTCATTGAAAATAACAACTTTTTTGGTTGGTGCGTTTTTTTTTTTTTTTTGCCAATAATTCATTATGATGCATAAATATTTACTGAATAAAAAAAAAAAAACAACAAGAATTACAGCAGCAGTAACGAAAATTATTGCCCTTCAAGTTTATTAAAAAAAAATAAAATATAGATTTTTAATTAAAAGTTTATTACAAAGCTTTGTGCAAAACGTTTTAAGATCATTTTAATTACGTTAAACAATAAATAAACCGTCAAAGCTGATGTTGATAATGACAAATCAATCCGAAGTTAACTGATTACTGATTAATGCATGGAATAGCGTAAAGCTTTTAGGTATAAAAATTTAACAAACCATCAAAGCTTGTGTTAATAATAATAATTGAAATCAGAAGTTACCTGATCACTTGTCCTTAATCAATGTTTAAAACAATAAAATTTCCTAATTACTGTATGGTGTCCAAGGGTTAAACCAGTCTTTAATTAAATCATTGATAAGAAAATAAATCTTATAGTTTCCTAGTGTTTGTTTTACTACATTCATTTTTTTTTTTTTATGATAAATTATCAAAGTTTTATTTATTTTAATATTTTTTTTTTTTTATCAAAACTTTTTTCGTTGTTGTTTTAATCAAAAAAAAGTAATAATTTTTTTTTTCTGCGTTTATTTATTTTCTTATTTTCTGTATTTATTTATGGTCTTTGTTTGGGTTATTTCTTGTGTTTTTTTCTTTTTTTTTTGTTTTCTTCTGTTGTATATCTTAATTTAGTTCTTTCTCGTCGTTACTAGTCAACTTCTTCTATATATATATATATATGTGGCCATTATTTATATAGTGCTCGCGATCCTTAAAATAAATACAATAATAAATCAATAGAGATATATTTATTTATATATAAGCAATAGAAAACCAACAACTACAGCCGAGTACATACAGTAAAATTATTATTATTTTTTTTTTTATTACAAATTTCTTCGTCGTCTTATTTTATTTTGTTCTCAATAAGAATCTTTGTTTTGGCTATGATGGTTGGGTGTTATTGGGTGATTTTTCTTTTTAAAACAGTCCGTGTTAAGAAAAACAAATTTTTTTTTTCCAGCATTATATCATAGTCGCAAAAAAAAAACTTGCAACATAAATTTCTAAGCAAGTCTTTGTATATTATTTGTTTGTTTGTTTGATTATTAAAAGACAACAAAAAATTCTCTCTCACTATTTTCTTACAGCAATATATAAATAATTTTTTTTTCCTTCTTTATGTAAGCACAAAAAAAAAATTAAAGGATTTTTTCGCGCAATTCGTACATCATAATAAACATGAAGCGAATTTATAGCATGAAGAATACTTTTTGACAGTGTGTTCTTATTTATTGTTTATTTCTTTGGATACTTTTCTACCAAACAAAAAACAAAAAAACTTTACATTGAACAAGATAAATAAATAAAAAAAAAATTTATGTTTTTTTTTGGCGATTTCTTTTCTTTTTTAACTTAAAATTCCTTTTTTTTTTCTGTTATTTTTTTTTTTTTTTATTATTGTTACAAATGTAATAAAAACAGCAAAAAAAAATTTAAAAAAATAAAGCACAAACTTTGTTACATTTATTTTAGTGTTATAAAAATTATTTAACATATGTGGGTGGTAAACATGATAAAACTAAGAATAAAACAGCCATTAACAAATGAAAAATGATCTAGGTTTGAGCTTTGCTTGTCGTTTTTTGTATTAAAATTTTATTCAATTTTTGAATAGACAAAGTAATTTTTTTTTTTATATGTTGATGACCTGCTGTTACATCAACCTTGAATTATTATATTTTTTTTTTTAATTTCAATTTAATTAAATTAAATTTTTCTTTTTTTTTATTGCATTATGCCAATTTATATGTAAAATGCACATAGCAAACAATGTTTAATGAGTTTTATTTTGGCAAAAAAAAAAAAAACAAAAAATTAAAAGAAATAAAATAAATTTCTAGAAAGTAAAATAAAAATTCCACAAAAATCAATAAATCAGTCATTCCGTTTTGAATTGCAATCAATAACGATGTATGTACATCGAGTACATTTTTTTTTTTTTTGTATCATAATGGCGTCAAAGATGATGGCATTTATTGGTCGTTTTCTGTATCCTTTCCACATTTTTCTTGTCTTTTGAGAATTTTTCGAATAAACATTTTTTACTATTCAAAAAAAAAAAGTAGTAAATAAATAAAAAATAAATAACCAAAAACCGATTGGCGGCGATGCCAAATAGTGACAAATCACATATATATTTTTGCACTATTGCAAAATGTTTTATTCTTCATCTTTTTTTTTTTGTGTTTTTAAATGATGCCAAACTTTAGATAAGATAAGCCAAAATGTTTATGTCTAATATTTTTGTTTGTTTAATTTTTGTTATTTTGTATGCTGCCAACCTACTTCTAATAAATAACTTCTTTTTTTTTTTAATTTTTTTTCCCCATCTCTTCATTTAATTCAACCAAATATTGAGACTTTTTTATGGTTGTAGATTTTTTTTTTTTTCTTTTTCTTCTCTGTTATGAAATAGAAAAAGATGAATTTCTGTTGTGTATTGTGTTTTGTGTACTTTATAGTTTTGAACAAGACAAGAGCGGGAAATAAATACTCCAAAAAACACCAAGCTTTTTAATGTGATATTTTTTATGTAAATAACAAAAAAAAAATTATTTAAAAAACGCGACAAGAAAATTAAAATGCCGAAAAATATAATAAAAAAAAAAAAAAAACTGAACTCTAGATAGACAGATTTATTCATTGCGAAATGACGTATTGTATTGTAGGTGGGTGGTGTTTTAAAGATTTTTTTTTTTTTTTTGATACTGAAATAAATACACTAAATGTCCAAAAATGATTTTTTTTTTTTTTTTTTCATTCTTTCATTCTTTATTGGATTTATTACATTTTTTCCATGTTTTTATGTTTCGTATAAAATGAAAAATAAATTTAAGGTCAAAAATTGTCATGATTGTTGTGTGGTAACAAAGTAACAAAGCAAGAAACGTTGTAGGATGGTTTAGTTTTAGAGCACACATTGCGTGAATGTTTATATTTTAAAGAAAGAAAAAAAGCCTCAAAAAATTGTTTAGTTTTTACCTTACAACAGGTAAAGTTGATTAATCGGTTGGTGTTTCATTTTTTTGTTACACAACAGTTAGATGTTTAATAAACGAGGGAAAAACTATAAATAAATAATTATTTTTTGTGGTTAAAAGAAGAAAAAAAGAAAAACAAATAAATTAATGGCGTCAAACTTGTATCTTTTCTTCTCATGATAAGGGATGAAACATGAAATTTGTTTAAAAAAAAAAAAAAATACCAAAGTATATGAGAAAAAAAAATGGTGAAAAATAAAAGAAATAAATAAAACGAAGAAAAATTACATATAGAATGGATGGAAAAACGCGCGCGCGAAGATAAAGCAATATCTTCTGTCAGAAATTTAATTTGAACATAAATCTTTCCCGGTTTTTTTTTTTTTTTCTGTGTTACCCATTCCAGAAAAATACTTTTCTCGTTTTTATATTTATTTTTTTTTTTTTTCCTATTTGCTCAACTCATCTTGAAACTGGTGGTGGTGGTGGTGGTGGTGCTGTTGCAAATGGAATTTTTATTTTTTTTTTACTTTTTTCGTGTAGTCAAGTGTGTGGTAGATTTTTTAAGGTTGTTTCGGTTCTTTAGGGCAAGATTGTTTCATTTGTGGGTGGAATTGTAGAGTAACTAGCAAAAGAAAGGAAAAGACAAAAAATTAGTTCCCTTTTGAGGGTAACAACAAAAAAATAATCAAATTGCGACCGCTAAAAAAAAAGAAAAAGAAAAACGTGAGCAACTGCACAAACACACTGTAAAATAATTCTTCTGTATTCTTTATTGGGATGGAAAAACTTATTTTCGTCTCCTTTTAATGCGTTAAACTACCTTACGTGAAATTTGTATTCATAATTTATTAGATTAATACGTTTTTGTTGGTTTTATTAATATCACTATCCGGACCTATCAATGGTGTACGTAAAAATTACATTCAGCTCCAAAAAATTCCATGTTAGAATATTTTTATTATTATTTTTTGTTTTTTTTTTTTGCCTGTTCTTCTATCGCTTGATTACCTTATCTATAATATTTTGTCGTTATTATAATTAATAAAATAAAAAAAAAAATCCCTTTCACATCCTTGTTATCTTAATAAATAAATTTCCGTGGAATTGAGTTTTGAATAGAGAGACAAACAGTGTGTCCAACATATATGGCTATTTTGCGTGTTTAGAAAGCATTCAACGTATCACCGAATATTACATAACTTTAATAATAATGAAAAAGCAAAACATTAACGTTACATATGCTCCTTGCTAATATATATATATAACCATGGATGCTGTGATTTAATTTAATTTTTTTTTTTTTTTTTCATATCGTGCCTAAATGTCGTATAGTTGATGAGAATTCTTATAAAATTATTTATTAAAAAAGATTATATACCGCCAACCCAATTGCGTGTTTACCTAACATCTAATTTCCTCCTATTGTTAGTACGGGAAACAAAACAAAACCGAGAATAAAAGGAAAATTTGATTATAACTGTGCGTCATCATTTTCGCCATTTCTATTAAAATAAAATTAAAAAATTCCAAATGCAATTCATTGCTGGGTAATAATACTTTTTGCCATCGTATAGCCCTTAGTTATATTAAAGAAAAGTTTTCTGCTGTTAATTTTTTTGCCTACATTTTTGCCCCATCACACAGTGCACCCACCCAAAATGAAAGTTAATAAAAGTAATTAATCTTTATTAAAATTAAGACATTTTAATTTATTACAATTAAAAGGGTTGTTTCTCTTGTTCGTTCGAATAAAAAAAAAAAAACACAGAAAATTTCTTTTCTTCTACAATAAAAGCTGTAAAAATATATTAAAGTATTGTGTTGAGATTACATATCGGCCATTTGGGATGCCTTTTGGCATTTTCTTTTCCTTTTTTTATATTTTTTTTTACAGTATCGAAATAAGATAAATTACTGTAACGGTGGGTACAAATTTATCGAATACGTTTTACATTCAAACCTTTTCTTATAATTTCTTAACTTTTTTTTTTTTTTTATAGAAAATTAAATGCCGCTAGCTATTTATTCTCTTGCTTAAAGCAAGTGGTTTTACTTTAGTATACATCAGCAATTACTAGTAGAAACGGAAATACTACTCAGAATTAGTTACAGAAATACAGAAGCAAATTTAATTCATTTTTTTTTTTTATTAATTTCTTATAGCATAGAGTGTCATCAAGATTTCTGTTGCTTTATTTATGCATTTTCATTACAATTTATTTCTGTATTTAAAACAAGAAAACACCTTTAACAGCTTTGATTTTTTTTATTTTTTTATTTTATTTTTGCTAATAAATGGACCACAGTGTGATTATTTCTTATCATTAATTATCTTGCTCTGTCTCACTTCCGACAATAGAAAGAATGATGACGATTATTAACACTAACGTTAACATTAACACAAAAAAATAATCTACCCGTAGATAGTAGCTAAAGTAGAAATAACAGCACACAAAATTGAGGTGCGAAAATTGAATTACATATAACAGGGTTTTAATGAGGTTAAGGCATGCTACTTGAAATATTACGCATTCGTGTTAATATCTACTCACCAATAGCCATCCAATTACACAGCATTATGGTCATTTCATGGATGAAAAATTACAAATAAAAAACTAAGAAAAATTTCATTGTGAGCCACTTGCACTGTTTTTTTTCTTTCTATATTACTAAAATCTTAACACAGCAGCTGTTTCGTTACTAAATTAAAAATAAAGCGCATACGAATCATCTTTTGCGAAATTATAGAAATTGTTTTTTTTTTTTTTCTTTCTTTTTGTAATTTATTATTAAATTAAGCAATTAAGGAACCACAACGGAAATAGTAATAATAAGGGTTGCTTTTACACACAATAAAAGGAAAAATATTCATTCATCATGCTGTTATTAAAATAAGACAAATTGTTGTTGTTATTGGTTGGTTGGCTAGATGGTTGGTTGGTTGGTTGGCTGGCGTACAGCCGAAATCACTAAAAGAAAACAAATCAATAAAAGAAAAAAAAGAAAAATTATGAAAATAGAGGAAGAAAGACCTAAATTATTATTAATTTCTGTTTGAAACTAGGAAAACTGAGTTTTTTCTACTTATTCGTCTTCTCGTTATTTTTCTTTTTCATTTTTTCACAACTTAAGTTGACAACAAATTGCTATTTGATTTACTGACAAATAATAAAAGACATTTACTATTGTTAAGACACTTGTGACAACTTGCTAACATTATCGCAAACCGTATTAAACGTTGCGTTGCGTTAAGAGTTGAGCATTTCTTTTGTTTTGTATTTCTGAATAATAGAATGGAAAAAAAAATAAAAAAAAAATGAGGAAAATGCAATATAATTCGATTACTTTCTTGTCATTGCCCGCCCTTAAATATAATAAATATACAATTTAGGGTGGCTTCTTATTGTAAAATCGGATGAAAACGGTTGAGGAAAATTTTCGTTTTTATGCGAAATGGAAATGGAAATGTTTAAGAGAAAATACCAACCATATTGTTTGTGACCAGATATCAAACCACAAAAATTCACAATACAAAAACAAATAATAAATTTAATTTTCGGTGAAAATGCTGATGGATTTTTGGTTAAAGAGAAAATTTTTATGTGTCGCGGAATTTTTATTGGAATTAGAAAAAAGTCAGTAAATACTTTACTGCTTCTGTTCTTATTTTAATTGAAGAATTTTTTTTTTAGTTAGTACCGTAATTGGGGAACATCGAGTACCTACGTGACAAGTGTGTTGTGGAACACAGGTGTTATAATTAAAAGACGATTATCAACGGTAATTCACTAAAATATTCTCTAGCAATAAACTTCCAATATTTTCTCTAATTATCTATGAGCCTATACTTGTGTTATGAAAAAAAAAAATTCCACTCAACTTGTCTTGAGTTTTCTAAGTAAAGGCGAATCTTTTGTACGCGATTTCTGGTCTCATTTTTCTTAATTTTCATAGCCATAGATTTTTTGGCAATCAGAAATGGCATAAGTTATATCGTTTTTGTTCAGTAATAAAAATAAAAATAATAATAAGAAAGGGATATATTTTTGGTACGTTTTCACCATTACAGCCGGATGCAATACAATACCCATTGGGCATATTCAAGCGAACACACACTTCAAATATATTATCTATTCCCGTGACGTATTACTTATAAGAAAAGATGTTTCATTTCTTTTGTTCTGTTGTTACATTTTCTTCTTAATATTTTTTTTTTATTCAGCTCTTATACAACTAGCTGCTGCCTTTTATTTCTTTACTTAATTTTTGTCGTTTCTTCCACATCCTCACTATTTTCCATTTTCACAATTTTGGCCTAAAAAATGTTTTTCGTTTTTTTTGTTTTTTTTGTTTTTTCTTTCCTACATTCTTTTCTTGTACACGAAATATGTATGGCCGAAAATAGTATTTATATAATAATATATGTGAGGGCATACATTGAGGCCAGACTGGCGTACATAATTCACCCTCGTTTTCCCTTTATTCATTTCATTTCGTTTTAACAATTTTATATATGGTTGCTTTGCTACACGCGTATTTTATAGAATTTTTTTACTTGCGATTTTATTTTTTTTTTTGTGTCTTTTCTACTTAAACATTTTACGCACTGATGAAAAGCTTCGAAGGTGGTTTCAAGGATGACAATTTCAAGATTCACATTAATTTAATTTTTCGTACAGTTTGTAAAATAAAAAAAAAAAATTTGTATTAAGAGAAAAAACACGAAAACGGGTGTGGTAGTGTGGGTAGTTGTGGGTGGTAGTTTGGGGGTTTTTTTTTAATCGATTTTTTTAAGCGCCTGAGCACGCAACACACTTTTGTAAAAAAGCATTTGAATTACATCTTAAACATTTAATCAAACAATCAAAGTCTAGACCAGCGGCTTTTTATCAAAAGCTTTTTTTCTTAATTAAAATATCGACGCAAAATAATTCTTAACAAACAAACAAAATTAATTAATTAATTTTGGTGAAACAATTGAAAACTAAAAATATTTTTATTTTATTTTTTTTTTTTTAATATTTTATTTGTTTATTAATGTGACGTATAATAGGCCTAAAGCAATACCGATTACCATTTTTATGTATTTGCGGTGTTTTAAAAATAAAAAAATCAATTCAATGGTTGTCTTTCGATTATCACTTTAATCGGTTTTAATTGTAAATACAAAAAAATCGAATAAACAGAAAAATGAACAGACAACTAGGAGGCCAATTGATTAACAAAATCAACAATAACAATAACAACAGCGAAACGGAAATAAAATATTAAAAAATTACTGAAAGAAAAAAAGAAGAAAATTGTCAATAAATATGCAAAAATCGATGATGACTAAACAGTTTTATGTTTTATGTTATATGTTTTACTCTGCAACACAATAAGCAATAAATTATTTATTTAATTTGTTAAGTCACTTATTTATTTTATTTTAAATTCTGTAGACAGATTTAAGTTGAGCACGTTGCTGTTTATTAATATACATTTTTTTTTTCTGTTTTCGCCATTTTATTTTGTTGCTGGTCAATTTTATGGCGCTTTATGACTTATCTTTTGATCTTTTTTACATCTTCTTTATTTTTTTTTGTATGTTGTTTAAAGGATTGCATGATTATTATCAGGTGTGTGTTACGTTAAAAAAATATGTTTAATTAAATTATTAATTAAGTCGTATCACCTGTTTGTTTCATTAAATTTTTAATTCATTTTAAATGGTTTGCGAGTATGATTCTGGTTGCTTCTTTATTTATTGATTATTTATTCAGTTTTATTATTTATGTTAAAAAAAAAATAAACTACTAGATAATGTGGTTAAATCTCTTAATAATTATATTTTGTAATCTTTAAAACCGCGTTAAAGCAACTAAAAATCCCCATTTAAACAATGTAATGCCCAACCGATCAGGTCACCCTAATACAAAAAAGGCAATTTTTTTTTTATCGTAACCCGGAAGAGTGAAATACAAACAAATTTTTTTTTAATTACTTACCCCCCTAACTCCACTGTTTAAAAATGTAATTTAATTAATTTTCCACATCAATAACAAACAGAAATATATCACTGTGGAAAACACTGTGCTACGTTTCTCTGTTTCCCATTTATACATCTTTTTGTCATCGTTTTTGTGGTTTTTTCGGTTAAAAAATGTTATTTAATTAATTTTGCACAAGAGAAAAGAATAAAATGCAAAAAAAGAAAAGAAAACAAACAAACAAACAAACAATCTTGTAAGAATTCACATTTGTTATATGGGCAAGTGGAAATTTTCTTTATTTTTTAAAGTAAATTAAGTCATGTTAGGAATGGACAATAAAAATTCGTAAAAATATCACCAAAACATCTTAAATGTAATAAAATATTTTCTAAGAAAGTAAACACATCGTTGCATCTTTTGGTTACGTTTGTTGTTTTGTGATGATGATGATGCTGCTGCTGCTGTTGTTACCGCAGCTACTGTCTTCATTTGTAACTTTTTTACGTACGCTCTCGCGTTCATTTGAACATTTTTATTTCTGCTTCTTTTCATTTCTTGCATCTTATTTATAAACAAAACGAAATAAAATTTTTTTTTCACCTCTATGCACACATTTTTTTTGTAAATAAAAGCAAAAAAAAAACTTTTCTGTAACTTTTCTGCTTTCTGTAAATAAATTTTCCTCAGAGCGATTCATATTCATTCATATTCATTCTTTATTTAATAAATTAAAGAAAAAAAAAAAAAAAAAAAAAAACCGCCACAGTTATTATAGACAAAACTAGTCAACATACCACGACGTTATTTTTGCCATTTAAACAAAAATAAGATAAATAAAACCACGAAAATGTTAGCCCGCATCTCACACCCACACCAAAATTATTTTAAAGCAAGAAAGAAAGAAAGAAAGAAAAAAAAAACGCGAAGAAAAACATCAGAGAAGATAAATGACTTTCTGAATTTCTTCTTTTTTTTTCTGTCGTTTTTAACTATTAAAGTTGCATTGAGAATTTTTATTTTTATATTTGATAACGCCCACCACCCACACCCATCGAGTTTTTATTTTGTTTTGTTTATTCAGAAACAGAAAAAAAAAAAATAATAATAACAACAAAACTCAACTGAATGCAATGTGAAAGTTTATTTGGTTTCTTTCTGTCACTTAAAGCTTTTTCATTGACTCTTTTTAGTCCTTGTTGACTGTTTCGTGATATTCTGGACGAATTTGTTCTCTTCTTTAAAAAGTCTTTATAGATGTATGTAGGTGGTACGGGTTGTTTTCCATTCAAAATTTTACAATAAATCGTTCTGCACGTTTTTCATCAACAGCAATACAGCATCAGGCAAATTCAGTGGAAATTGTGATTCATTTAACCAGTTAAATACAGCGGGTCTGCGTTTCGTCTTGCAGTTGTCTCCAAAAGTAATATAGCGATTCAATAGTATTTTGTAAAAAACTTAATAAAATCCGCAGAAAAATAAAAAAAAAAAAAAAAAGGAAAAATAATGTAAAATTGCAGTGAAAAGATTTTTTTTTTTTTATTTCTAAAATAGAAAAACTCGACTGACTGCAATAAATCTTACTTACGAACCAAAAAAAAAGGAAGAAAAAAAAAATCGAAAAAGATTAAGAAAAATGATGATTCCTGCGAAAGATTTATTTTTATTAGCATTTTGAATCGATTAATTCTCTGGGTAATTCATCTTCGTAGAGAAACTTTTCTCTCTCGTTTTTTTTTTTTTTCTCCACATAAAAATTAATTTGAATAAATTTTCTATATGTGTGGTACGGGTGGGTTTATTGTAAGCACCCCTGGTGTGTTTAAATAGTTTTATTGGTTCTATATTGGGTAGTCATGTATGTTATATACACCCTCACTGTTGACCATTTAATAATCTAACTTTAGGATCAAAACGTTTCTTATAAACGTAAAACGCCCACACCTAATCGACAAACATTCACCATACGGCCATTTCAATGCATTATGGCTTTCGGTGTTTTTTTTTTTTTTTTTATTTATTTATTTATTTATTCTACGTAACATTTCCATACTGAGTGGTAATAAATTTTGCATCCCTTGTTTTTATTAATTTTTATTAATTTTCATCCCTTATTACATACCTTAGTAAATAACTTTTTTTTTTTATTTATTTGTGACTTTTTTAATAGCAATTCAGCCACAATTTTTTTTTTTTTATATCATTTGCAGTCAATTTTGCGACTGAATTCACATTATAATAATCGAGGTCGGTTATGTGTTGATTAACATAATTTTTATTCATGTTTCACGAGTAATAAATATGGAAGTGCAGTAACTTTAGGACGAATGGTGCGAGTGGGTTTTTTAGTTATTATAAATAAAAGACCAAAACTAGCTAATTTACTAGCCATTTCTTAGCTATTCTGGAACAGAACTTAGTTATTTCCAGCTTTTCTTGAAGAATCTTTCAAAAATTACGTTAATAACAATACAGCCCTGTCGTTTATGACACCTTGCAAATACTGTAACAAGTCATTACTGTTGAGTTTCTGTCATTTCAAATCAATAAGAAATATCCCTAAGCTTTTGTAAATTAATGCAGCATTTAAGACAAAGCTACAAAACTAAGCCCAATGTACTAATGTAAAATTTCTTTAATTATTTTTTGGCTCAAAAAATTCACCCAATAAATAAATAAACGAAAAAACGAAACTTTCATCGTATAAGTACTGAATGGGTGTTTGATGGCGTGATTTTTTGCTGCTACAACTGCTGCTGCTGTTGCTGTTGCTTAATAAAAAAAAAAAAAAAGATATGCTGATGTTTGTTACAAAAATACTGTGCTTAGTAGACATGATGTCTGGACGATGTACATAAATCTATTTCTAAAGAAAGAAAAATACTTTTCTCTTTGCTTTTTTTTTTTTCAAAAAAATAAAAATAAAATTTCTCTTTTGACTTTTCTTCTAGTCTTGTCTATACTTATTTTATTTTTCCATTACTTTTTTTTTTCAATAAGATGAACTGACTTAAATGCAACATAATAATAATAATAATAATAATAATAATAAAAAAAAAAAACCGAAAAAATTTTAAGAATAAGAAAAAGGGGAAGAACAACACACACACACACACAAACCCACACACACACATTGCATCCCAGTACATTTCAACAAACATAAATCAGTGAAAACATTTTATTTGCATCAAAACGTATTTAAAGTAAATAAAAATTTTAAAATTTTGCGCGTCTAACTTAAAAATTCGGTTTTTCATATGCAAATTAGCAACAAAAAAAAAAAGAAAAAAAAAGTTTCTAGTCTATTTTAAAATGTGTTTTCTTATGGAAGAGCAACAAAAAAAAAAAAAAAAAAAGAAAAAAAAAAAGAGAAGAAAAATTAAAGATTGACGACGCGCTTTTTATAACGCGACAAAGCTTCCGTTTTGGCGTTAAACACGTCTACGAATTTTATTTTTCTATTTTTCATTCAACTGGAGCCGCCACCATATTCTTTTTTATGCTAAATTATTTATGTAAAATTAAAATTTTTTTTTATAAGAAACTGTAAAACCACCCTATGCACTGTGCACTGATTTATTGTCCGGCGTGGTGAATTTAGGGAGAAATCACCAAATATTATCTGACGTCATATATGTGAATTTTTTTTTGTTTTTTTCTGTATAGTCACGAGTTTGTATCAATTATTGTTTTTGTTTTTTTTTTTTGTTATTAAATCAAAGTTTTGTGCTGTTTAAACATAGCTTTACTTGGTGACCACCCTGCACATAAGAATTTATTATTATTAATAATAATTTTAATATTATTTAACAATATGTGATCACATGGAGTAGAAACTAGAAAAAAGCAGAAGAAGAGGCGAAGAATGAAAAAAAAAAAAAAAAAAAGAAAAAATATTTTTATCAGATAAAGGAATATGAAATGCAATACATCATGGGGCATTTGAACATGACATTTTTCGGTTTTAATATTGGCGATCTTTTTGTATCTATTACACTGTCTACCATATGATTAGGAACACTTTTTAACGGCCTCTCGTAACCGAATAAAATTATAAAAACCAGTAAACATAAAGCCAAATAAAAAATTATTATTATTATTGCTTTGTTTTTTTTTTTTTTCTTCCATTTTTAAAGCGAAACTATGAAACGTAACGAAAATTTCCATCGGCACTGTTTGTTAATAATGGTCATAAATCTTTATTTAACAGATGGATACATAGGGATGTGCTTGTACACTACCGACTCATATTAATGAAACATAAAATGTTTACATATGAGCCAGTTGCGTCCTGTTTTCTGTGCTTTTTTCTAACCAAATAAATGACAAATGAAGCTAAACACTAGAGTTGGTTTGTGTCCACGAGAAGCTTAATTACAGAGTTGTTACATCGTGTTTGGTTGACCCACAAGCTGCATTTACCATCTGGAAACGATCATGAAAAATTAAAATAATTTGTGATGGTGGTGGTGGGATTTCGCTTCCCATTCAACTCCCAGTAGAAATGGCAAGTTGTGTGAAAAAACAATAGAAAAGCATATTGGCTCAATATTATATTTTTCCAATTTGTCTTATTTTCTTAGTAAACCCTAGCCACTTTTTTTTTTTTTGATCTTTTTTCTTGAATTTCCTTGTTGTGCAATTTTTGGTCTAACTTCTCCTATTCAGAAGCTAAGCTTGGCTAACTGAAAAACTGAAGAAAATAAAAAATGCCTTACCCAGTGTGGGTGGTGTGCAGCTCACTCCAGGTCATCCCTTTTGCAGTTTTCTTTACATTCATATAAATGCCACCCAAGGCAGCTATAAAACTATTACCATGACATCGATGGTAAGACGGTGATGGTACTGCTCGTCAGTAGCAAGTTAAACAATATCTCTGCTAAATAAAACTGACACATTCTAAGGAGGACTTCGTAAAAAATAAAAATCCGCTTTCCGTTTGTTTACAGCACAAAAAATCAAAAAAAAATTCAAAGCAAAAATCTAAAAATTCACTAAATTAGCTAAAACAAAAAGGAAAATTTAGGGAAAAAATAAATTAAATTAGGCTGGTACCGCTGTACATAAGGCATGAGCTGTGCATATGAAACGATTTTTTTTTCATTCCATTCTATGTTTTTTTTTTTGCTTTGTTGCGAAAAACCAATTTCGTTTTTGATTACCACCCCCCATCCCAAGAGAATTTTAGAAGTTTTTCATTTTATTCGTTTTTATCATTCAATTTTCTTTCGATTCGTTTTTTTTTTTTTTTTTTTTTTGAATTTTCTATTTACGGGCTGAAAGACAATTGCAATGATTTAAGTTCAAAAAATTTAGGACATCATAAATGGAGAAAAACCTATACGGCTAACGATTAAATTCTATTAATTGGTATAAAAAGAAAGTATCGCCAAAATGCATGCAGCCTACAAGTCATTAAAATTAAAAAAAAATTCAAGGTTTGACTCTAGGCTTTTTAAGCGTATCCTCACTCAATTAGATCATTTTCAACTTAACGATTGTCAATCCTACTTAACCCAATAACCAATCCACACATAACTAAAATTGTTTCTAAGTGGAATGAAACAAACAAAAAATATGCTTGGTGTACAAAACACGTGATTTTCTGTTTGTGTAAATAGCACGTGGTGTAGTGCAATCAGCTGTCCTTAATGGGTTGTTATTATTGCTTAAACATTGGGTTGTTGTCATGGATTACATGTGACAAGCTGTATCCACAGCAAAATATAAACAGAGCACTCGCTCCATCATTTTTATAGCCAATAAAATGCAAAAATAAATAAAAAAAATTGTTGCGTATATGGGGCAATTTTAATGGCTGACTAGCACCGCCCAATGTCGTTAATAAGGTGGAGCCATTAAAGAGTTATACTAGTGTAAAATAGATGGCGATATCTGTATTGAATTTCTCTTATATATTTATAATATTTTTTAATTTTTTATTTTATTTAATTAATTAATTAATTAATTAATAACTAATTAATAGGGAGGCACAATGTTTTCTGTTTATCGTCGTTATTGCATTGTTTGGTACAGCTTCAGTATGGAAATTCTTCACAATAATTATTCAACTCTTGCATTGTGCTTTGTATTTGTCGAATAGTCACTATTCGGTGGTGAGGAATTATTTTTTTCTCTATTTTCCTATACCGACAACCGGTAACCAGAGCATATTATCGGATTTTATGACGGCAACGAAAACTATAGAGCACAACACAATTATTACGATGACAAAACATTGTTTTTCCACAAAATTTACTTTCAATTTTCAACAGGAAAAATCCATTCATAAAAATTTTTTTTTTTTGGTTTGAGTTTAACTACTTGTTACACCCTGTTTTACTTTTCAAACAATTCGCTGCCATCTATTGACTTATGGCGATACTAATAGATTTTCTATCTTTATTACTCGTCAAAATCCACTTAGTGTATGTTCATTTTAGATTGAGGGTAAATATAAATAGGGGACAAACACCGAACACCACAAACTTTTTTTTTTAACAGAGAACGTTAACAGAGAAAAAAAAAAAGGACAAACAAAACCAGTCTACTAAATTGCCTCTATTCCGGTGTGTTGTTGAATCAAATAATTATAGAAGACGAAAAAAAAAAAAATGCAATCAAATTGCCCAAACTCCCAAACGAAACAAAATAATTAAAAATAATTTTTTTTTTTCAATTTTTCTTTATTTATTTTATTATTTTTTGTGTTTTTATTTTCCTTTTTTTCTTTTTTCTTTTTTTTATATATTTTTTTCTTCCTTTTTGTTGTGTTGAATCATAAAGTTTTTTTTTTTTTTTTTTTTTTTTAAAACATTTTCTTACATTTCACTTCTTTTATAAATAAAATTAGAAAGAGAAAAACTAGCGGGGGAAAAGAAAAAAATGAATAAAAACTCAAAAAAATAATTATGATTTTGTGCTAAAACATTATTTGTTTTGTTTTTTCTTTTTATTTTTATCAGCTTTATCTGTATGCAAATTAAAATGTTCAATTTTGTGTAAATTAGATTTTTGTTCACGGTTATCAATGAAATTTATTCATTTTTTTCTCTCCTTACTCTTCTTCATTTTCTTCTTTTTTTTTTTTATAATTATTCTTACGTACTAAGGGTTTATTTATTCATTTTTTTTTTCATCTTTTGTTTAATATAATTAATTTTACTGTTAAATTAAATTAAATTATTTTATTAAAATTAATAATCATTTTTGTGTTTTACGTATACATTTGAAGGTTTTTTTTTTTGTTTTTGTTTTTTAAGTTACTCTCTATGTTTTGCATAAATTTAGGCTTAAAAATAATTTTCTTTTTTCATATTTTTTTTTTTTATCTTTTACCATTTAATTTAATTTAATTTAATTTAATTTACCTACAAAAATTTACTTCTTTTTTTTTTTATTAATTAATTAATTAATTAAATAATT
The DNA here is from genome assembly GCA_961205885.1 of Ptychoptera albimana. NCBI lineage: Eukaryota > Metazoa > Arthropoda > Insecta > Diptera > Ptychopteridae > Ptychoptera > Ptychoptera albimana. Next base: position 17,300,900 of record OY540805.1, read on the forward strand.
TCTTTTTTTTCTTTTTTTTTTTTTTTTTTGCTTAATTTGTTTATTTATTTACTGTATTTAAATTACGTATATTTGTTTGAAATAAAATTATTTATTCAATATTTTTATTAATTAATTAATTAATTAATTAAATATATTAATTATTTATATTTTATAATTAAATTAATTTTATAGTATACATACTGTATGCAAGTTATTTTTTTTATTTTTATTTTATTCTTTAATTATTATTATTATAATTATTATTAATGTTTAATTTAATTTCTTAATTAAAAAAAAAAAAAACTAAATGTTCATTTCTTTTTCATGTATCTTAATTAAATTTTATTTTTGTGTGTTGTATTCATTTTTACAGTGTTTTAATATTGAAAAAAAAAAGAAAATTAATTAAACATAATTAAATAAAAAAAAACAAACAATTAATTATAAAATATATATATATATGTATGTATGTATATGGAACAACCCCTGTAAATAAATTATAATTAAAACATAATAAAAAAATGTTTAAAAATTAAAAATACACAAAGTTCACACTTAATTATCGTTATATTTATTTTAATTAATTTATTAATTAATTTTTCATTTCATTTTCTTTTTATTATAATACAATTTTTCTTCATTTTTTTTTTTTTTTTATTTATTAAAATTTATTGTTTTTCCCTTAATTTTACTCCTTTATTTTCATTTATTTATTAATTACGTATTTTATTCATTATTATTATTTCTTTTTTTTTTTTTTTTTGTTTTGTTTTCTACACTAAAAAATAATTTAAAGCTCTAATATCTAAAATTAAATAAAATAATTAATTAATAATTTTCATCTTTCTTGTTTTTTTTTCCCCCCCTTTCTAATTAATTAATTTATTTGTTTTTGTTTTTGTTTTTGTTTTTGTTTTTGTTTAATTAAGTTTTATTGGCTTTAGTTATATTGATTTGTTCACGTTTGCTTTGTTATTTTTAATTGTTGTCAATAGTCAAATGCTTAAATTATTTAATTAAATCACTTTTAACGATAAATTAAAAAATCACAAAGTTTAGTTATTACGTTATTACGTTATTACGTTTTTTTCTATTTCTTTTTTTTTTTTTTTTTTTGTAATTCACGTTCTACACATCCAAACCAATTATTTAATTAATTATAAATAAAATTAAAAATAAAAAAAAACATTAAAATAAACAAACAAACAAACAGCAATAAAAAAAAATAGAAAATTACTAATTAATTAGTCATCATTTAATTATTTCTTACCTCAAACCAGCGAGTAAAATTAAAAAATTAAAATTTTAACTAAACAGAAAAATAAAAGAAACATTTAATGTAAAAAAAAAAAAAATAATTAAAAATAATTAATGAAATAATAATATAACCGTATACATAATATCGTCACTTTGTATATAAATTGTTTTTAATTAAACAAAAACAATAAAAAATAAAAAATAAATTTATTAATTAAAAATTTTTTGTTGAGTATAAATTAAATATTTGCACAATCACTGGGACTTTTAATTTAATTTTTTGTTTTTTTTTTTTCTTCTAAATTATTAATTATTCCATTTTTTAAATTTAATTAAATAATTTCGCTCTCCCTCTCTCTCTCTCTTTCACTTTTACTTAAAATAAATTAATTAACAAAAAAAAAAAAACAAAAATAAAAACAGAAACTGCAACCTAAGAGTTAATTAAATAATAAAAAAAAAACTTAACAAAAATAAAATAAATTTAATTAACAGAAAAAATTAAAAAAAAAAAAATTCAAAACTTGTTTCATTTGTGTTTCTTTTTAATGTTTCATTACTATGTTTCATAAATGTTTCATTGATTGTGTGCCGTATGGTTGGTGTAATAAATCGTTTAATTAATTAATTCATTGTATATAAGATTTTGCGTTTTAACATTTCTTTACCTAATTTCATTAATTATTTATCTTTTTTTGTTGTATTATTGATTGCATTTTTATTGATAATGGACTTTGAAGGTAAATTAAAAAATAAATTCACGCTTCGCGAAATCAAATTATATAAATTCGGCTAAATTGAATAAAAGAATAATTTTTTGTTTTTAATTACTTAAAAATAATAAACAAAACAGTAATAATAATAATAATAATAATAATAATAATAAAAAAAGATGGTAGCTAGTTAATATAATTACTCCTCCCAGTTACATTTGACCAATGAAATTTAATTAAAAAAAAAAAAGAAAAACTCTTTATTGGTTGTACCGCTGATATTAATTCAACTGCTGCCGCTGTTAAAATTACTTTTTTTTTCTTTTTTTTTCTTTTTTAATTAGTCAAAGCAAACGTATTGAAAATCATTAATCCACTGACTAATTGGATTTTGTGTTTGTTTTATTAAATAAAAAATTATAAAAAAAAAAAATAAAATAAAAACGAAAAATCCTTTGATGTTTTTTTTAATTAAATAAAAATTACAATAACGGAAAACCCACGGTACAACTATTTGTCTGTCTGTCTGTCTGTCTGTCTGTGTCGGTTATGTAATTTTATTTTAATAATTTAATTATTCACATTTCAATATTCTTTTTTTTTTTTTTAATTATTTATTTAAACATTAGTAATATTCTTAAGTTTTAAATAAAAAAAAAAAAAAAGATGTTTTTTTTTTCCCTTTAATTATTAATATTTTTGGTGCCCTAATTTGTACAGCAAATTTTTTTTTCTTCTTTTTCTTTTCTTATTACACGAAAAACAAACTAAAATTAATTATTTTTATTATTATTATTATTTTTTTTATGTTTATAGGAAATAGAAACATCGACTAAAATTATATAATTTAATTAAAAAAAAAAATTATTTTCTTTCTTCTTCTAAAAACTTTTTAAAATGCCAAAATTAAAGAATTTTTTTATTTTTCATCTCTCTATTTTTACTTTTTAAAGACGTGTCGTACGTATTGATTTTTAATAATAATTTTTTAATTTGTTTTTTTTTTTTTTTATTAAAAATTATTGATTATTTATAATTAATTTTAATTATTTTATAATTTTTTATTTTGTTTTGTTTATTTATTAATAAGAACAATAATTGCCACATGTTTTATTTACGTATTTTTGTTACATTTATGTATTTATTTTTATTACTTTATTTAGTTAATTAATTAATTTAGAAACTGAACTGAACTAATTAAGAAATACTGTAAAGAAAATTTCTACAAAATTTTTATACAAAAAAAAAAAAAAAAAAAAGTAAAAATGGTTTGTTACTTCGATTTGCCAATTTATTTTGCTTACACAAGTTAGTTTGCATTACATTCCCGATACAGTGTTTGTGTGATTAGTTTTCTTTATTCTATATTCTATTTTAAATAATTGTTATAATTAATTATAATTAAGGAGAGAAAATATAATAGTAAGTCTTAAAAAATAATTGTAAAAAAAAAAAACGTATACATGTTTTGAGTTTTTTTTGTTTTTGTTTTCATTTAAGGAACATTCGTTTCCATTCATTTTATCTTAAAATTAATTAATTAATTAATTAAAAAAAAAAAAAAACCACCTCTTTGAACGCACACAAACAAAATAAATTATTTATTTAGTACCACGGACACCAACCGATTTATTAGAAGAAAAAAAAAAAAAAAAAATTAATTAAAAATTGAGCAAACCGAAGACACACACCACAAATGAGTTAGGTTTTAATGAATGCAACGAAACTGAGCCACCCTTTAATGATTTCTACTGCTTTAAAAATTAATTAATTTTCACAATTTTCATATTTTTAATTTTTTTTTTTTTTTTTTGAAAGCATAAACGGTGGCTGCAAATTTGTTAGAAAAACTTTTTCATTCTCTATTGTTGTTGTTGTTGCTTTTGTTTGTTCTGTTAATTAATTAAATTATATCGTTGTATTATCCTTAAATTTTTTTTTTTTATTTTTGTTAAATAATTAATATATTTTAAGTGTTTTTTTTTTTTTTTTTTTTTTTTTAATTTAATTCTGGTCGGATATGACTTGGGCAGCGGCAGCAACAGCTGCTGCTTTTTGTGCCTGAGCTTGTTTCTCCTGTTCATTTAATTCTTTGATTGCTTGAATCTCCTTTTTCAATTTCATTCGACGATTTTGAAACCAAATTTTTATTTGACGTTCGGTTAAACATAATGCGTGCGCCATTTCGATACGTCGTCTTCGCGTCAGGTAATGATTTGTATGAAACTCTTTCTCTAATTCAAGTGTTTGATATCTTGTATATGTTTGACGTCCACGTCGTCTCAGACCATTGGCACCTGATTATTAAAATAGAAAAAAAAGAAAAAAATTATCATTAGTAATTAATTAATTAATTAATTATTTAAAAATTATTTAAAGAAGAAAAAATTGTTTTCAGTACTCTGAAAAAACACTTGAACTCTTTTATTAAGCAGTACAGTCAAAATTATTTTATTTAATTGACCTGTAAGCTTAAATTTTATAAGAAATATTCAAAATTACTATAATTATATGAAAAAAAAAAAATTTGTACGAAATATAAAAAAAAAAAATACTTTGACTAATATATAATTTGCTTCTTACATTATACCTTTATTATGTTTCAAACTTAAATAGGAGGTAAGACACAACATAACTTAATTATTATTTATAAATTTTATCGAAAATGAAAAAAAAAAAATTATTAACGCTGCGTATTATAATACCAATGAGAAAGACCCGAAAAAAAAGAAGAAAACAACGAAACCATACCAAAAAATGAGGTAGAAACGTATTAAGATTACTTTATTCAATGTTGTGCCGTTTTAATAATTTTTTTTTTCTTACCTCTCCGCTTAATAGAGACATAAATTAACATAAATGTTTATAAAATAACCTTCATTTTTATTTTTAATAAATGAATAAAAATCATTAGCTGGTTTTGGTAAAAAAAAAAAAGAATTCTTTTCAAATTGATTTCTATAAATTTATTACATTTTATTGTGCTGTGAAAAATGTTTATTTTCAATAGAAACAACGATCAGCATAAGAGAAAAACGAACGAATAAAAATCATCAACGCCATTTTCTGTGAAATTGTTGACTTTGGCTAACGAAGATCAAACGAATTTCCTTATAAAGCATTTTAATAATGTTGACAATCATTAAATGCTTTCTTGTGTACAATTTTCCAATTCAATCAAAATGCGAAAAAAACAAAAACGCATAAAAGAAAAACTCAACGCAACGTTGCAAAATAATAAATCAGTCAATCAATCAATCAGTTTACAATAATTGTCATTCTAACATAAAACCTGGCTTAACATTAAAATTTATGCTAAATAAAACCAAAAAAAAATTTTACATTTTCTAAAAACAACAAAAAAGAAAAAAAGCTCCTTCGCAAGTAAATAAATTAATAAAAAAGGTAAAAGCATTAAAAATTCAGAATTAAAATTAATTTAAAACAAAAAAAAAAATGTATGTTTGCTGCTACCGTATTACATCTGTACAACATAATTAATTACAAAACAAATACGGCAAAAATAATATATTAAAATCATGACAATATACGATAAAATTATAAATCATTAAAATAATTTATTAAACAAAAAGCTTTGTTCCTAAGCAACAAGGTAGTTTACAAGGAAAAAAAAAACACGTTTCAAAACATGTTTCATATTATGTTTCACTAAAACATTTAAACATTTTTTTTTTAATTAATTAGTATTAAAAAAAAAAATTATATTTTAATAATAATAATAATAATAAAGTAAACAAGTGTTTTCTATAAAACATGTTTTTATTACTTAACATTGTTACGTTATAATAATTTAATTGCATTTAAGAAATAATTTAAAACAAAGAGAACAAAAAAAAAAAACGAACCACAGAAACGACATTAATCAACAATCATCACATTATAAAGTAAAAAAAAGAGGGGAAAAAAAAAATAAAATAAAAGAAAATTAAAAGTTAACCGTTTATTACACAAAATTAAATTGATATAAATCAATTTTTGTTGTTGTTCTTATTACAGGTAAAACATGATTTAAAGAATACAAAACACAACGAAACGTTTTTTTTTTTTTTTTTTTTTTATTAGAATTGAAACATTTCTCAATCAACATATTTCAACAGATTATGTTTCTTTTGTTGTTTTTTATGATTAATTAATTTTTTTTCTTGTTTTTTTTTTTTTTTTTTATATAAGAAAATTAACAAATAACGATGAATAACCCAAAAAAAATGTAAAAAAAAAAAAAAAAAAAATTAGTACATGGTTAATAATCACATTTAACCTAAAGGTTTTTTAAGTTTTTTTTTTTTTTTTTTTTTGTAACGAAATTATAAAATTGCATGAAACAATTTTTGCGTTTTTAAGACTTAATTTACTTATTGAAACATGTTTTGTTTTGGTTTGGTTTTTTTTTTTTGTGAACGCATTTTAAAAAGAAATAATTTATTCATGTATATAATACACACACACACATTGCACATACATTTTATGTTCTGTTATTACCGATTCTGTAAGATCATAACCAAACAGTTAATGTTAAACGAATAATATTACCACGCCTGGGATTAATTTTTTTTTCGTTTTTCCTTTTTTTCTTCAATAAATGTCTGCTTTGTTATAATTTTGCATTAAAATGAAATTTTTTCGTTTTTACCTTAAATTAATTTATAAAACAATAATCAATGGATGTTTTTTTGGTTTTATACTGAAATTAAGTCAAATTAAAGTTAATAATCGGACTTGTTGCTTACGGTAAAATAAAAGTGGTTTAATTCGCACAATTTATCGTAAGGACAATTTTTTGAAAGCTTTGAACTTTCCTTCGGTGCAGACATAAATTTTACTTTAGTATTTCAAACGACGATTATGATGCTCACAGATGCCCATTGTACGAAGAAAAAATAATTTTTGATTTAGTTTGATAGAATGGCGCCAAAAGAACTTTAATCAATGAATAGAAATAGAAAATGTTTAGTCAACTAAGGAATATTAAATAAATAAAACAAAAACAAAGCTGAAACAACATAAATTTAGGGATCAAAAATTTTTATTGCGTTGTTTCGTTATGTTTTTATGGTTAATAAGGATAAATATGACAATGTCCAGTCAATTGCTAAATGAAGGATAAAATTGAAGATGTTTAGTTTATGTTTATATTTTTAGATGCTTACGACAGCCTTATTTTTATTTGCTGTATGCTCACACCCTCTATAAAAGGCAACCAGAATATCCATATAAATAAAATGAAAACATTGATTCGTTGCTACTAAAATAATCGATTGCGTAAAATGCGTAGTCAATTCGTTTATTAAATGTTTTTTCTCTATTCTTTCTATATCCTTTCGTTTACTTGGTTCCGGGTAGAAGAATGGATAATTTATTTTTTCTTTCTTGATCCAACCAACTGTGCACATGTCACAAAATAAAAAGATAAATTCAATAACAGCCGAGAGTTAAGCCACCCAATTTCTTAGCTAACAATTGTTAAAACAAATAGCAAATAGCAGCAAATAAGGAAATTTATTTGCAAAGTATTATCCTTTTTCCTCAATAAGTATTTTCTGAAGCTTTATGTGACTGAAGGAAGAACAAAAAAAAATCGTCAACAGATTTTATTGTGTGAAAAAGGAGTGAAAGTTTTTAAATAAAAATTTCCTCCTTTAAATCATTCTGTTCAGTAACCTTTTTAATTAAAATTACTGAAAAGTTTTATTTTTCTCTAATTTGTATTTGAAAGAACCGTTAAACGGGGAAATATTTTTTTTTTGTTTTACAAGATTTTACAAGTGTTTTACAACCCCTTTTTTCTGCTTAAAATAAAACTAAAATCCTTAAGAATGTTAGAGGTGATTTTATTCAATTTAAAGTTTGACTCATGTGGCCCCGATTATACCTTTTTTTTTTTCTCACATTAAAATTCATTCAAGATCTATTTGTCCAGCTATATCGATTTGTGAACCCTTATAATAAAATATATTAAAGGAAACTATTACCACCCCCTTTTTGAATTGTTTTTCTTTACGACATTTTGTTGTGGGCGCATCGAAACATACAGCAATAAAACATCAAACATTTATTCATCCGGTAAATTGACAAAATTTATATTAAAATAAAAATGAATCAACAACATCAGCAACCCTATTTTTATCTATTGTAGTGTAAAAATGTACTCATCGTCGCCATTACAAGCAATTTATCAAAATAAACGTAACATATGAAGAGAAAGTTTTTTTTTTTTTTTTTTTTTTTTTTTTGTATAAAAAGACAAAGTTTTCGCTGCTTTTTCTTCATTATTATTAGTGTTTTGATTCCACGCGACTAGACACTTATTATTATTATTATTATTATGCCTATTTGTCCTACTTTTATATTTGTTTTTTTTTTTGTTTAATCCCCACAAATATACCATAACGTAATGATTTATACGCAGTCATTTTGTAACCATTTACCAGAAATTTAATAAATTATAACACATTAATGTGATTTTAATCGTTTCTTATATATTTCTATGTGTTTTTATGTGACAAAATTAATAATAATTATAATTAGTAGTAAAAGTGAAATTAATTAAATATAGGTTTTAGTAAAATAAAATAAATGAAGAAAGATTAATTGTTGGGTAATTTATTAACACAGGGAGTGTAAAAAAGGCAGCAGCAACAGCACCACTAACACACCAGCATCAGCACAACATTAATAAATAACCATCAAGAGTTTTTCCTATTCTTTATTTCTTGTGTAAGATAACTTAAACAGGCGAAAATATGTAACCCAGGCCTGACTTTTAATACCACCCCTTAATTTTATTTATATTTATTCAAGTCTACTAAATCTACCTTAAATGTAATAATTCACCTAGAAATTCACCAAATATAAAAGACGTTTTCTTAATTTTAAATTAACCAACCAACCAACCAACCCCCACCGTGTTATCGTTTTTACATTGTGTTTTCCTTTCGTTTTTCTTTCACATTTTAACGTAACTTTTTTTCTCTGCGTTTTTTTTTTTTGTTTTTGTAAAACCACCTAAATCAACCCCCAAGTGACCAAAGTTTTGTTAGGTTTTCCTTCGTTTTTTTTTTTGTTTTTTTTTTGCTTTATTTCTTTAAACAGAAATGGGATTTTAATACAGTGTTGTTATGTGTATCGCTAAAATTACATTTAACCAAAAGAAAATAACTAAAGTAACTAAAAATACACTGTTAACCGAAAAACAGCACCCTTAATTACTGTTCAGTTGGAAAATGTAAAAAAAATTCTTTCGTTAAAGAAGTAAAAAAAAAAAACTTTCTAATGAATAATAAAGAAAAGAAAAGAAATGGAAAAAAAAATATATATATTTTTTTTTTTTTACAGTGTTTTATTCGTATTAAATTTCGCATTGCTTCTGTTTGTTTCTTTTTGTTTCAAGGGTTATATAAATAAGTGGGGTGGCACCCAATTAAAGCAGGAACATAAATCTACGTACTTTGTGTACATTGTAAATATACGAGGCCGTTCGTTCGTATTATCATTTTTTTTTTTTTTTTTTTTTTGTTTTACTTTGTTTGGGGTGGTAAAGCTTTTGTTGTCTCGCCTATTTTTTTTTCTTTTTTTCGTTATTTTTAAATTACCTCAATGTCACGATAAATTTTTTTACTCTTTATTTTTTTTTTAAGCTTAAGCAATAAAATATTTTATTCGTAATCACGTCGATGTTGTTAAGTCAAGGAATAAAAAAAAAAAAAAATTCTTCTAATGGTAATTTTCGGTTAAATAAAAAAAAAAATGCATTAATAATTAGATAAGAGATCAAATTAAGGTAAATTAAGAAGAAGTAAAAGAAAACGAAGATTTTTTTTTTTTTATTATTTAGCGGTTTAATTATGACAAATAATTCTGGCGGTAAGAGAGAAGAAAATACAAAAAAAAACTTTTGCTTCACATAAATTTACTGAATTTTTACGCCGTCCATTTTTTTTTTGTGTGCAAATTCCTCGTTAACGAAAAACGTTAAAAAAAATTTTTTTTATTTTTTTTTTACAAAGTAAATAGTTTTGTGTTTATTTTAACTTTGAATGAATTTAAATGTGGTGAATAAATTTATTTATTTTGTGTTTTTTTTTTTGTATTTTCTCGCCGTGTTCGATTTTTTTCTTTCTTTATTTCTATATCAACAACAACAACAACAACAGCAACAAAACCTTTTTCTTTCCTATTTGCTTATTTATTTATTTATTTTAACTTTATATCAATTCAAAAAAAAAAAAAAAAAAAAAAAATACGAAAAAGCTAAAGAGAATATTTAATTTGCCTTCCATCAAAATGAAAAAAATAAATTTATTCACTTTATTTCTTAACTTTTTTTTCTTTGTTGTTGTTTTGTTTTTCTTCTACATATGATGCAAAATGGGTAAAATAAAGGTAAATGATGAAAACAGCAATAAACGGGACTTCTACCCACAACAAGAATACGAAGAAATATTTTTTATTTTCTTTTTTTTTTGCGAATTTGAATTTAGCTAAGCAACAGAATTGGAAATTTTCTATTCAACAGCGCGTCGGTTGAAGCAAGGTTAGAACTTTAGATCGACTAAAGTACCTTCAATTCTTTAACTCTTTACGTCGTCAAGTCAAAGTTTTAGCATAATTCTTTTTTGCTTTTGTTATATTATTGTATTTAGAATTTTATTCCGGAGGCTTTTTTATTTATTTATTTTGATTGAATAAATGGATTTTCGTTTTTTTTTTTTTTTTTCGCAACTACTCAGCACAACTAAATGTTGTGTTTGTGCTTTTTTACTTACAACAAAATAAAATTATATAACTTCTGCCATAAACAACTTTGCCATTTCACATAATATAAACATAAATTTTCTTAGAAAACAATAAAACATGTCGCATAAAACAAACAAAACTAGAAAAAAGATAGAGAGAACGAGAACAGAAAAAAAAAAAAAAAACAATTCGAAATAAAAGGAAAAAGGATATGTCAAATGAAAAAATAAAAATAAAAATTCGTTTCTTGCCGTAGCTAAAAAGAGGACGTTTTTCAGCATAACAAATAAAAATCTATTTTTACACAAGCTAACTAAAGAAAAAAAAATTCGCCAATATTTTGTTGTTTCACCACGTGTGCAAATTTACTCAGTTCGTTGAGAAAAAAAAAATTGCATAACCGAGTCAAAGTTAGAGACAAACTAAACACAAAACATGCGACTTAGATGAATGCTTTTAGGTAGAAAAGAGGAGTGAGGTATTAGTAAAATAAAATACAAGAAACGTAAAGCCGCATATTGGTTATATGTTTCACCCAACCACCCAGCTATATGTGAGTTTTTTTTTTTTTTTTTGGTTGCGTTTTTACTTTTTAAAGGCAGTGACTGAATAAAACAAGAAAAAAAAAATAAAGAAGCCGAACAAGTGCTGTTGGTTGTGGAAGGGTAGTGTGAGTTAGAGGGGTTGTTACAGCCAAAGGACTCTACTACTACTCTGCTTATATATATATATGGGACGATGATGAAAAACAAACACGACTACTAAAGTAGAAGAATAAGGAGAAGCGCATGAGAAAATTGTATATAAAGTGTGAGCTGACTCAGCGGTGATTTATTACTTTTGTCGCTATGGAATTCATAAGACGAATGGGGTGGTCCCAAAACGTGAGCATCCCTTATTTTCATTTTATTATATTTACCAAGTTCTTTAACTTACACGAAAACTGTGTATAAATATAAAAGACAAACAGAGACACGCACACACCTATTGCCGACAAAGATTTTCCACGAAAAACAGTAAAAAAGAAAAGAATAAAACGAAAGTTCCATTTAAGGTTCTGAGTCGAGATTCCAGAGCGATATTTTTTCTATTTTTCGTTTTTTTTGACTACTGATACAATGATACCGGCAGAACTTTTGTTCAAATTGTTTTTTTTTAAGGGATGACAGAGAGGTGTATGTATTACACCCACATAAATACCAACACCAAATTCACCCAGTCAAAATAACAAATTTTAACCAAAAATAACAGCTTACTGTTGCGGTATATCAATATACCTATATATATATATAAAAAAGAGAAATGCGCGAGCTAAATTATTATACACACAGTGCTGTATATGAACTGATAAGTAATTTTTATTTTATTTATTTTTTTTTTTTTAAGTATTTGTTAATATTATATAGAAACGTATCGTATATAATATAATTTTGATACTTATTTATGTGAACACACAGTAAATTGATAAGGGACAAATACGGTAGCGAGCACACCTCGATTGCGTATATATTTTTGGGGACGAAACACCCGACAGAAACGATAGTTCTTTGTCACAACATCAATATAAATTTCCCATAGAAAGATTTAATGATAAATGTTTTGGAACGCATCACCACCGTTAATAAATTAAAAAAAAAAAAAAAAAAACCCAAAAAAACAATTGGAACACACAAAATCATCCCTTACCATTAAAAAAAATAAATAAAAATCTAATAACAGTATTACCTTGTTACATAGTTTAGGTCACCCTTTAATTCATTTATCTACGTCAAATTTATTTACTAAATAATTACATAAATACTGCAAACAAAAAAAAATAACGCAGTAATAAAATGAACAAATTGGTCAACCAATAAAATTAGGTTTTTAACAACTTGATAAAATATTTATATAAAAAAAAAATTTTTTTACGAGCTATTAGTAGTGGGTTAAAAATGTAATAAAAAAAAAAAAAAAAAGTGAAGAGAAAATCAAATCACATCAAAAATCATGTAGCAAGTAATAAAAGTCACAAAATTAAGCCATAAACAATCATCCAAATTACCAGAATGAATTGTGAAGCTTTGTGAAGAGCTCAAAGGAGTTTTACCTTTTTTTTTTTTATTATTTTATTTTTTTTTTGTTTCTCTTCTTCTTCTTCTTTTACGACACATTTTATAGCTTTATTGCTTCGTTTATATTTTTATGAGCCGACATAAACCGTATAGAAACACTTTGTTAAACATTTATTAATCATAAAACATCAATCCGTTGTAAGAATTTCTCTTCGTTTTTCTTTTTAATTTTACTTTAAAGTAAATAAAACATAATTTAAATTTCATCACATAATCATCCCTTTTTTTTTTTTTTTTCACTTGATTTTAGTAAAACCAAAACTTGACTTCTTGCTTATAAAAGTGTAAAATTATTTGTCTTGCAGTTAATATTAACAATGTTATGGGTAATACTCATAATAATAATAATAATAATAATTCCAACAGCTTTATATTGTTAAACAAATTATTTAATGACACCCCCTTTGGTGAGATGATATAATTTAGTTACCAAAGCCCCAGTTAATGAATAACAAAGAAATAAACAAACGGAAAAAAAAAACCTTTTTGGTGCAAAATGTTTTCATTTTTTTTTTTTGGTTTCCTTTTGTGCTGTTGTTAAATGTGGTTAGATTGTATAGCCGTTGATGGCGGCAACAACATGACCCTTTGCTGCATTCGTTAATATCCCATTACGTTACAATACACTGTTAAATTGATTTAAGCGCGTCATTATTCATTTTGATTATTTATTTACCGCGAATTGTAGATAAGGGGGCGGTCTTCATACGCGGCAAAGTATTAAAACATTTCATGTCAATAAATTAAAATAAAAAAAAAATATATAATAAATAAATAAATAATGTTAAATTGTAATTATAAACTAAAAATAAAACCAATTTATTCATAAATTTCTTGTATTTATGAATAAAAATCATCAAAAACATGTTTAGCACGCGGAACGAAATCATGAATAATTTTTTTCTTTTCCATTATAAAAACTAAAAAAAAAACCAAAACCAGCGAAAAAGAAATGAAGGAAAGACATTCATAATAAGTGTCTTTCGTTAGAATTTATATTCAATTTAAATGTTTTATTTCAACTCTATGTACTAGCTGGATATTTAGTTAGTTAACGTTGTATCGGTTGTTCGATATAGAAACAGAGAGAAAAAAGAATTAATTTTTTTTTTTTTTTTTTAACTTTTTAAAATACAAATGAATACAGAATTTATGATAGGACAAGTGTTGTAAATAATAACACAGCAGCAGCAGCATCATCATCAGCAAACAGAAAGAATAACAACAAAATGTTAAAAAGCAAGTAGAAAAAAAAATTATTATTATTATTATGTTTTTTTAAATGTTTTATTTCACGACTTATGATGAGCAATAAGCCCGCGGTAAAATAACTTAAATAAAAAAAAAAAAAAAAAAAACGAAATGAACACGCTCTTGTTTGATTTTTTATTATTTTAATATTTATGCGTCGTTATAATTTTATTTTTTTTTTCTCGTCTGATACATTATTTACCGACAAAATCTTTATAATAATTACATGTGGGTGGAGTTTTATGTTGTTTTTTATATTTTTTATTAACATAAATGTTTTATTTACTTTAAAAGTAATGATAAATGTACTCACTTAATAATTGATTAAAATGTGATAAAAAATAAAAAAAAATGTATAAATTAAATGAAATCTGTCACACGTTAAAAGTATGTAAAGAAAACATTGTGATAACAGCAACATATATTATGTTTGTATTAATAATAAGACGGAAATTGTAATGTTCAACGAATCAAAATAAATAAATAATGAAAAAGATTAATAAATAAATCCACCTACAAATGGATTATTGGATATTCCTTACCCTCGTTTAAAAAAGAAAAAAGAAATACTTTGTGACTTTTATCCATCGTTTATTTTCCACATTAAATTGGCTTTCTTTATGTACATAACATATCTATTTTATGGGATGCATGTGGCACATATGGGTCTTTAAGTGAAAATTCATATATCAAAGCATAACAAGGCAATGAGACACGACAAGACAAGACAAGACGTGCCATATTTCATATTTAATAATATATAAAAATAAATTATATAATTAAAAAAAAAAAAAAAAAAATGGAGAGAGAAAAGACGTTACCATTAACACAAATATTATCGTTAACACAAAACAAAATTATATTACAATCGGATCGAAAACAACCATGTTTAACGTTACGCAAACATTATTAAATGTAATTTAACTCCGAAAATGTATTTTCCCTTACTTTATTGATATTTAATTTTTATTTTTCAATATAAAAACACCGACATATGTCACAGATTTATCATTTCTACAACGAAAATGGTCGCACTCGAATTTTTACGTAATTTTTTTAACATTATCAAAGGAAACGAATTTTGTTACTTGAAACATTAAAAATAATAAATTTATTTAAAGGAGATGACACCCTTAAATGTTTAACCACCCCTACCATTACGATCTCTTATTTTTTTATAATCATATGTCAAACGTATGTTGTTTACTTAAAATTAATGCAGGATAATGCGTGTTAAAAGGAAGCCATAAACCATTTTACCATTTTCTTGTATTTTAAGAATTAAGCTGAAAAATTAAAAACGGTTTAAAACATGTAATGTTTGTGGTTGATTTTCGAGTTAATTATTGTTTTTTTTTTTTTTTTTTTTATGTGTGAAAATGAGACAATTTCACATGTTTTTCATCTCTTATTTTCTTCGTTTATTATATGCCCTTCATGGGGTATTTTAAAATTTCTTTTTTTTTATTTTAAAGATGAAAAATAAAAAGAGAAAATAAAACTAAATATAGAAATATATATATATATATATATAAAATATATCCTCCGTTATATATATCGCACATATTTTATTTGACTATAACAACGGAAGAAATACGAAAAAAAAAAAAAAAAAATTAATACCCAAAATGAAAATATATATTATAACTAGAGGTGTGCGATTAGGGCGGTTTTTTTTTTTTTGTATTTTTGTATTTTATATCGTATCGTAACCCATATATTTGTCAGGGTTTATATTATGTAGTTTGTTAGAAAACTCAAACGCAAAAATCCATTAATCACCCTGGAGGCTTAAAGAAATGTTTTAGAAGAAAATTTTTCATACAAACAAAAAAAAAAAAAAGAAAAAAACTAAGAAAAGAAAATTATTTTTCTTCTTTTTTTTTATATAAGGTGGCGCCTTTAAGGTCTTATTTATTTATTATTTTTTTATAACATCTGTATTAGGATTCACAATTTTTTACCGATGTTAATACACCAAATGAAGTATTTTTTTTTTTTTTTTTTTTTTTGTAAATAAGAGAATAAGGAAATTAACGCATAAAATCCTATGACAATTCAATCGTAATTTTTTTTTTTCTTTTTTTTTTCAATGTAATAAATTTCCAGTTTTGAGGTGTTTTATTTAAGATTTATTATTCTACGCTTCGAATGGTGGTTATAATACTGTGCAGCAATGGTTGCAGCAACAGTAGTACAGCTCCTCCTCCATAGCATAATGAAAGTAAAGATGAATGAATGGAGAAAAAAAAATACACGAGAAGAAAGTCATGTGACAGAAATATTTCATCGAAATGGGTCCCTGGAGTATCGTTTAAAAGACGCTACACTTTCTATTTTGAACATATCCTGTCTAACCAACCATCCCCATATAATCGACCAAAAAAAAAAGTAAACGCGGCATTTTATATTGACTAATAAAAACACAACAGCATAAACAAGATGAATTGGTGTTTTGTTGCGTATTTGGTCGCATTATGTCAATAGAAACAAACTACCGAGCAACCAACTTTTTTTCTTTTTTTTTTTTATTATCCGCAAAAAGTTATCAGTGTTATAGATTTTTATGTTTTATTTTCAGTTATTCTCCCTACGGCAATTTCGCCTCGTTATTATTATTATGAAGTAATTTTTGTCAATTACCAATTTGTCGTCTGGACTTTATAATTTTACTAAAGTGGATGAAACTTGAATGTCGTTCCATGACACCCTCTTACCTAATAATTGTAATTTTTATTTTATAATAAAAAAAAGAAAAAGTAAAGTAAAGAAAAAGATTTTTTTCAACCCACCTCCTGTTGTTTAAGGTAATTACTAGCCCACCCTATTGTTTTTTTTTTTTTTTATAAGTGAAAGTTAACGTATAACCATACACATTAAAGCACATTTTCTTAACTGCCCCAATCACTACTTATGCACAAAGAAGAAGTAGCAGAAAAAAAAATAAATAAACCACCAAGAACCTTCACCAATTAAACACTTGAATTATGTTTGAAAATTTTATGACTTTGGGTATTAAAAAAAAAAAGAACAAAAAAAAAAAAAGCAAAATTCTCCCTTATAATTTCCCACTTGCTGTGTAACGAAATTAAGCGAAAATATTTCCTATAAGAAACAAAAAGCACGTGACTGGCATGCATATTTAATTAATCGGTAATAGGCAGGCGTGCAAGTGGTTTTAAATAAATTTCAAAATTTTTTTCTTTTTCTTTTTGCTACCATTCATTTGCCATCACACCGGGCTAATAATAATTATTATTATAAATTACCATTAATTTATTTTTAGAAAAAAAAAATTAGGAATACGGAATTTACGAAAGTTTTTAGCGCGATATTATTTATTGTTTAAGCAAACACACACACACATATTTTTAAGGAATGATATCAGAAACCCCTTTTAAAAATAGAATTTTTATTTATTAACAAAGTGATCATTTTGAAATTTTATATTTTAAAATCTCATTTTCATCGTGGAAAAACACACAGAAAATCTGAATATAATTTAACATCGTTAGCGTAAAAAAAAAAAAGTAAAAAAAAAAATCGAAATATGATAACCTATGATTTATGGTTAAACAACGAATCTTAGAAACGCGAGTAAGAAACGTTTAGTATTTTTTAAATAAGATTGATTTGGTGTGCTGTTCTTCTATTTGCCGCCATTATTACGCTATTTTAAAAGCTCATTATTTATCACTACAAAAATCGATCATTAAACATGTAATTTAGGAGTGCTTTCTTCTGTGCTTTAATTATTTATTGTTTTGTTAGTTTTAATCACGATAACATAATAATAATAATAATAATAATAATATTAATAACTTTTCTTGACACTATCGCTTAATATAATCTTACAGCAGCAACACATAAGTATTTTTATTTTTTCTTCTTTTTTGGTAAAACGGAAGTTATTTAGTGAATTGTAGTTGCTAGCGCTATTTATGTACATAAATATGTAATAAAACTATATTTGAATGTACTCTATAAATGTTATCATAGTGCAATATCTTTATAAATATCTATAAAAATAGTAATCAATTCAATAGTTTTATTAACAATTGTTTTGTCTATTTAAAAACGAAAAACTTTTTCTTCTTAGTGAAGAAACATTCTCATTCGCAGTTTCCTCCTCAGTAAACAAAAATTCTTTTTTTCCATTCTTTCTTTATTTATTTTCTTCGTTTTAATATAATACAGGAGGAGAGAAAACAAAAAAAAAAAAAAAAATAAATAAACAAAGATAAAGAAGGCGAAAAAAGAAGTTGATAAGCATCATAGACGAAATAAAGAAAATTCAACGCAATAAATCAAAAGGCAAAATAAGATCCTATAAAGATATTCCTGAGAAAAAAAATTTTTTTTTTCTTATTCTACATTTGTAGAATGAATTTATTTCTGTACTTTTTATATGTATGTAAATTTTTGCTGATAATACAAAATAAGTAAAAATAAAATGGGCTGGATAAACGAATATATTAAAATGAGACATCGCACATCATTGCCGGTTGGGTTTTTTTTTATTTCTTTTCGTTTCTTTTTGATTAATTTTCGCTTGTAATAAAATGAGAGAAAGAAAGAAAGAAAGAAAGAAAGAAAAAAAAATGTAATCTTCACAGGTAATTTTCAAGAAGCTTAAATAACTACCTGCAGCCACACAGATAAACAGTAAGTTATATCTCTTAATAAATTGATTTTAAATTAAAAAATGTTATTAAAAAAGAAAAGAGGAGAATAAGAAGACGAAGAAGACGTAAAATTCTCTTAAATTAAAGTAGAAAAGTCTGTTTATAATCTTTATTACGAATTTTTTTTATATTTTATTTTTAAAGATGGTTAAATATTGATTATATTTTCTTAATAAACGAATAAACTTATTAAATAGATTTTTTTTTTTTTTTTTATAAAAACAAAACATTAATCAGTGTCAAAAAATTTATTATTATTATTATTATTAAAGGCTGATCAAAACATTTCGTATCGGTAATTAAATATAATTTTACCTGGTTACAATTTATTTATTCGTTAGTCATTTTAACAAAATTACTTAGCTTTCAAAAAATCAAAATTTTCTGGTTTTCTTGTAACAAAATCCAAATATCGTTACATGTGTTAGAAAAGTTAGAAATAATAATCAAAGTAATTTTAACCAAATATAATCATTTATCGAAAATGAAACCAATCGTAAAACATACATAACAAAAGCAATAGAAAATAAATAAAACATGTAGAATAAACATAAATGTTGTACATATATAGCTGTATAATATAAATAATCGTGTGATGTTTTAAACCCCCGACCTACCTACCCACCCATTTATACTAGGGGCACCAAAACGAAACGTAACAAAATCAACAATATTATATGTGATGTTTGAATTTTTTTTTTTTTTTTTTTGGTTAAAGTTTATTAGTCATTCGGGGATTCGAACCCGATACAAACTACTATATCATGATATGTAGATATTGATTGTTATTTATTATCTTTAACAAGACTATATATTAAACTTTTTGGCCTTTATACTCCCTATTATACTTGTATAAAACGCACATCGATTTCTATATATTTATTACGTGTGTGTATTATGTCTCTCTATTTGACTACGAAAAAAAAAAACTAAAAAAATAATTCAAATTGGGTGGTGAATTATTCAGAAAATATGCATTTTGACTCATTTAACGTTTACGTAAAAGGTGGGTGATTTTTTGTTTTTGTAACATACTGCATTAGAGTATGAGAATGTACATATATTGGGTACGTACCCAATTGGATTGGGTTTATCGATGAATGGTCAAATGGTTAGGCATACAACAGTATTGCGGTTAATATACTGCATCAAATCATATAACCAAACATTTTTTTTTTTGCTGCTGCCTTTTATAATAATTTTTTTGTATTTTTTGAACAGAAATAAAAATCACGTGCTTGTCGAAATCAAAATTTATGACATTTTGATATTATGTATTATTTATTTTATTAAATTTTTTTTTTTGTTAAACAATGTGTATTTGGTGCACTAGTTATTATTATTATTTTTTTGTTTGTTTGTTTGTTTGCTTGTTTAATGCAATTTTGATGTAGAACCCACAGGAGAATTCGATAAATATTTATTTGTTGTTTGGTTAATGTTTTTTCACTCTACTATATTTTCTGTTATTATTACTATTATTATTATTTAAAAACTCATTATTGGGCTGTGTATTTACTTTTCTGTTTCATTTTTTTTTTTTTTTGTATTTAATAAATCGTAGTTTAAAAAGTTAAAATAGCAAAAAAAAAAATTTAAAAAAATACAAACACCATGCAAAGTAAAATTTATTTCCTTTTTTTGCGGACGTCTTGATCCATATTGATTTATTCATTGCATTAAAAATAAATAAAAATTTTAAAAAAAAGTTAAAAAAAAAGTCAACTATGGGTATATTTATAATGCGTTAAAATGTATGTGACAAGTTTGAATAAATATAGGAAAAATAAATAAATTAACAAGCGGACAAAAAAGAAAATAAATTCAGCAGACAAAGCAAAAGTTTTTTTTTTTCGTTTTTTTTGCATTTATTTTTCATATAAAACCGGGAAAAAACGAAAGATGAAAAAATGTGTGGAAAATATTATACCACCTGCGACACCGTTTATGCTTCTATGGAACGCGCACCAACCGTGATTTATTAGTGAATTAATTTAACCCAGCCGTCAGCATATAAATACAATTCTAATCAAAAAAAAAAAAATTATCCAATATCAGCTGAAAATAAAATCATGCGTGTAAAAAGCTAAAATAATATTGTAAGGGTAGTTTATACAAAGTAAAGCTTCGCAGTTTTTTTTTTTCTTAAAATAAGAAGCAAGAAAATTCAGAAGCACAAGAAAAGCTTGTTCAAGGTTTCTGTTGAGTTTTTTCGGTTTTTTCTCCACTAACTAAAACGAACAAAAGTTTCGTCGAATGTTTCTCATCAGAAAATGGTTGGGTTTTTGGGAGGATTTTTTTTAACGTCATTCCATTCTTTTTTTTTTTGAATGGTTGTGCTTCTTGGTACAACGTTAGTGAGTTATTGGCTTTGTTGACGGCCTAAGGGACTTCTCTATAAACATAGCTAGGGTAATTTTAGTCAATTTTTGGGCGTAAAATAACAAAAAGGCGTCGGGTTTTTTTTTTCTACATTTTTTTGGGTATAGTAATAAGAAAACAACTCGCGCTAAGAAATACATCGACATACAATCGCTATCATTTATTATCAAAAAAGAACAACAAAATGTATTTATATAATAATAATTGTAATAATAATGATAATAATAATAATAATATTAATAATGTGGGGGCGAGTGTTACAAAGCGGAAAAACAACAAAATACCGTGAAAGATATAATTAAATACTTGCGTCGTCTGTGTTACGGCTACGGATGTTTATTTTGTTGTTTTTCTAATTTTCCGGCATTCTGCTCTTATTGAGCTTCTTAAATAAACTCTTAAATAATGTCTTGAGCTTACCACTGTCATTATTTATTAATTTTACCACCAGCTGCAAGAAAATATTTTCTACGTCGTTTTATTTATTTTTTCTAGTTTAATTTTTACTGATTTGTTGCTGGAATCTTTTTGCAACGCATAAAATTTCTCAACATCCTTAAATCAGATTAAATATAAACAATTGAAAACGGACCTCATATTTATTTGCGTCTTCGATCTTTGGCCGCATAACATAGCATTACCAAGGAGAAGACCAATAAAAAAAAACGAAAAACTTGTTATAGATTTTACTTTTCCGACAACATAGGAGATTTTTCAAAAGCTTCCCGATTCCATTAAAAATGAAAAAATATCACAAATAAAACCCACAAATAAATATTTTATATTCGTGGCAAAGAATTTTTTTATTAAAAAAAAAAAATTCTTTTAAAAATTGAAGAAAAATAAAAATATTTCGCATTTTGTTTATTTACGCTGATGGCTGGATATAAGATGATGTGATGCTACAATGCGCACAGTTATTCAATTTCGGCGAAAATTCAAACAAAAATAATTTTTTCGTATTTTTTTTTTTTTTTTTTTTATTTATAAATAATTGTTTAAAGAATTATTTTTGGTATTTGGAAAATTTTTTGTATTGGTTCATAAGAAAAGGAAAAAACAGAAAAAAATGGGGAGAAAAATGTGCAGATGCTATAAAGTTATTTTTTGTGCACAATTTACCTTTGTGCAAATATTTCCTTTTACTTTGTCATCGGTGAAGTAAAAAAAAAAAAAAAAAAATTAAAACACAAAACCACTCGGTATACAACAAATAAGTTCATTCTGGTTTAAAATTAATTTATTATGTGGATGTTATTATGTGCGGTCAACAAAAAGCAGATGACAATTTATTTTCTTATACAATAACTAATTAAATTAATGTGACCTTTATAACAAACACCTTACACAAGATCAAAATCAAAGTTCAATAAAGTTTTATTGTTAATTATATTAACACACATAAACAATGTACATCTATTCTCTTTCGTTTGATAATAAATCCACATTTTTTTTTTTTTGCTTAATTTTAATTTTAAAAGATGTTATTAAGAAGATTTATGCGATTTTGTATTTTAAAAAATTAAAAAAAAAGAAGAATTTGCAATATGTGCATAGTTAGGGATATTAATATAAACATGACTAGTTACTATAATATTAAATATTAATAATTAAATAATAATAATAATAAAGCTTAAATGCTATCAACGAAATAACAACAAAACACAAATTATGGGAATATGATATACCAAAACAGTAACAAATAAAACGGCAGTAGCTGTGGTAGCAAATAACGAACGAACGAACGTACCAAAAAACAAGTAAACAATCAAAGAATGAACGAGCCAACCAGTCAGCCAACTAACAAACTAACCAACCAAACGAACAACAGCATTATATGTTGCATATAAAACGTTAATCTTTAGTTAATCCAAAGTATATATACCTGCATAAAATGTTTCACATTTTGACTTTAGGTATGAGTTACCTAGCTAGGCCGACTATATATGCTATTCTATGGAAAATTTATCTGATTTAACACCTAATATAATAACTTAATATATTGTTATTGTGTTGCTATGTTTAATGTAAACATAACTTATGCATATATACCTATATATATATATTATTATTATAAAATGATATTTATAGGAAGAAATAAATAAATAAATAATCAAAGAGGGGCAACCGTTTTCTTTTTTTTTTTGTTTAATTTTTATTTTGTTAAACCGCACACTACAAATCACATTTTAATACAATTTTACAATTTTATTTTTTATTATTTTTAATTACTTTATTACTTGCTTAGAAAATTGATAAATTTTTATCGATAAAAGGTAAAACTCAGTTTAGATAATTTGTGTCGTGATTAAAAGAAATGAAAAAAAAAACAGCGAAATCTAAGATACATTTATGCTTGTTCTTTTTTTTTTTTTTAATGTTTTTTTTTTTCTGTACATTTTTATACATAATTTTAATTTTAATTTTTTATTTTAGTATCTTATGTACATCAATACACTGTTATGTAGTAAAATTAAACCAAAAAAATAAATAAAATAACAACTATGGCGACTAAAACGGGGCGCTGAATATATATATATATATATTTTTTTTTCGTTTTTATTTTAATTTAACAACAAGCCCGCGTGTGGTTCATTCTTTTTTTTATTCAACATTTAATGTATGTTTGGTTGTTGTTATTATTATTATTTCATCTTCTCTTTGATCGTATGTTTTTCCACCATGTTTCTCAATTGAATAAATTTTCATGTTTTTCCTTTTATTAAAATAAAAAAAAAATTGTTTGTCGTTGTCGTCTTCGACGTTGTTTTCTTTTCAAACATGTTTTTTACTTTTTCAATTCTGTTATGTATAACCAAAAATACATATAAGAAAGGCACGAATATGTTGTGTTTTTTTTTTTTTTTTTTTATTTTGCTGCTCTCCAAGATGAGATGTTGGGTAACAAAAATACCAAATAATAATAAAAAAAAAAACAAAATAAGGATACATTTTGTATGAATTTTATTTTATTTTGTTTTAACAAGTTTCTTAAATCAACGTTCGCGTATATGTCTTTGACCTTTTTCCTGTACTTTTATTATTATTAAAATAATAATAAAAAATGCAGTTTGATAATATGTACAGTGTTTTTTGTAACGAAAAAAAAAAAAAAAAGAAATCAAGACAGGAAAAAAATTAAAAACTTTACTGTGCACCCAATCACGATATAAATAAATATTTTTGTTTATTTCTTTGCTATATATGTTTTCAGTTTTCTTTTACTGTTCTTTAAGAGGAATGAAATATAAATTAAATACAAACGGCGTGCGTGATAAAAATGTATATACAAACGACAAATGTATTTTTTAATTTTTTTTTTTTAAAGAAACCAAAACAAAAAATGCTTTTAATTCTTCATTCTGAACTCTATTTTAGAAAGTACACAAATAATTTATGACATCAAAATTAACTAAAAATAATTCGTAGCTTACGTTTTATTTATTTAAAAAAAAAATAAAAAAAATATTTCTTGATTTATTGTGTGACAAAAGCTGTACACACATTTCTCTTGACTTAAATTTTTTTCTTAAAAAAAAAAAAAAAATAAATCGAATAGAAACAGTGTTGAAACGCTGAAATGTTTCACTTGTGTTTCATGTTTCATTATTGTTTTCGTTTAGAATTTTTTTCCTTAAAAAACACAGAAATAATCAATAAAACTAAATTATTTTTAATATAAAACATAAAAATATATAAAAAAAAATTATAAAAAATGAAAGAAAGAAACATTAAAAAATATTACGCCATTTAAGTAATTTAATCTCATTAATCTTATTATCAAGGTAATAAAAGTTAAAAATAAATAAACAAATCCCAAGTCAAAGGAATTTTTTTATTTTTTTTCAACTCTGTTTTTTAGAAAACATTTTTTTTGTTTAAATATTCGTTGTGTTTAAAATATGTTGTATTTTGCTTAAGGCACTTTTTTTTTTTTATTCCATTTACTAAATTTTAATTATTAAATTCATTTACTTTTCAATTAATCGTTGCATATAAGTATTAACCACATTTATATATAAATATATATGTATATATATAATGAAAATAATTGTTATAATTACATTGAAACAATTACAGAAAATTGAGCAGCTGAAAATAATTATTACAAACACATAAAAGGTCATAGATGATAATTATTTATTATATTTTATTTATATATATAATTAAATATATAAATAATTAAAAATGTTTAAAAAATAGTGATTGAAACATGGTGAATTATATTAATGATATAAAATTATAATAATAATAATAATAATAAAAGTAAAGTCATTGCGTGCTGAGCAATTAAGTCTGATCATTAATTTCACAATTTTATTTTTTTCTACGTCTCTTATTACAATTTATTTTATTTTATTTTAATTAAACTGAATATAAAATATAAATTGTACTTTAAACTACTTAAAACTAGTCAAAAATTAAATATGTGCATTAATTTACATTACAAACGTTTGTTTATTAAATCAATTTTCCCTTTATAATATTATTTCACTTTTAATCATTAAAGATTCTTATTAAAGCAGCAGTTAATACAGTAGACATTTTCTTAATTATATAAATAAATAAAAAAAAAAAAAAATTGCAATTTAAGACAATAAATAAACAAACAACCGTTGATCATGACTTATTATATGAAAAATAAAATAAAAAAGCAACAAAATGAAGCGAAACGAAAAAGAAACGAAACGAAAGAAAAAAAAAGATTAAAGTAAACAAAAAATAAACAACGAAACCTGCTAAACGTAAGAACAATGTTTTGAAAAACATACAGAAAATAAATAAAAAAAAAAAATAATAAAAGAAAAAAAAACATTAAACATTGTTACACGAAAGAATAAAACATAAAAACGTTTAATAATAAAAAGAGCAGACAGGCAAAAAAAGAAAAAAAGAAATTTTTATTTATTTTTTTTTTATTATTATTAAATGAAGAATTTTCGCTCTTATCATGTTTGAAGTAAAATTCGTGAGTATAAACCGCACCGTTTTCGTTATTTTATAATTTTAAAGTACAGCAAGCAACAAACCGAAATGAAGAAAAAACAAAAAAATTTAAGTAAATAAGAAGGTAAAAAACCTGTTCGATAATCGCAGTAAATAAGATTTTCTGCTTGTGGTAATTTACATTTATTTTTTAATTTTTTTTTTTTTTTCGTTTTAATGCCCGATAAACGGTTTTTTTTTTTTTTTTTTTTTTCATTACACGAAATCAATGTAATTTTTTTGTTTTTTTTTCCTTTAAACAAAATATATTTTTTGGTTTAATCACGTTAAGAAAAAAAAAAAACTCGTCACTAACAAGAATAGAAATCCAATTTCATTATAATTACTCAACAAAAAAAAAAAAACCTTTCAACAGACAATAAAAAAAAAACCGCGACAAAAAGGAAAAATATTTCTTTTTTTTTTTTTTTTAAAGATTGAAAGAAAGATGAGAAAAAAATTTAATTTAATTTGTTTTTTTTTTTTTAATTTGATTTATACGAGAAAACAGAATTGCAGTAAAATAGAAAATGTTTTGTTTGACAAAATGATGGACCACCTAAGTAGCAAAAACAACCGAAAAATTATACAAACTAAGCAACGTAAAGCATCGCGCCATCAACCACGTTATAATCACATTTATATGATTTTTGTTGTTGTTGTTGTTTTTTTTTTTTAACTTTGCTTTTTGATAATGATGATGGCGAATGATTCAGTAAAATGGAAAAAAAAAAAAATCCATCAACAATTCTTCTTTCTTACTTTTGTTTGTGTTGTTAAAGCAAGATGGTTTACTGGTTGATATTATTATACGCTAGAAAAGGTTAGGGAGTTTATTTTAATGGCTTCCGAGTGAAGAGGGACAACAGCATCAACCGTATTACAACAATAAAAACACAACATAAACATACTGGCAACTGGGATGATGTTAATTTATGATCATCGCACTGAGTTGTTTTTCTTACGATATTTTCGTTGATGTTTTTCATTCTTTCTTTTTAAGTTTTTATGTTTTGTAAATATGTGCCAAAGGGGGACAGCCAGAATGAACACACATATGAAAGTAAATAAAGTTAAAAGAAGATGGAACAAGAAATCTTTTTTTTTTTTTTTTTTTATAAATACATCCTAGCAGGCAGCCATTCCTCTTGTTTTGTTCTTCATTCAACATTTTTTCTGAAGACGATTTTTTCGATTCTAAACAATTAATTTCCCTATGATCGTGAATGAATATATTAAAAAGTGAAAAAATAATAAATAATTAAATTATTTATAAATTGCTTTATAAACGGTTTTTATACGGCTAAAAAGAAGAAAAATCAGGAAATTCTAGTCATGAAATTTTTCATGATTTATTTTCAAAAAGAGAAAAAAAAAAACTAATTTAAATTCACTTCGCGTTTATCAGTAAATGGCGAATCTTTCTTAAAGTAAAAATAAATTAAAACATTAATTAACTATTAAACAAAAAAAAAAAAATCCAATTAAATGCACGCATTTTGTGAGGCTGCGCTTTTATTTATTCTTCTTTTTTTTTTTGTTGGTTTTCATTTCGCGGTGTCATTTACATTTTCCCCGATTTCTTAATAACATAATTGTAATTTAAAAACGAAAAATAAAAATTATTTCTTAAATCATTATTTTTGTTCATTTTCTTATGTTTTTCTTTCGCTTCTTTTTGTAATAATAATTGTAATAAAGGGTGTTGTTGTAATTGCACTTCTGGTTATTATTGTAAACACTTGCTGTGTCGTTATTAAAGTAAAATAAAATAAAAAAAATAAACTCGCGACAGGCGTTTTAAATTGTTTAAAATATATGTATACGGCGGACAACAATTAAGTGTTAATAAATTGTAAAAAAAAAAAAAAAGCAATTAAGAATGGAATTTTATAATTAAATCGATGTGGTGTACGGCAAAAAAGAAAAAAACAAAAAAAAAAAATGTTAAAAAAGATGCGTCGTAACCCAATCATACCCATGAAATTAACCCTTTTATATATAATATTTATTTCACTTGTTTGTGCGTATGCTTTGTATCGGCTGTTGTTTTTATAAATTTTATTATTTATTTACGATTAAAAGAACATTTGGTGCTAATAATTTATTTGTTTTAAACGCGAAGTCAAGTTAAAAATATTAGAAAATCATGAAAATCTGTTCACATTACTGCTACATAAGGTACACAAATAAAATGCAATTAAAATTTGTCATTTAACCGTTACGCCATTAAATTTATTCATATTCAAGTTTAAACTGTGGAAAAATCCAATCTTTTATTAAAAACAAGAAGCAAAACTTTAAGTTTTTCAACAGTGAAAAATGTTTTTGTACAGAAAAAGAAGAAATTTATCACACTAATGCAAAACATTTTTTGTTTGTTTTGTTTTTTCAACATTTTCGGTCGTTTAGAGTAAACTAACAGCTTAATAAAATGTATTGTGGATGTGAAGCGAACTAGAAAACGAGAGAAAAAAAAAAAAAAACTATACCATTTGTCAGTCAAGTGGCAAGTGGAAGGTCGTATAAAGGATTTACGTACAAAAAATTATACCCTTTAGATGGACGACACCCTTTAAATTAAAAAGGATACACGCGAGTAATGGTATCCGGTTCTGTTACATTCACAATTTTAAAAAGCGCGCAATTTTCCTATTTTTTTTTTCCCACTCACATTAATTTTAAAGAGCGTTAAAAGTTTAGAACCGATAGATCTTCTGTACTTTGTTGGCGTTTTTTTTTTTTTTTGTGTCATACCTATTCGACAATACTGTTTTTTTTTTATGTTACTTGTTTTAACTTTTGCCTAACAATTTATAACATTTGAAATAAAAGCGACGTATTTTTTTTTTTTTTTTGCAACATCCTTCCTTCTGGTAAAAGTTTAAAAAAAAAAATATAATAAAAAACTCAGGATATAAAGAACACGACAGAAAAAAAAAATCAACAATAACAGAACAGAGTGAAAGGAAGAAAAAAAAATACTGAGGTGAGATCACATTTAATGTGCGAAAAAAAAGCTTAGATGAAGTGGGATAAAATAAAAGCTGTATCACATCAATTCTATTTTTTTTTTTTTATTTTTTGTTGGTTCTTGTTTTGTTTTATTTAGGGAACGTGACAAGTGTGCGATAATTTTTTTTTTCTTTTTATTTTTACCTCACATTACTTTCCTTTATCCATTTTGTTAATTTATTGCACGCAAAACTATTAAAGTTTTTTTTATTGCAATAAACATACTTAAGTCAAGACTACAAGTAATAAAATCACTTAATGGAAAATATTAATAAATTAAATTTTTATTAAAACGTAAAAAAAAAAAAAAAATTGCGTTGATTATGGTTGTCGAGTCGTCGTCGTTGTCGTCATCATTATCATTGGTAGTATGATACGATGAAATAAGATGACGGCAATATAACAACAGAATAAAAACATATTAAAATGATTTAGTTGAAAGTTTAACATAAAATAAATTAAATAAATTATTTAAAAAAAAAAAAATAATAATAATAATAATAAGGAGAAGAGAGATAGAAAAAGAATAAACGGAAAAACAACAGAAAAATGAATTATTATAAACGTTTTATATTTATATTCGCTGTATACATCTTTATAACGAAAGTTTAAGATGCTGAGCGTGATACATTAAGGAATAAAAAGTAGGAGTTGAGTATCAGAAGATAACACCATATAACAATAATATATATAAATATTATATTTTATTTTCTTATTCTTCATCTTCATCTTTTAAAAACAACACATAAACGTACAGACAAAGCCATAATACATAAAGATATACGATTACGTTATATATCATATAAAAACCGACGAACGAGATAAATCTCAAGTAGTTATAATTCAGGCCACAAATATAATATATACATATATATATATATATATATATGGAAGATATAATTTATTATTATTATTTCTTTGCCATCAGCAGCGCTATCACCGCAACCACTATCACTAGCGAAACCGCCTACACGGCCAATTTTCGACCACTTTCCGTAAAAGTAACACAAGCTTTTGTAGGGAAAAACTAAACAATATTTTAAACACCCCGCAATATCGCCTGATTTTTTTATTTAATTTTTTCTTGTTTCCTCATCCCTTAACTTTTTTTTTTTTTTTTTTGAACATTTACATCACATTATAGCGATAGAGATGTACAAATTCATACATTTTCTGAATAAATATATTCGGCTGGTTGCTTTTTTTTTTATTCTTTTCTAGTCTTTTCTCAAATATATTATAATATGCCATGGGAAAAATCCTGAATTATATTTTCAAATAAAGTAGTCAAACTTTTTCTATCCATATACATACTATAAAGCTTTTCTAAACCCATATATCAAGATTATTTGTGTGTGTATTTGCGTTTGAGTTTTTTTTTTCCTTCTTTCTTTCTTTTTTTTTTGGAGTCTGCACAGAATGTGTTAAAGAAGAATAATTTTTCATAGAGAAAAATAATACCATTTGTTGGATTTAAAAATATAAAGAAAAAGTTTTCCTTTTCCTTTTTTCTACTTTTTTTGATTATTATTTTTGCTACAAGTAACCATCGTGAGGGTGGATGAATTTAAAATATTCAATGAATCAAGTATTTAAGGAATAAGCTTGTTAATTATGACTTTCAAAATAAAACCAATAAATATAAACTAAATACGTATTGACCGCTCTTCTAGCGTTTGGCTAATTAATAATGAGGAGTAAATTCATCACCAGTAACTGTTCGAAACATATAAAAATATGATAAATCTACCACCCCGTTAAAAAAGCTAAAAACACTTTTTTTTTATTTATTTATTCAAATAACTACCCTCAATGGGAACAAAAAAGTGTGGAGAAAAGACTATAAACTTTCTTGTTTGGCGCGAATGAATACGATTTTCTTTATGTAAAAGCTTTTTGCTGTTTTTTTTTTTTTTTTTTTTTTGTTATTTCAACCACTTCTGTCCAATGTTGCTTTGCATCGCGTTTTTTATGTGCAGCATTTATTGTTGAGTACAGATGATACGAAAAAAAATATATATAAGATAAATGTACAAAAAGATGCTGTTTGTCTTCTTCTTCTTCTACTTTTTTTTTTCGTAATTTATATTTTTGCAATTCATTATCTTTCATTTCTTTTCTTTTCGTTTTACCATTTCTCTATTTTTTTTTTTTTTTTTGTTGAATTTTAATTTAGTTTGGTTTAGGTTTGGTCGTAATAAATTTATTTGTTAAGCTTAAAGCTTGACAGAACTAATTTAAAGTTCAGAGATAATTTTTACTACTGCTGTGTAGTTTTTATATATAAACCGTAATTGTCATGCATTATTGATGTTATTTTGTCGCGTTAATTATTCCCCGATTAAAAATGCTCTCTTTTGTTAATTTACTTACAAAAAAAAAAAAAATTTCACAAAATTACTTTAGGCTAAAAGAACATGCAAAAGGAAGACATCCTGCTGTCGTACTCATTACAAAATTTTTATTTGTTTAAACTAGAGGGAAATTTAATTTTTATTTTTTTTTTGGTAAAATCATAAGACATTTAGAGGACTGCATAGAGTAATTAGCAAACGATAAATCGATTTGCACATTAGAATATATTCACTTGCAACAAAAGTTTATTTTAACAAAATGCAACCAAACTGTGGAGTATTACAGTATTTTTAATCCCTATTGTGGTATTTTATGTTTTTTTCCTTCGTTTTTTTTTTTTGTTTTTATGTAGAAAATAATTTTGTTAGCTAGAAAAGTGTAGAAATAAAATTTCATTGTGGCTGGTGCTTGCGCTTTTAATATTATTTTCTCGAAAGTTCACACAGTTGTTGGTTAGAAGGCTAGAAGTGGAATTACTTGAAAAAGTTTGTCTTTAACTTGTATAAAGCATGGAGTGCATCAAACAAAGCTTTTGCGAAAAGCTTTTCTTACATAAAATTTAAATATATTATCGCATCATTGCAATGTTAATATATAATCAAGACTAACCCACGTACTAAAATATACACAAATAATTACAACAAACGGAAAAGCTTAAGCCAAAAAGCTTTTTTCCTCTATCCTATACACATACACACATTTTATTAACTGGGAAATTGTAACCAAGTATTAGTTAAATTTATTTTTTTAAATATAAATTTACTTTCTTAAAGTCGACAAGTTTTTTTTTTTTTTTTTTTTCTTTAAATAACTTTGACTACTTTGTGTGTATTTATACAGTATTTAAATTTAGTTTTAAGTAAATCTTTTGTATTTCTTTATATTTTCTACATTTTATTTAAATGTATATATATATCGACAAAGAAATAAACAAACAAACAAACAAACAAAAAAATTGTAGAAAACTTTAAAAATATAACAGAAAATAACTCTATGGAGAATGAGATGGGAAATTTTATTTTTTTTTTTCATTTTTAGAAATAAGTAGTAAGAAAGTTAGGTGGTATTTTCTATCCTTTAAAGAAGGGAAACAACCAAAAAAAAAAAAAAAAAAGAAGAAATATTTAAAATTTTCAACTTTAGTTAAGTGTAATGTTTGGTAGTTTGGTTTATGTTAAATATATTCACTACTTTGTTATATATTCATGAGGATAAATGTTTACTACTTTCAAGTGTATTTTACATATTCAAAGATACTTGAAAATATTGTCTTATTATTATTATTATTATTTCGGTGCTTCTTTATTTTTCACAAGCTTTTTCTTTGCAAGTATTATCTTTGGTGCAAATTGAGAAAAAGGCGGAATAATATTGTGCGAATAGCAAATAAGAAATTATTATTCAACTGATTATCTCTATACAAATAATTTTTTATTTTTTCAATTCCTTAAAACTATTTTCAACTCTTTTCTCTTTTCATTGCTCTTCCCATTTTTTTTCAATTTTTTTTTTTTTTTTATTTCTTTTTAATAAACATAACATTAATAGAAATGGGGAAAATGTACTAAAATAGCTTAAAATTGATGACATTAAACATATTATAAATTTCTTAATTAAAAAATAAGTAAAATTCTATTTAGTTTATTTATATAAATCTTCTTTTTATTTTTAGGGTTGAAGTTAAATATTTCCTCTTGCTTTTGCTATTCAAAGAATTTCTTATTATTATTATTTTATTTTTTTTCTTTTTCTGTTTCACCCGTTTTATTAAATGCTTTTGTTTAATAGTTTAATAAATTTGTCGATTACAAGTATTCTGTTGCTTAAACTCTCAAATATACCGATTTCCTTTTTTAATAAATAACTAAAGCGGTATTTAAATTATCTAGTATTGGGGGATAGAGAGTAAAAAAATAAAATTATTCTTTATTAAACTTTCCATTCGCTATAAATTCACATTCATAATATCTTCATTTGATGTTGTTTACATATTCATTTTTACTGTTTTGATAAATACATTTTACAGAACATTTACACCCTGTTTTGTTATATATATAGGATATATTTCAGCACATATGTGCACAGTTCGCGATAAAAATAAAATTGAAGACAAATAGCCCAACCTAGAAAATGAATTGGTCAAAGTGGTGGTGATAAAAAAAAAACTGAATACAAAAAATCAGCTGGATAGGGTAAAAGAGGAATTTACCCTTAGAAATAGTTCGATATTATATATTAAAAAAGAAAAAAAAAATTCCAACCCTGTCACAGGGCAAAATAAATATCTAAAATGAAGAATAGGGAAGACAATCCATGTAGACACATATAATACAGAAAATACGTGACCTTCGTATATGATTATACGAATTTTTTTTCTACTTTATTTTCGTTTTATAAAACTCTGTGAGGTTTTTTTTTTTTTCATACACGTTAAGGATTTATATTTCTTTATAAACACACATTTGCTAGTAACATAAGTCGTATATAAAGTAAAAGAAAATTCGTCGAATAGTTCATATATAAATGATGTGTCACCAATGCAATATGGCATTCGAGACGTGTGCTCGCCACACCATACGGCAAGGGTTTACTGTAGTTTTATTTTTTTTTTATTTCGTTTGCAATAACTGTGGAGGGTTGACTTAGCTGGGAAATCGTATAGGAGAACTATCAGTTGTGTAACGATGGTTCAAGGTTTAGGTACATCAGCTAATATCAACTAAATGAAATGAACGACCGACCAAACAACTAACCAACCAAAGAAACCGCACAATCCTATACAGAACATGCAATGCACTTTATTTTCAATGTAATCCCCTATCATAGAATCAAATATAAACCTCAAACCACCCACACATAATACACCTTTAACTCAATTGTATATTTTCTTGTTTTTTCTTTTTTCTTTTTTTTTTCGTATTCTATGTGCGCTCGTGCGATCTTTCTTTCTTTATAAACGACGCCAGCAAATAAAAAATGTGGCCACAATCGCTTTGTCATGCGATTTCCTTTTCCTCATGTTAGTTTCTTTACATTTTTCTTACTTTTTTAATTTATTTTCACCACTTCTTGTTTTATTATTGTTTTGGTTTATATTTTTTTGTTCATTTTTTTGTTTTTCGCTTTTACAGCCAGAGTTGTATCGTTTCTTCAAAATGATTTTTTTCTTTTTGTATCCACTTGAATTTAAAACATTGTCATAAAGTTTATTGAACTTTATTTTCTACACCATTTAAATATTAATATGCAATGGTTTGTTTGCTTGTTTGTTCGTTGCATTTATTTTTTTTTTTTATTATTTTCCTTTTTGAATTGCTAAACTTTATTATAAAATAAAATGAAAACAAAAAAAAATTATGTATCTCCATATAAAACATGTTATCCTTTATTTATGCACATAAATAATTTATCATGTTTAATGTTTGCCTCATGTTTTATTATTATTATTATTATTTTCCCTCTACAATCAATTAATTAATTAAATTCAATATATACGTAGATTCGTTTTATTTTTTCTCCTTGCTTTTCCTTTCCTTTATTTGCTTTATATATATATATATATATATTTGTAATAAAATTTTGAGCGCAAACGAAGAAGAAAATTGATAAGAGAAATGAAAAATAAATTTTCTAACAGAAGAAATCATGACACGATTAATATACCAAGTATTTAAATTATTAACTTGATTATCTAAGATCCTTTAAATTTTAATATTCACGACGTGAACATAATCGAACAGAAGTGGACCCATCCTTGTATATCAACGAAATATTAGATATTGTCATGTTTTCATGTTTGCATCTATTATTTATCCTTTTTTACAATAGTCAAACACAGATGAAACATAAAAAAAAACGTCATTATGGGTGGGAAGTTGATTTTTTTTTCATTTCTAATATTTATTAACACTTCCTGAATAATGTAAATTTTATTTATTTTCTTAATACGACAAGCATAAAATACTTAAACAGTGAAAAATTTTATCTCAAAAATCTTTTTGTTCAAAAAAATCATACAACGTTCTGTTGTAAGTAGTAAAAAAAAAAATCATTGAACACGATCTGCTGCTGTCTATAGAAAAATGAAGTTTCATTACGTAAAAAAAAAAAAAATAAAAATAGTTTTAGTTAAGTAAAGTTTAGTTAAGTCTTAAAAAGTTAGTCAAAGAAAGAAAACTAGCAAGTAGCATTGAAGGGGAATTAAACAAACAGCAAATATATTTTTTTTTTGTTCATTTACTTGTTTCTTGGTTGTGCTTATTATTTTTTTTTTTTAATCCTATTCTCACGACATTTTCGCATGCTACTTAGCTTTACACATATGGCAATAGTTGAACAATAAATGACTTTAAGTAAAAAAAAAAAAAAGTATTGAAAGGAACTTTGCTACTTTAGATAGACTTGACTAGATTCTTGTTTTATATATAAAAAAATAAATTCATTTTAACGAACTTTATTCTACTTACTGGTTTTAAAAAGAAGAAACAATAAAAAAAAAACACACGACATTTTTCTTCAAGTTTTTTTTATATATAAAACAAAAAAAAAAAAATTAAATCTTTTCCAATTAAGCCAATGATTTATAATGTGAATACATACACAAACAATTTATTTTATTAACGTTCACTAATAAATAAAACTAAATCAAAATGCGAGGAAAAATATAAGAAAATGTCATTATTTCGTGATCAATTCGTTATTAGTGAAGTATTTTTCAATTTTTTTTTTTTTTTTAGTTGTTGTTTCTATAAGCCAACAATCGAGTTACTTAATATAGAAAAATAATTACAAATAAATTTTCCATTAAATCACATCAATTGTGTATTAAATATTTCTTGTTGTTTTTACTTTTTTTTATTATTTTTTTTTTTTTGTTGCTATAAGAAAATTAAATTAAATGAAAATTTTATTAAAAAACAGAAGAAAAAAATAAAAAAAAAAAAATGATTATTGTTGCAAATTTTCCATATATGAAACATGTTTCACGTTTTTGTAACAATAAAATGTTAATAATAACAATAATAATAATAAAATGTATGTCGGTTTATGTCAAATAATAATAAAAATAATAAAACTAACTGTCGATTCGTGCATAAAAGTTGGCTGGTTTTGTCTATAAAATAAACTAAATTGAAAAGCTAGTTTTGGTCAACAAAAGCTGAGTTTTTTTTTTTTCTTTTTTTTTCGTTTTAAAAATAACTATAAATAAATAACATAAAAGCGTGTACGTAAAAGGAAATCATTAATATTACATAGTTTGTGTTATTTTTTAATTAAATTTAATTACAAGAATTTTTCCGGTTATAGTTTTTTTTTTTACTTTGAAATGTCATTTCATCAATGTAATCCATCAAATTGCATGGTACAAAACATTTCTAATTCGGTTTAATTTTATTAACTCTTACTTTTACGTTTGGCTCGGTCGCCCTATTTTATTTATAATCAAACCCTATCCCATAGCAATTCCACCTACAACAAATCATCATTCTTTAGTTA
Organism: Ptychoptera albimana; assembly: GCA_961205885.1. Taxonomy (NCBI): domain Eukaryota; kingdom Metazoa; phylum Arthropoda; class Insecta; order Diptera; family Ptychopteridae; genus Ptychoptera; species Ptychoptera albimana. Next base: position 17,337,890 of record OY540805.1, read on the forward strand.
TACCGAAAATTTTCGTTTGTTAATTTATTTATTTTTCTTGTCTTTTTCATTAGTTTTCTTTTAGATTTAATTTACCGAGTTTGTTTATGTTATTCCATTTTTTTTTTTCGTCTTCTTCTATTTTCTATTTTCTTTTTGTTATTATGATTATTTTTTTGGTATCACAAACCCTGCAGACAAATTGTAACAAAACAAAACGAAACGAAAAAAAAAAAAAAAATGAAAATATAAATTAGACGACGACAAGACAAGAAAAATGAAAAATGAAGAAGAAAAAAAAACCATCATAAAATTAACATATTTTCATTTCGCATTATATATTTTATTTGTTTGTTTGTTTGTTCTTTGTGTGCTTTCTATATTCTAAGTTTATGCGTGTCTTCTATCAAGAGACAAGTCAACCGTATTCAAATTTATTACACAAAAAAAAAAAATATGAAAACAAGAAAAATAGAAGAAATTACGCGTGTGTGATAATTCTACCTAAAAAAAAAGTGGGTGGTACTTGCGCTTACTATTTTTTTTTTTTTTAACAATAAAACACGTAATAATAATAAACGTTTAAACAAATAAAAACCATAAAAAAAACACCCTGTGTAATGTGTAAAAGAAAAACGAAAAAAAAAAAAAAATACCATTCTGTCTACACCGCTACAAAAAACGTATTTCATAGAGGCGAAAAATATATTTCTTATAATGCTTGGAAATTTATTAACTTTCTTCAGGAACAATAAGTAAAAACTGAATTTGTATCACTCGCGGGATTAATAATAAAAATTAAAAAAAAAAAAACGTTGACAAACGCACAAAAGTGTCTGAAAATATAAATAAAGTTGCTTCCCTTTAACAACAAAAAACAGGGAAATTTATTCAAATTTATTTTTATTTTTTGTAAACTTAATGCAAATTTTAATTTTATATTGAAAAAACATTAACTATATTAAATGTAAGTGCAATGCGTTTGTTAAAAGGAAGAAACAAACAAACACGATTTAATAATGATAAAAGCGGTCTTAATGCTACTTTACGTTTTATTTTTTATTTTTATTGAATATTCTATTGTAAAGACAGATCAGATTTAACCTCCTTCTGTGTTGCAGCCTATAAACATTCAATATCCAACCCCAAAACATTCAAATGAACGATTTTTTTGTAATTTTTTTTTTTTTTTTTTTTAACTTTATCTGCATTTTATCAAAAATTATTATTCCGAAAAATAATATAAATATAAATTGTAAATAAGGGTAGCTTGTTATAACCAGCAAAATAATGTAATTTAACTAAATGCTGATTTTCCAATACGCTGCATTTTAATGTTTCGAAAAAAAAAAAAAAATAAAAAAAAATCCAAATCACAAACTGTGGAACTGGAAAAACTGAACGAAACGTACAGTAAAACACTTTTACAATAATTGGCGGCTTTCAATATGTAAAAAGAAAATTTATTATTTACAAAAAGAAAAATCTTTCTACTTACAATTGTCCTGATATTTTCTAAAAAATATTTTTTTTTTTTTTTTTTTTTTTTATTTTAACTCACTTTCACGAGGAACGGAATGATTTACATAATAATAATAATAAAAAAAAATACCAAAATAATGAGAATTACTTTTAAACAAAAAATATTTTAAACAGTTTTTTCCTTTTATCTTTAAGCAACCAAAAAAAAAAAAAAAACAATTTTTTCTTCTATGTTTTTGCTTTTTCAAGTGTTTTTTTTTTTTTTTTTTTTTGTTTGTGTAATTAAAAATTCGTCTTACCTGTAATAAAGAAAAAGAAAAAGTTTCTATTAGTTTAAAATTTCCTATTTGTTTTCAAGCAATTAAAAACTATTTAAATAATTATAAACTAACAAAAAAAAAAAAAAAAAATAACATTTAAGATGCATTAAAATAACAAAAAATGAGTAAACAAAAAAAAAAAAAAACAAATTTTAAGTTTTGTATAATTCAATAATTAACAGTGTGGCTAGTTGTGAATTTATTAATAAAAAATTAATTAATTAATTACAAAAAAAAATTGTTATCAGTTATTCACAATTCGTACACATTGAGTTTATAAAATATAATATTAGCGGTGCACACTGGTTAAGCACGCATTATATAAATTATTTTCAGTTTTTTTTTTTTTAATGTTTTTATTTTATTTTATTAGCTGGACTAAGCTGGATTTAGATTTTGTATATATATATATGTTTAGTTAAGTTTAGGCAATAAAATTCATTAGTTATTTGATTAAATAAAATAAAAATCAAAATCAATTTGTTAGTTTTAGTTTTAGAATTATTACAAATAAAAAAAAAAAAGAATAAACAAAACAATAAAACCACACAAAATCTACATTTTGTTATTCAAAAACCAAACAAAACCAAAAAAAATGAATAAAAAAATAAAAATTTACTACTTTCTCAAAAAAAGAAAACCAAAAACAATAAAAAAAAAAATTAAAAATCCAGGAACGGACATTTTTTTTCATTATTATGACGACTTTAGAAGAGTCATAAATATTTTATTTATTTTTTTTTTTTTTATTTTCATTTTTAAAAAGTATTTATGCTGTGACAACGGCAAAATTGCATAAACTTTCTCTTTAAACAATGGAAGAAATAATAAAAAAAAGAATGAAAAAAAATGCAAAACACAAAAAACAATTAAAAAAAAAAAATATTTAAGAAAAAGCATAACACCCTTAACGTAATTGTAGTTAAAGAACGGAAAAAGAACGCACCTTTTCTATTATATCCTTTTTTTTTTTTTTTTTTTTTTCGGCAAGCAATAAAAAATAAAAATTAAAAGATAATAAATAAATAAAACTTTCTTAGATTCTGTTATATAGAAATAAATTTTTAAAAAGCATATTTTATGCTTTCTTTTCATAATTGTAAACACAAAAAAAGAAAAAAGAAAATTTTTTTTTTATAAATTTCTCTTTTATGAACCATTTTGTGAACAAAATTTTTCATAATGCAGAAAAAAAAAATAAATAAATAAAAAAATAACACAAAAATCCACGATATAACGTGTTAAAGATTTATGAAAATTATAGGTTTTTGTAACTCCAGCAATTGTATAATAATAAACATAAAAATTATCTTCAATTGATATTTAATTCGTTTAAGTTATGATGTACGAACGCTAGGTAATATTATTATTATTATTATTATTATTATTACTGTTTTAACCGCTAAATAAGCTTAATTCATAGTTTCTCGGTAATTTATTTCTTGAGAAAACAAAGCTAAATAAATGAAACAAATAAACGCAATTATCCTCCTCGGCGAAACAGGTTTATCATTTCATTTTATTTCTTTGATTCAAAAGAGCGTAAGAAAAAAAAAAAAAGAAGGTGGATAAAGACGATTTATTGTATTATTTTTATACGAAAATTAATTATATAAAAAAAAAAAAAAAAATAAAAATATTGCATTAAAATGGTATGCGATCCGATGTGCTGCAAGATATCGTGCTTAGCGGCTCAAACACCACAAACTTAACACAATATAAAGCAAAATACGAGATATATATATATATTTTTTTTTTGTTTTTTAATTCTATTAAACAGAAGCTACTTAACCGATGCTTTTAATTAAATAATTTTTGATTATACACAATTAAAAGGTAAATTTAAATAAAATTAAACAGCTCACAGATGAATATTGTATACAATAAATCGATTAATAACATTTGTAATGCTTTTGGCAATAATTATTTTGGTTTATATGAAAATTTTGTCGGCACTATTAGCTACATTTTTATATTGTAAAAATAAAAATGCTTTTCCCGCTTAAAAAAAGCACAGAAATCGAATTTTTTTTTTGTGAATAATTTTCTACAAAACCGTGATAACAGTAACACGTCGTTATTTCATAATATATGTTTGTCGCATATAATTTACAAATGTACATACATTTTTCTTATTTAATAATAATAATAAAAAAAAAAATTGAATTGTTTGTTTGTTTTTCTATAAAGATTATAAACAATTGGCTTTTCTGCTTGATTTTATCTTAAAACATATATTTAAAAAAAATAATACAAAATACAAAAAAAAAGAATTATAAGAAACAATCATTTTGTATTAAAAACAAATAAATAATGTGCTTCCTTGAAAATAGCAGCAACAAAAATTGTAAGAGAAAACACAATCGCTAAAACTTATTATTTATTTATTCCATTAAAATAAAAAATATATATAAAAATAATGGTAGATGTAGAACAAAATAAAAAAACATGTCAAAACTATTTGATGAATTTCTTTCTTTCATTTTTTTTTTTTTTTCTGTAGTAAATTATAAATAAAAAATAATAAATAATTAATTTAAAAAAAAAAAAAAAAAAAAAAAACAACAATCATAAAAGCAAGGTAAATAAAACTATTTTTCTTGTATACGAATATTTGTTGGCTGTTATAGCATAAAACAACCTTTAACGATGAAGGCAAACAGAAGAATAAATAAATTTATTTATTTATCAAGTTGTTTTTTTTTAATTTGTGTAATTGACAGTAGTTTTATGCTTTGATTTTTTTTTTTTTGTATTGCATTTAAGTTTAGGTTTAGTTTTGAATTCCATTTAAAGAATTTTTTTTCGTTTCTTTTTTAAAAGTTAATGATGTGTTTTGATGTCGAATCGACAAAATGAAACATTTTTCCTCATCAATTCTTCATCTCATTGTAAATTCTGTAATTGAACTGAATTTTTTCCTTGTTTTTTTTTCTCTACTTGATCAGAGTTTTATTCTTTTAATAAATTTTAATTTAATTTTCTCTACATATTATCATTCTTTAATGTTTTTTTTTTTTTTTTGCCTTAAAAATAAAACAAGAAGTGCAACAGTGTAGCAACAACAACAGCAATGTAACAAAAAGGTATATCATTCGCACAAAAAACCAGAAGCAACCTTAAATGCATTTATTCATTTTTAAACCATTTTTTTTTTGTATAGAACGCGACATTAAAAAATTAAATTAAATAAAAAAGAAAAACGCGATCAAACAACAAAACAGCATTCAACAGCAGATAAATTGAAAAACTGGCTGACTTTGTATATAAATTAACTTGAAAAATAAATAAAAACACGAAGAAGAAAATATATAAGGTATTGGCCAAAGGAAGAATGATGACAATAATGTAGAAAAAAAAAAAAAAGAATAAAAATACCAACAACAAGAACAAGAACAAGAATATTTATAAATAAATTGTTTCACATATGAATTCATTTACAAATGGCGGCAGACAGACATTTATGGCGTCTCTGATTTCATTAAAATATATTTAATCGTTTTATAGTTTGTTGCTTGTTATTTTCTTCTTTTATCAATGCAATTAAATGAAATTCATTAGTTCATTGGTTGCTAAAAGTGCGCACACGGTTTAATGCTGTTTAAGTACACTTTGTAACAGGTGAATTTTGCACATTTTCTTAATTGCTTAACTTTCTTCAAATCGATTTTATAAAAAAATACAAAAAAAAAAAAAAAATTGTCTCCTTATTGCACAGTACAGTTAAGCTTAACCTTATTAATACAAATAATAATAACAATATTCCTATTAATTCAGTTAATTATTAAATAAAAGGTGTACACCTTTTTATTGCACAGTGATTATTTTTATTATAATAAATATTACCTGTAAACACAGGTATATAATTATACGTTTTTTTTATTTATTAATTAAATTGTATTATTTAGAATTTATAAAACATACATTTATGTTAAACGATACAATAAAAATGTCATTTTTACAACATATTAAGAAAAAAAGAGAGAGAGAGAAAAAGAAAAAAAAACAATTTATGATAATTCCCACAAATAATATTTATTTTTTTTTTTAATTTTTATTATTAGCATAAAGACAAATATTTATTTTAAATCGTAATAATCATAATAATAAATGAATAGAAGCGATAAAGCATAAATACAAAAACGAGAAGAAATAAAACTAAACACGGCCATTTTAATGTAATTTTTCTTATATAATAAAAAATGGATCTCGCCACATCATTAAGGCATACCTTTTTCCTTTTTTTTTATTTTTTCTTATTTATTTTCTTATTTTTTGTGACTTTTTTTCATGTTGTTTTTTGTATTATGGATGCCCATTTGGAGACCCGTTTTTATATAAATTATGTTTAGTCAAGGAACGTGATTCGAATAAATAAAAAACGGCAAAAAAAAAAAAAAAAACACAACAACAAGAAGAGCATCAGCGGCAGCATCCACAATACAAAAAAAAAAAAAAATATATAAGAAAAAATGATGGTGGTGCTGGTAATGTGAAGGAACGAAAAAAAAAAAAAAAAGATAAAAATACAATTTGAAACCAGATATGAAGAAGAGAAATGATGCAATAATGCAAGGATGTTATTCGTCTTTTATTTATTCAATTTTAATTTAATCTGGCTCTTCTGGTTTTTGTTGCTCGTTTTTTTTTTTTTACATTTTTAGATAAAAATATTTTCGTGTAAAAAGGCAACTTGGTGCTCTTGACCGGCCACTTTTTAAATGAACGAAGATGTATTTCTGCATGCAAAAAATAAAAAATTGTTTGTGGCAAATATAACAGACATTGGCGGCGCATTTGGCAACAAGGATATCTTTCGTTATACTTTGTCTTATAAACAAAAATAAGACGAATGTGGATTCCTTGTATTTAATTTTTTTTTTTTGTTGGTGATAAAATAAAATATGGAGGAATTTGTTAAGTGATCCTTTTAATAAATAAATAAAAATAATAAATTGCGTTATTTAGATTTAAGATTGGCTATTTTTTTTTTTTTTAATTGTTTACTTAAGTCGTATTTAATGATTTCTCGGTTGAATTTTTATATGCACGCGTGCTATTATTATTCGCATTTCTTATAAAATACATTAATAATATTTTCGTTTTAAAACACAAATGTGAAAATGAGCCATGCATAATAAAGTAACGCAAACATTACGTTTAAAAAATAAATGGTGAAAAACATGTAACCTGTCTACTGTCTCAAGACAGTTCATCACTTTATAAAAAGAAAGACAACCAAAAAAAAAAAAAAAAGAGAAAAAAGGAAAACATTTTGTGTAATAAAATTGCAACAATAAAACATTTAAGCTTTGTTTGTTTTATCTTTTTTTTTTTTTTTTTTTGTTGCATTAATGGCACAAATAAATGTTTTGTTTTATAAATATAGAAAAAAAAACGTTTTTTTGCAAGTAAATAAAACAAAGAGAGCATTTGCAGTCTATAATATGGTGAAAATGTTGTTTATAATTGCAATAAATTTATCAACAAGACAAAACTAGGACTTTTTATTTGAAATAAATTCAATTTAAACAAACAACGAAGAAAAAATAACAAAAAAAAAATCATCACAGCTGAACTTGTTTTTTCTTTTTTTGTATAATAAAAATGCAAAAGAAATATAGGGGTTGGTACTATGCATTTAGCGATATTAACATCAAGACAATTACGTTTTACAAAATAGAAACATTATGTGCTGCAGTAACAACCCGCATTCTATCTTGCCAAACCAAATGATAACAAATTTATTATCAAAGATATAAATAATTATTTTTAAAAATCTCTTACTAATTGATTTATAATTTATTTTCATATCAATAAACAAAATTTATAAATTTTTTCACTTTTTTTTTTTTTTTAATTTTACCTCTCAATAATATCATCAATCTTTTATGTTTTCTTGTTTAAAGTATACTTAAACGAAAAAAAAAAAAACTTATTATTAACATAAATTACCATATTAACTTTATTAAAAGAACAAAATACGCGGCATTAATTTATTTATTTTTAATAAAAAAATGTTATTCCTTCCAGCGTACAAAGGAAGATACAAGTTATGTGTTATGTGGCGCTTGACTACTTTATATTTTTCATAATTTACATAAGTTTTATATTAAGTAATAAACAGAACCATATGGTGAATAATTTTTGTTCACTGATTTTTATAAATATTTTACCTCCTGTTTCACCTTTACTAAATTACTTAATTAAAGGTTTTTCTACTTTTATTTCTTTAAATTTAAATTAGAATAAAATTTATTCTCGTTCATAATATTAGAATAAAACTATAAAATGATGAAAACGCAAAATTAAAATTATTGGGCACAGTGTGACGCCCCCTTTTTCTTGGTTTGACGCAGATTGATTTTGATTTTATGTTTGTTTTGCTGTGCTGTCATAAGGCATAAAAAGTGCAAACGTTTAAAAATATTTTCTATGTAGAGAAAAGGATTATGTTTAAAAAAAAAAAAAATGTCAAGTTAACATTTTAAAGTTATAGAAGGAGTAAAGGATGTAACCGGCATCAAATATTGTTTGCATGTAGGGATTCACTTAAGTATTATTTAAGTATTTTGCTTTGTTGTTGTGCTACTGCTTTTTTTTTTTTCATGGTTTTATCCATTATTTAAAAGGAAATCAAAGCAGGATAACAATAAATAAAAAACAATCACCTTGTTTCGTAAGTTTTAAAGACATTACGTACATTTGCTGCGTTGTAGTTTTTTTTTATTTATTTTTAAATTTATTATTACTTAGGAAGCGGCAGCAAAAAATAAATATAACGTAAATAAAACACACCGTAAAATGTACGCAACGTCATATTATAATACTTGATCTATTTCCCCTTGAAAGCAAAAAAAAAAATAAATAAAGAAAAATTGTTTAAAAAAGACAGGAATCCAAAATACAACCGGAAAAACTTTCTTTATGTACAATTGTGTAACTTTGGTAAATAAAAAAAAAACTGTAAAATAGCAACCAGCTGGATTTAAAGTGAAATAATGGAGAGAAAAAAAAAAGTTACATAAATAGATTAAAGGAAATGAAAAAAATAAAAATAATAATAAAGATTTAAAGGGATTTTTTTTTTTTAAAGAAATTCAACTTTAGATAAGATGTACGTATGTAATCTTTACGGTTTCTCTTTATCAAATTTTTTGTTTTGGTTAAAAAAAGATAAAACATTAGGCTTGACTTGTGCTATAAATAATAAATAAATTAATTAATTATTATTATTTTTAGTTAGACAACATCAACAAGAAAATTAAACACAGTTTTAAGGGGTAAATTAATTATGTTACATTTATATATAGTGTAATAATTTATTTAATTAATTGATATTTTGTAAAAATACTTACATAACTGTATTAATATATATATTTTACTTTTTAGCTAAAATAATTAAACCTTTTTTTTTTTTTTTTTGTTTTATCCTTTGTTACAATAATAATAATAATAAAAACACGGATGTTTTGGTTACCTTATAATTTATATACTAAATATAAATTCAAAATCTTAATTAAAAGATTGAATAACGTCAACTCGTTCATGGTAATTTAAAGAAATTAAATTAAAAAAAAAAAAAATATATATTATAAAAATACAAAAATGCGGCTATTTAAAAATTAAAAATTCATGCTACAGCCACATGCATTGAGAACAAAAAAAAAAATTAAAGCAAGAAATTTTTACGCATTATTAATTGATAATAAAAATCATAAAAAATAATAAAATTAACCCTTTTTACAGTATTTACGAGACAATGTTACTGTTATTGACCAATAAAATATAATATAAAAAGCTTAGCAAAGTGAATAGAGAGGAGAAAAGAAAACAGCAAAAAAAAAAATAAATAAAATGCGTGTGCTTATACACGGTTTAATACAATGATTTTTATATATTTTTTTTTGTTTAACATTCGAGACTTGTGCTTGAATGAAAACAAAAAACAGCGAGAGAAAAAAAAATAAAAAAACTCAACACAACACAACACGAAAACCCCAAAAGACAAATACTAAAACCGTTTTGCCTGCACTTCATAAAATTGGCATTACTTTTATTATTATTACTATTATTATCATTATTATTTTCTTTTTTTTTTTTTTTGCATTTATCTTTATTTTTACTTCAAACAATTTTGCACCCTCTAAAAAAAAAAAAAAAAATTACAAAACATAATAACGTTTGAGGGTAGTTTTTACTTTCTTTATGAATAAAAAAAAAAAATAAATAAATAAACATTTGTATTGGGTTATTTTTTTTGCTTCATCTTCTGTGGATAAATAAATTGGATAAAAATCTAATTTCACGATTGGTTAAAAATTAAAAAATTATTTATTTATTACGGATAAGGGTGGTGTTTTTTTTTTTTTTGAAATTAACTACAAGTTAAATATTTAATATTATCTTAATACAAAAATTGCACTTGTTCGACTTTTTTCAGTTTTATTTGTCTACCTCGGTATTATTGTGGAATAATGTGGGCGGAGTTGTATCATTTAAGTTAAAAAAAAAAATAAATAAATAAATAAACAAAAATCTATAATTTATTATTTATTATTTATATATCGAATAAAATAATGCGTTAATGTGTTTAATGTACATTTTAGATATTAACGCCGACTAGAAAAAGTCACTAGAAAGAAGGTATTTTACGTGCTCTGTGCCCATTTAATAGGATTATAATTTTAAAATTATGATTATTAATATTGTTTATGGTTTTTTCAATTTATTATTATGAAAATATAATTTCGGTATGCAATATATTAGACAGTTGATCTTAATAAATATTTGATTTAATACTTTATTATATTAATAATAGAATATGTGTGTGTATATATAAAGTAGATAAATTTAGTATGACCTGTGTTATGAGATTGCTTCTGCAGAATATTTTCTATATATATATATATCTTCTATGTATTAATATTCTTCTATGTTGGAAAATTTATTTATATGAATCTCACTATAACGAATTGTTAAGGTTTTAAGTAACAAAGTTTATAGTATATTCACCATATATGAAAAATATTAAATTAAAACAGTGGTGAGCCCCGGTTGTTGTAATTCAGTGCATATAATATCTACGTAAAGCATACAAAAAAAAAAAAAAAAATAAATAAATAAAAAACCCAATGTTGGCTATGTGCTAGTACACGAAAATATCTAATTTTAATTTTATTTCATTTCAACAAAGTCAAACATATATATATACACACACACACTTGCTGAGATTCTTTTCATCTCAATATCTAACCAAGCAATGATATTTTTCTTTCACATCTTTTTAAACTTTATGTACATAAATTTTTGTTAGTTGAAGCGTATTGGGTGGGTGGAAAGGATTTCTTTTCTTTTCCTTTTAATTATTTTTTTTTTTTTTTGCTACATTATGAATATAAAATAAATTACGTTATGGTGACCACAACAAAAGAAATCCGACTTTTGTCTTAAAACTTTGTAATAAATAATAGAAAATACTACTCGCTATAAATCTCATCTGTTTTTATGCAAGGTAAAGAAAGATGAAGAAAGGAGGAAAAAAAAATTGTTTAATAAATAACACAACAAGCTTAAATCCCATAGCGACTTAATTATAAAATTTAATCAAATTAAGTAAAGAATTATGAAAGGAGTTTAAAATTATTATTTAGATTTTTCCTTTTTTTTTTTTTTTCTTTTTATTTTATGTATACTCAGTGTATTAACTAACTAAGGATGTAACTAAGTTAAGTAACAGTGTAACTTATGTATTCTGTTGTCGGCACATGCAGTGCGACAACGTATTGTTTAATAAAGAAAGAAAAAAAAACCTTTGGAAAATATTATACGATGGGCGACAACGACACTAACGTTAACAATTCACCTATGACACTCGCGGTTGGGACTATACAGGTCTCCAAAGGATATAAATCTTCTCATGCTTAAAAAATGTTATTTACATTAGCATTAACATTACATAAGATTTTTTATTTTATTATTTATTTACTTAATTAATACAGTAATTATGCTTTAAACAAGAACAAAACTAAATAAATTACTTAAATTGCCTAAAGACAATACAAAAAATTATTTTGTTTATAAAGTCAAATTTTCATATTTTATGATTAATTAAAGATTTCTCTTCTCTTCTTTATTAAAAAATATGTTTTTTTTATTTTTTTATGGTTTATTCTTTCCTATAGAATTCTCAATGATATGTAATTAATCATTGTCAAAATGTTAGAAGGCGTGTTCTTGCTTAAATTTAACCTACACATATGTTGTGGGCATTACTTTATATTATTGCAAAAAAAAGAAAAAAAAAGAAAAGAAAAACTAAGTCACAGCAAGAGACCAGTCATAACGAATGCATAACACAAAACACACCTTAAGCGAAGTTTCTTACTTTTTATTTCTTCCCGTCTTCAATCTTAACGCAATTTTTTTTTTCTTTCAGTTATATGATGAAGATGATGCCGATTTCTTATTTATTTAACTCATTTTGTGGTTTTTGACCGGTGTATAATAACTTAAAAATTTTTTCTTGCACGCAATAATAAAGCAAACTATCACATAATTTACTTTTATTCAGAGTTAAACTCTAATAATTGCGTTATTGTTATAAAAATACATAAAAATATATATAGTATAAAAGTATATATATATATATATATATATACCCGTTTATTTATATTGTTTAAAAGCATAAAAATTATTATTACTTGACCATTGTATACCACACGGCTTTGGATATTATTAATTTTAATTTTTTCTTTTTTCGTTTGTGATATATAAATATATTTCCAATAATTTTTTTTTTCCTTTTTTTTTTTAATAAAATACAATAAAATTGCAATTTTGAACACATTTTGATATTATATTTATGCATTTTTAACTAACACAAAATTTAACAATAACAAACAGCAACAACCAAAAAATATTTTGGTAGTAGAAAATAACAATTACTCTAACAATTCTAATAAATTAAAAAAAAAAAAAACTTTTATTAAAATTCACGTGTGCACAATGGACACAACAATTGGTTTTTAATTAAATTATAAAGCAAAGCGAAAAAGAAACAAACAAAAAAAAAATTATTTAATGTTCTCCATGTAAACAAAATAAAATAAAATAAAACAAAAAAAAAATAAATACATAAAATACATTTTTTTTTTCAATGATTTATGTGGCGTTATTTTTCTGCTTTTTAATCAATTTTTAAAGTTAATAATTATAATAAATTTTTGCAGCTACTGTTACTTAAGTTATCTTGTATAAATTTTGTTTTTTTTTTCTTTTAATTTATTGCTATAATTTATTACACCAATTATATGATAAAATATTTGCACTTTTTGTTGAAAAAATTTAATTAAAAAACAATCAATCAAAAATTAATTAAATAAATAAATTAAATTTAATACAAACATTTAACTGCATTTACTGCATTTTAAAATGTTTTTTTTTTTTTTTGATTAACAATTTTAATTTATTTACTATTCGAGTAGATAATTATAAAAACTGTTTAAAATGTAATAAATTTTTTGATTTTCGTATTTAAAATATTTTTTTTTTGTTTTTTTAAAAGTTAATTTACTATAATAAACTTGGATTGGATGTTGGTTGTTTTAAATTTATTAACCACCCATTTATATATAAACTCCTCATTAACACTTCTCAGTCTTGTTTGTCTATTTTATATTTACTAATAATAAAATAACAATAATAATTATAATTATAATTATAATGAATAATATAAACAAGTTTACTTTAATAAATATGACCTCAGTACGATAACTTGTTAATTATGTCCGTTTTTTATTTTATTTTTCACACATTGATTATCCTGGTTTTATAAAAAAAAAAAAAAAAAAAACTCCCCGTAAAACACCCTATTAAGCAATAAATTGTTAATTTTACAAAAATATAAAATATATTTTACACAACTTTATATAATAATAATAATAATAATTATAACAAAACGAATTTTATCTTTTTCCCTGGAAGCAATTTTACTCTATTATAAAAATAAAAAAAAAATAAATAAATTGTTTTTTTTACTACAAATTTCCTCTACAATAAATATCCTAAAATATAATAATTTTCCGTTTTTGTTTTAATAAACAGTAATAGTTGGAAAATTTATTTATTTAACAGATAAGATTAAAAATAATTAATTTTGTACCATTGTAATGCAACAAAAAAATAAAAAAATCCCCAAAGAAACTTAATTATATTTTAAAAATAGAAAGAAAAAAAAAAAACTTCTTTCCGACAAAAACTCGACAAAAAGCAAAAACGGTGTTTGTCTTGACTAAGCTAAATCAACCGAAAATAAAATAAATAATTCTGAAAAGAGCGAACAATAATAAAAAATAATTCACCAGCATAAATACCGCATAAAACAGAACATAAACAAAACAAAAATTCTCCTCTCATCGCGTTTGATGATTATAAAAAAAGAAAAAAATAAAATAAAATAAAAACTCGCGATTTATAGTGGTTGCATAGTATGTGGCGCAGTTATTTGCTTTTTATAGAATATTTATCACATTTTTCTCGTTTTTTTTAAATAATAATTTTTTTTTTTTTAAATTAATATTAAATATGTTACCTCTCGCACTCGCGCCAAATCAATACCTTAAATTTTATGACACTTTCATACGAAAAGAAAAGAAGAAATTTCTTTTTTTATTTTCCTTAACAAAAATCTATCTACCCAACGACAAAATAGTTTTTTTTTTTTTTTTACTGTATTATGCTTTGCTTTATTACTTTATTACATAAACAAAACAATGAATAAAGTTTTTTTTTTTTTTTTTTTTGAAATAAATAAACAGGACTCATAAAACAAGATAAACAACAAAATTATGCAAAAAGTTATGAATTATGAAATATTTTTTGTTTTTTCCTTTTCTTTTTCTTTTATTTTATAATTTTTTGCTTACCTTTGTAGTTTTTTAGAAAGTTTTCTTAGAACTTTGTCAGTTTTTTTATTTTTTCTTTTAACAGAGAAAACTCTCGACTTTCTTTTTTTTTATTGTCAACAGGATATAAAAAATAAAAATTAAACAACCCGTACGGTTTTTTTTTTTTTTTTTGCAAACAAAACAATTTTCTTTTCTTTAATTTTATTTTTTTACGTCACAGAATTCATAAAAAATATTTGCGATTTTTTTAACCCAAACTTTCTCTTTTATTACCCCGTCGGTTTATGCTTTGAATAGCTAAAAGTAAGGATACAAAACCTTGGAAACGGATTTTTAGTATGAACAAAAACACAACACAATTATGATTTATTATGATGGAAATTACTTGGTAGGTTATGCAAAAAAAAAAAAAAAAAAAGTTTCACTAAAATTAAAACTAGGATTAAGTAAAGAACGCACGCGCACAATATCGTTTCGTTTTCTTAACAATGTCCGATGAAGAACTAAAATTAAGATTTCAAAAAACTTAGATTCTTCTTAAAAATTCACTGGAAAAAATTAAAAAAAAAAAAAAAAAAACAGAAAAAGATGAAGAAAAAGCGTGTAGCTATCACACACACATTATTTTTTTTTTTATAAATCTTTTCTCATGTTTAGAATTATTATTATTATTATTATTTTTGTTATAATAGTTTTGGACCTCGTGAGGTGTAATAAATTTTACCATAAAAGTCTACAGAGAGACACAAGAAGACAAAATAAAATAAAAAAAAAAAATGGTTGCCTTTACAAATAATGATATAAGTTTGGATTTTTTTTTTTTTTTTGTTTTATTTTACGTTAAGCCGTATACATATATATTTCTTGTGTGTAAGTTTTTTTCATTAGATTTATGTTCCTTTTGCTTATAAATAATTAAAATAATAATAATAATAAGAATAACAAAAATAAAATTAAGATGTTCTTAGAGAAGAAGAGAAATGTATTTTGAACAGTAGTATAGATTTTTGTTGTTTTTTTTTTCTTTATTTTTAGTTAAGAAACGATAAAAGCTTTAAGAATTCAATTTTAATCAAGATTATTTTCCTTTTCTTTTTGTTTTATTATTTTTAAAAATTAATCAATTACAGCAGCATCTCAAACCAATGAACAGACGAATGAAATTCTTCTTTAAAAATTGTTCACACAATTTAAAGTCTCAAATTACAAAGTACTTTAAGCTTATAAAAAAAATTAAAATTAAACAGTTAGTTGGCCTTAAAATATAAGACAACGCAGATCAAAAAGTGTTAAACAATTATACAGTACTTAAACTAAGCGGGCTTATTGTAATATTTGTCTACAACCAACTTAAATAGAGGAAATATATTATTTAACAGCAGTGAACGTATAACAAGCAAAAATATATTCCCTTGCAGGCTTAAGAGGCTGTTAAAATTAGCTTAACAACAATTAAAAAAATAAAAAAAAAAGTTTTCTATTGCCAATACAGAAATTAACGCTTATTAACGCATAAAAAGTTTGATTAAACAGTTTTTTTTTAACAAGAAAGAAGCGAACAACCGAAGAAACTTAAGAAGAGACGAATCACCGATTACAATGAAAAGAATTTTAATAAGCCACTACAACGTTGTAAACAAATTAAATACATAAATTTCATTAAAACAAAAAACAAAAAAAAAAAACAAAAGAAAAACCAATCGAACTTTAATAACTTTATTGCTTACAACAAAATCTTCATTCGATTAAAAATAAATAAATAAAGCTATAAAAAAAAAAAAAAACGACATCTGATAAACAACGACGTATAAAACTTTTATTAACTTGTTAAAGAATTTTTTTTTTTAATAATAATTTTCTCAGCTTATTGATGGACCGAAGATGCTGCATTAAAATAATCAGAAATACACAAGCGTAAATAATTTTAACAGTAAATTACCACTGTGCTTGATTATTACGAAAATCGATCATATAAATAATTAAAATAAATTAACAATAAAAAACGGTTTTTGCTTGAGATGCATTGATTTTTTTTTTCTTATCTTATTATTGTGGGTCACTGAAAAGCTCTTAGCTAACCAGTGACGTCAAAGCAGGAAAAAAGTTCTTTTGTCAACTTTTTGTTCTTTACTCGTATTTTTATTATGATTTTTTTTTTTTTTTTTTTTTTTTTTTTGACTTATAGGAAATAATAAAAACTCTAACGACGCCTATGCAACCCACAAATCTTTTAAGAATTTGCTACAAAATATCTTCAATAATTAAGCTTTAAAGAAGATAATATTCAGGCGAAAATCAATTATTTTTTGTTCCTTAATCCAAGTTTACCTGATTTAAAGGTGAAATATTTGTTTTTTATTTTTCTTTTTGGTTACTTTTGTTGTTGTTTTTAATGTTTTAAGGCCGATTGAATGAATTATGTTGTATATGCCCCCACCCATATTAATAACAAATAATCAAATAATAATGTATATGAAAGAGACAAGTATAGATAAGTTAAACATCGCGAACTCTGTAGGCAACATAAACAACATCAGTCAGCAGCCATGATTGCGTCACCGTATCTGTCTACATAAATTCTTTATTTTTTTTTTTTTCTTAAACATTTACACATTGTGCCACTCACGTTAGTTTTTCGCAAATAACATAAATTTAACTCAATTATTAAAAGTAATATATATTATAGAAAACAAAATAATTAAAAGTGTAATTTTTAAATCACAATTTATGAATAAAACTGGCCGCGAAAAGTCAAACAATACAAACGAATATAAACAAGACGCCATTAAGAATCAGAATAGAGAATACTAATAAAAAACAAAAAAATAGTTATTCGTTATGTGACAGTGTTAGTGATATTTAATGCAAAAATAAAGCATAGAGAGAGCATAAAAAACATTAACTTTAACGCAATATGTATGATGGCGACACGTGTTGGATTAAACAACAAAGACGGCTATCATTTCAACATTTTATTAAAGGTGATACCGTTCGCAATGTATTAAAATGAGAGGGCGATAATTATTCTATGTGTGTAAAAGCCATTTTAAAATGTGAATTATTATCTATGCTCTGTCAGTGACTTCATTCATTAATATAATTAAATAATTAAAAAAAAAAAAAAGAAAAAGTTCACTAGAAATTTCAAATGTGTTTACTGTGAATTAATTAATTCTGGTAATAATGTAATTTTGTGTTTGTTTTTCCGTTAATCAAATTTTAGTTTATTGTTTATAACTGATAACTGCACTCAATTATCACTAATTAGTGTAATAAAAATAAAAAATAAACTTTTAAATTGAAACAGTGAAACATTGAATAACCGAAAAAAAAAAAAATAAAATTAAGTTAAATAAACAGTTTTAAAACAAAAGATAAAATTATTTTTTAATTCTAAACTTTTAATGGTTGGTAAAATTAAAATTAAAATTAAAATTAGAAGGAAAATTATATATGTAAAACTGCGCATGTTTTATGTTTTCCTTTTATTTTTTGTTTTTTTTTTTTTTTTTATACATAAACATAGAGGAAAACATAATTTTTATCAGAAGATATATGGGGTGTAAAAGTGGTGGAAGAATGCTTAATACGTATAAAATCCGATAGAAAAGAAAATAAAACTGGAAAAAATTCGAATGGGAAGCGAACAGATAAAGTAAAATAAAAAGAAAAACATAAAACAAGCTTGCACACACACACACACACACCCACCCATGTGTGTGTATGAACATAAAAATAAAATAAGATCAATAAATTTATCAGAAATAGATGCTCCAAATGTTAAGACTTTAGATTGTTATTCTAGCACGCGTTCATCTGGGGGCTATAGAACATTACATGGGAAGGTTATGTTGGGTGTTGAATCTCTATCTCATCTACCAACATTTTCTGTTTCTTCGTTGTTTTTTTTTTTTTTTTTTTTTTTATTATTTGGTTGAGAAGAAGATTATATAAATAAGCAGAAGAGATAGGGAATGATGAAGATGAGAAAACGCAACAAAAACGAATAACGAAGCAATTTAATAAAATAAAAAATTTTTTTTTGCTGCTTTTATTTTATGAAAAATTGCCTCACTAATGATATGCGCCCATTGAATTTATTATACTGAAAAAATATTTTGCATTAATACTTTATAAAATTTATTTATTTATTTATCTTCTTATTTCTCTCCTCTTGGCATCCAATTTACGTAAATAAATCATGGGCAAGTAGAAAATATTTGCAAACAAAAAAAAAAAAAACAATTCTCCAACAACAACAAGAGTTTTTTTTTTTTTTTTTAGTTTTCTTAAATCGAAATGAGATTTCAATGTTTGGCTGCAATTTTTTTTTTTGTTTTCAAATTTTATTAAATAAGAAAAGAAGAAAATTCGTTCTAGTAGAGTGCGGTTGACAGAGTTACGAAGTGAAAATCAGAACACTCTTGTCGGAAATATTGCTGAGACATAAAACAAATTTAATTTCTCTCTAAAAGCGTTTTTTGTTTTTTTTTTTTGATTTATTTTTATTTTAAGCGAATTTTGTCTAATACGAAATTCATTGGTTGACTTGACTTGATGTGATACCTTTTAACTGTTTTTTCTTATTCATCCAATTAAAAATAATTATTATGTAGATTAAAATGCATAAAGTTAATTAAGGGAATGAGAGAAATGTACAATCAATTATAATTTAAAGCATTAAGGAAGCTTTTAACAGAGTTCAATTAAGTAAACTTAATGCAAAACATAAAACATGAACAGACCTATAGGTCAAGTGATTGTTTTTGTTTCAATTAAATCAACATCGTTGCTGTTGTTATTGTGTACTGTGTATCGTATCCACTTATTCATCATCATCATCGTTGTTGTCGTTTTGTGCACAATTTATACAAAAATTGCACGTACAATCAGATAGTGAATTTATGCAATTTTATTCACTCATTAGCGTCTTAATTTAATTTATTAAATAGAAATAATGTCAGTGTTGTGGGCTTTGATTTATTCTTGGTGAAAAAATTCGTGTTGTTTCGCTGCTATCGCAGATGTTTTCGTTGTAATGAAATAATATCAAAATGGCTTAATAATTTCTGTTTTTTTTTTTGTTTTTGTTGTTAACCCCAATTTAAATCATTTACGAAAGTAAAATAAAATAAAAATAAAAAAAGATCAATCAACCCTTTTTTCTTTTTAAACAAGTATTATAATTTAGAATTTTTTATTTTTATATTATTTAAATTATTTATTACTGATCGACAGAATTTTTATTTTCATTTTCTTATAATTAACTAAGCAAAGTCACGCTATTTCTGTTTTCTTTTTTTTTTCTCCTTTCATAATTTCTCTGCTGTTTTGTTTTCATTTTATGTTTAGGGAAAATAATTCGTTTTTAGATGAAAGCTTTTATGTTTATATAATTTTTATTTTTTTTAAATTTATTATTATTTATTTGTCAAAGGAATGTCGACTATTTTATATTTATTTAATAATATTAAAAAAAATTTTTTTTTTTACATTTTATTTTTTAATTTATTTTTAATTTATTTATTTAATTTATTTTATTCTTCTCATCTATTTTTGTATTATGTGAAAAAAAAAAAAAAAATACAAACAAACAAATAAAAAATAAAAATAAAAACACGTTTTGTGGAGATTAAATTTTATTTTTAATTTTTTATTTTTATCAGGTATATAGGAAATTAATTTAATTTGTTCAATTTACTCGAATTAAAATAATTAATTTACTGAATTGATTGCACATCCTTTATGAGATTTAACCTTGTTTTACATTTTGATTATATGAAAAACGAAGGGTGAGAGAAAAAAATAAAACGCCAAAAAACCAATAAATCAATTTCAAAAATTCACATTTAAAAACAAAAAAAAAAAAACGCAAAACACCACATCACAAATGAAGTGAAAATATAAATTTTGTATAGAGTGGAAAATGTTTGCCGTCGCATTGACCGGAACAACCTACATTAAAAAAAAACCTCCCCAAAAATATTTAAATCAACAAAACAGCATTTTGTCTATTGGGACAAATTTTTGTTAAACTGCAGTTAAATTGGTAAACTTTCAATGTTCAAAAATTGTTTTCTGTTAAAAATTCATCATAATCGTTTTCAATTATAGCCTAAAATTGAAATTTAATCAAATAAAATGAGAAAAGTTTTTTTCGTTTTTTTTGTTTTTTAATTCATTTTGTCATGCGCATTGTTAATAAAGTTAATTAAAATTACAAAATAACGACAAGCAAAACAAATAAGAATTAATTTGTATTATGTAACAAGAATCGTGCGTTGAATATATAATTTAACGATTTTTTTTTTTAAGTATATAAAACAGTAAAACAAAAAAAAAAAAAAAGAAACAAATGACACAATAATTAAACGTTTCAAACAATAAAAACAATAAAAAAAAGTAACCGAGGAATGCTTTTAAGTCACTTAAATTCAAATTAGAATTTTACCTTTTTGTTATTGTTAGTCAAGATTCAAACTAATTGATGTTTTTTTTTTTTTTTTTTTCTTTTGAGATAATCAAATTAACAAAAAGGTAAAGGTAAACCGCTGAAATGCTGAACAAATATTTTTTTAATAAAATTCTTTTACGTTTCTTTTCAGCAAAAGCATATTTTAACACAATTCTGTTTATTTTTTAACAAGCATAAAAAAACATAAAAAAAAAAAAAAATAAATAAAATAAAAAATGAAAAACACAAAAAAATTTCTATTCATAAATGTATAGAGAAGAAGAAGAAGAAAAAGAAGAGAAAATAAAATAAAATTCTCAACAATCGACATACCCATTCTACTCGTTGATAGTATATAAAAACATTAACCACGCCCTTTTTACAAAAACTGACATCAAAGTGAATTATTACTGACATAGAGAGAAATCCCAAAACTAAAAAATCAATATCAAATACAATTATATATATATATATATATATATATAATTGTACATATATATCTATATACGATTTTTATTTTATAACTTTTACTGTACTATTGCTGTTATTTTATTTATTTCCTCTTTTACGTGGTGGTATGTGCTGGTGGTTTTACTGATGAAAGTTCAATTTATTTCCATGCCAAAAAAAAAAAAATTAAAATTAAAATTAAAATTTAACAAAAACAAAACTTGAATATATTAGATCAGAATTAAAACCACCATAAAAGCGAGATTACATAATAATTCATTACAAAAAATAAAACAAACTAGAAAAGCTTTAAATCAATTAATTATTTATAATGGTGACAGTGATATTCGTTTCTAAATAAACGGACCCAACCAATTTCACCTACTTAATCATATGTTATATGCTTAACGGAACATTTTATTATTATTATTATTTTATTTTATTTTTAATTATGTTTAAATTTATTTATTCTCACAATTTTAATTAAATTAAGTTAAAAATAAATAAAACCTGTTATCACAATTTATGTGTGATTAAAAAATTGTTGTTTTTATTGTGTTTTGTGCTATTAAAAAAGAAAAGAAAAGAAAAGAAACGGACACGTGAAACAGAGAGAAAAAATTTTGGGGAATAAAACTTTTATTTTTATTAATAAAAATTAAGAAAAAAAAAAAAAAAAAAAAACTAAATTTAACATAGTCAAAAATTAGTTTTAATTGGTTTAATTGGCTCGAGGTCAATTTAAAGGTTATAGAACATAATAAAATATTAGAAAATCCTGTGGCTAAGTTATTATAATTTGTGTAAACGTGTATGCGTTAGAAATATCAGCACAGCAACTTTGAACATAATAACCTTGGCAAAAGTTTTTTTTTTTCTTTTTTATTTACAACGAGAAACACAGATGGAGAGATCGAGAGAGAGAGATTTATTTGTTGTCAGGTTGATAGGCTTTTTTGTTAGTGTCAAGGAAGTCATTTCATAAAGCAAAAATAAAGAAAAAAAAAATGTTTCTTATTACAGTTTTGATTTAAATATATTTATTCAATCAATAGTTGTTTGTATAACTGCGCCTATTGTAAACAATACGGCCGCCCATAATATATAAAAATAAATAGAAAGAATGAAAGAAATGAAAACTAATTTCTTAATGGAAATTTCTTTTTTGATTTTTTCTTTTGTGCGTTGCTTTCTTAGCATTTTCTTATCGATGGATATTTTTTTTTTTTTTTATTATTATTTCTATTTGTTTGTTTATAAGACGAAATAGGCTTTTTTTTTCAGTTAATTTAAAATAAAACACAATAAAATACGGCAACAAAAAGAGTAATAACAGAAAAACTCGTCTATAAAGTGTTTTCGTTAAACCCCACAATAACCACAAGTTTTTCTTCTTTTTTTTTTCTTTTTTTTTTTAACTTTGATACAAATAAAGTGATCGTATAGGGTGTTTAGGGTTGTTTTTGCTGTTTGTTTTTACTTTAAAATATTATTCTATATCACAGCCAAAATAAGCTACATTTTTTTTTTATTTTTGGTTATTCATTCATTCATTCAGTTTGTTGTTTACTCAACGAAAAAATAAAAAAAAAAAAAATAAAGAAAAATTGATTTAAATTATTTTAATGAAAATAACAAAAAAAAAAAGAAAAATTATTAGCAAAGCACGCAACATTTATTTTTAATGAAAGGAAATTTCTAACGATCGAAATTTTGAATTGCATTTGAATTGAAAAAGCTTTTTAATGTTCTGTTCATTGGCAATATTGCATTCGATTAACATGAGAAAAACAATTTTTTATTATTATTATTATCATCATCATCTTCTTGTGAATTTAATGATGTGACTTCCGACTTATTTTATTTTTTGTATTAAGAAAAACTATTCGATTTTGCTGTTTTATTTATTATTATTTTATTTTTGTTAACTGTTTTTAAGCGCCAAGAAATAATTTTTTTATTTTTTTATTTTGTGTAAAAACAAATCCCTTTTTTTAATAAAAAGAAAAAAATAATAATATTAAAACAGCATAATACCCATAATAACCATAATATGGGCAACTTATGTTAAAATTATTACTTATTTCAAAGCCAAATTGCTGTAATTATATTCATTTTATAAAATTTATTTAATTTGTCTTTGGAATTTCTATAAAATTTTTTTTTTATATTTTTTTTTTATATTTTTTAATAAATAATAAATAAACACGTGTTATTGTAAGAATTTTATTATTATTTTAATGACGTCATTATGATTGTCTAAAGTACTTAATCTTTGTACATTTTTTTTTTATATTTTTTTTGTTGGCTATTCTATCGGATCCTTTTTACTTTCCCGAATATTTTTTTTTTTTTCACTATTTTTATACATATATATTTTGGTTTTATTAATACAAACATTTTAATAGCCATTGGTTTCTATATTATTATGCGAACTGTTATATACATTTTTATACCAGTTGTATAATAATTTTACTCTGCCGCTGGCAAATTTGTAGAAATTTTTTTTTTTCTTTTCTTTTCTTATTAATTTTTTGGCTTCTTTTTCAGATAATTTTGTCATGTTTTCATCTACATTTTTAGTTTTTTTTTTTTTGCCACTCACAATGTGTAATTATGATGATAATTTATCGTTTTTAAAAACGACAACAACAACATATTAATAATATTTTTCATTTAATCCCAAAAAATTTTTAATTGAAAAAAAAAAAAGAAAAACAATAAACAAAATTTATTATTTCTTAACGAAAATAACAAACTAAGGATTTGTCTTGTCTAGTAGTTAGTTTTTCGGTAATAATTCTTCGCTGTGGTTTTTTTTTTTTACCATTTTTCTCTTCATTATGAATTTATGATAAAAATTTATGAAACTAACAGAGTAAAAAAATGTTTTTTTTTAATAAAATGTAAAAATGCCACAAGAAATGTTATTTTCTTAAATAACCACAAAAAGGGCTTTAAAACTTTGTTGTCTTACTCCCGCTGCTGCTGGTACTAGTACTGTTTTTTTTTTTTTTTTTTTTTTTTTTTTTGTAAATAATTGTCCACATGTCACATTAATGTCTTATCTTGTGTTTTCTCTCGCTTGAGATTTCTGTCAAAAATAAATAAAAACACAACAAAAAAAAAACCGAATTCTATTGTTGTGTGTTTTGACCCAAATATTCAAATTAGATAAATAAATAAAAAGAAAAACAATAAAAATAAAAAGTGTTCTCTTTCTCTATCGCTAAACTGAAACGATAACAACAAAAGCATTTATTTGTTTAAAAATTTAAAAAAAAAAAACTAAAAAAGTGGCGGCTGCAATTGCGGCGGCAAACTTTTAACAAATAATTGTTTTTTAGATATTTTTTTTTTTTTTTGTTGGCGGCACGGGCGTCGTCATACATAATTCTTATGTTCAATTGATTTTTTTTTATTTATACATATATACGCGACGCACAATTACGTTATAATGTGTGTTTTCTTTAATTTTCATTCTTGCTTTTTTTTTTTTTGCTTTTCTTTCTTTTCGTTCGTTCTTCAATAGAGAGATATTTATACGAAAAACCTCTAAAGACATGCGATGTGAATAAATCAGAGGAGAATACTTAAAAAACAATTAAACAAATGAGTGGCGCCTATAGTATGGTTTTTTTTTTTTTTTTTATTGTTTGTTTGTTTTGCCTTTATTATTATTATAATTATAATTATTATTATTACATTATATTGGTAAAAAAAAAAAAAATAATAAACAAAATCCACAGTGTGTTTAAGTTACGCGCGTTACCGTTAGCATTAACACATTTTCTAATTACAATCAACGCGACGTTAAGAATCGCGTCGCTGTGATTAAAAGTTTTCTTTATCTCTTTTGTTATGCATTAGTCTGAATGGACCAAACACTATTTATAGTGTTTTCCATCTTTTTTCCTCCCACAAAGAAAATTCTAACGACGTACGTAAAGAGTGTTTTTTTTTTCTTTTCTTTTCTTATGTCTTTTCGTTTAACATGCTGTTTTATTTTATTTCATCGCTGATTCATTAGAAAATATAATCATAATCAAAATTAAATTGTCTGTATATAATAATGAAAAAAAAAAAAAAAAAAATTAACTTTAATGTTTGTTGTTTACGCGAATCAACGTTAAAATTTCAACACCTTTTTCGGCTTCTTCCTTTGTATTTCATCTACAATTTGGTTTCTTTTTTTTTTTTTCTTATTTTTCTTATTTTTGTTTAATTTAATTAAATTAAATTTATTTTTTATTATTATAAATTGAATTAACACACACATAGGGTTTTTATACATTTAATGTAAATTAGTTGAATTTTCTTTTTAGTTTTGTCTATCGTTATGTTGTTTAGATTAGAGAAACACAAAAAAAAAAAAAAAAAAATCTTACATTACGGCTATACGAACCATTGTTTATATGTTAATGACATTGAAACAGAAATAAAAATATAATTAATTGAACAAAAAGAGAAAAGAAAGAAAAACAAAAACTCTACAAGTGCATACAGAATATAAATTACAAAACATAAAAATTTAATTACATGAACAAAAAAAATCTATCGATTATTACATCAAAATGGAAATTAATTAACTATTTGACATTGTGAAATATTTAATTTTTTTGTTTATCAATAATCGTTTTTTGGATAGAGTGTTTTATAAATGAATTAATTATGTTTAATCCACATGTCGTTTTATATTTAAAAAAAATAATTTCATTTTCCACTTGTTTGCATTTTTCACTATTACTGATTACAAATTAGCATTAACATACTGTTGAATTAGTGATAAGTGAACACTCGAGAATATTTTTGTATGTTTGTTTTTTAATTACTAAACCAATTGATTACCAGTTGTTGTTGTTGTTGGTGGTGGTGGTGGTTTTAAACTTTAGCAAATTAATTCCTGTTAATTCCACAAGAATTAATATATTTCCATGTAATAATTTCTACAATTCTCTTGATGTAATAATTGTTTATTAAAGAAAATAACGAACATGCACAAACATAATTTAGCAATAGAATAACTACATCAACAAATAATAAAAAATAATTAATTAATTAATTAATTAAACTAAAGATACGTGCTTACAAGACCGCAACAAATAAATAAATAATAAAAATAAACAAGACAGAAGAAGAAATAACAAACAAAAAAAAAAAAAACGCACAGATAATACAAAGCAAAATAACACAAATAAAAATAATGTTAATTTTGCAATTAAAAATTCGCAATTAAATATATTTTTGAATACAAATAAATAAATCCGAAAAGAAAAGAAAAAGACTTTTTTTTTTTTCTATCACAAATTAAATCCACGATTAACATTATTTTTATTTTGTTCTTATTAATTAATTTAATACTATTACCTTAGTTATATTTTGTGTGTGTGTGTGCGTTTTTATTAAACCCTTGCTTTCGTGCACAACAAAAAAAAATAAAATAATAAAATCCTTTTAATTCTTAATAATAATCAACAAAAATAATAAATAAAATAAATAATAAAAAGAAAAAATTATAATAATAAAAGTTACTCAAAATATTTTTTTTTTTTTATCAACATTAAATAAACCAAATAAAATAATTAAATTAATAAAATAAAAAAAAAATATATTTACACCGTGTAAAAAATAAAATACCGAAAATTAAATAAAATTAAATCGAAATAAAAAAATTAGAAAACAAAATAAAAATAATAATAACAAAAATTTTTCTCTCAATGTAATAAATCATTTAATGATAAAAATTTTAATAATAATAATAATAAATAATATTTTAAAGTATATAATAAATAAAAAATAATAAAAAAAAAAAAACAACAAACAAACAAACAAACAAAAAACTTACCTATCCAGTCCGGTAGGAGTGTGCCCGCAAGAGATTCTGTATATCTCTTACCTGAATACAAATAAAAAAGAAAAATAAAAAAAATAAATAATAAAATAATAAGAACGTAAAAAGCATATTAAAAGCTTAATAAAAAAAAATAATAATAAATTAATAAATGAAATGTCTGGTCAGCAATAGCAAATACACATATATAATATAAATGCATACAAAATAATAATCATAATAATAATAATAATAATAAAAGGATATATGAAAAAAATAAATAAAAACATGCATTTTGTCACACGTTCATGTAACACTGTGTCACTGATTTATTATTTAAATGTTTAACATGTGCAAAAAGTCACTTTGGTGTTTATTTTTATTAAGATTAACGCAAAAAAAAACGAACAACAAAATTGGATTTATTATATTTGTTGACCGCACGATGCCGAAAATTCATCTTTTCCATTACAAATAAAAAAATAAAATAAAAAATAATAATAATAATAAGTTGGTGTTTGTGGGGGTGGATTAATTTTAACATTTATTTTTTTTTTCTTCTTTTAAAATTAATTTTTTTTTTCATTTACAATATCGAGTAAATTGTGTTACTTGCTCGATTCGATTATTTAATCATTATTACTTACAAACATTAACACAAATAAAAAATTAAAAAAAAAAAAATCAACAGCAATGTAAACAATTTGCATAAATTACTGATCGTTTGTCTAGCCAAGAGAAATACTTAAAAAAAAAAAATAAAATAAAAATACATAAAAAACTCAAGAATTAGTCAAGTTTATTCGATTTTTTTTTTTTTTTTATTAAAATTATAAAAATTTTATAATGCGACACCCTGATATGATTTATTTTAAACATTTTTTTAAAGAACAAAAAGCTAAAAACAACAGAAAAAGCTTCTTTTTTTAGTTTTTATGTGAAAGGAAAAGTCTTTAAAGTATATAACAACAAAAATGTATATGAATTTAGGTTGTTCTTGTTGCTGTTATATACGATGACAAAATAAAAACCCATTTATATAAATAAATTGCACAGGTGTGTTTATGTATTTGTACAGCATTTTATTTATTTTTTTTTATACTTAATTCTCTTGTTCTTTTACTACCTTTTCTACTCCTCTTATTTAACAAAAATTATTTATAACTTAATTGTATAATTTGCATGAATGATATTTGTTAAGAGGTGATATATTTAGCATACATAACAACAGGAATATCCTTATGTGGCGTATTGTTACCTCCTTTAACCATGTAAAACGCAAAACTTTGTTACAAAAAAAAAAAAAACCTGAAATGGAAAAAAGTCCATTTAAAATCTAAACGCAACATATTTTCATAAAATAAAATGCGTACAGTGGAAAAAAAAGGCATCCACGTTGACATAAATACGATAAAGATTCCACTAACAATGAAATAAAAATAAAAATGGTCTAACGCATTGCACAAATGTTACCGCAACGTAAAGTAACGCGTAATGTACCTTTAAAACACGCATAAAAGGATGAGGCTTGAGTCGACAACCAACAAAAAAAAATAAAAAAAGGCGAACAAAATCACAACAAATTATATAAACATGTTAAAAATTTAACCGCAATGTTAAGGGATTTTTTGTATTAAAAAAAAGAAAAAGAAGAAAATTTATAAACTAATAACAATCCCACCACCCTTTAATTTATAATTTTTTTTATTCTTTCTGTACGTATTACGCTGAACCACACATGTTTAACACAAATATTTAGAAAATTTTTAGTTAAAACATCACGTAGGGATTTTTTATTTGTTTGTTCTACATTGCTCTTTGCTTTTGTAAGTAAGACAACGTAAAAAGGTAAAACTTTTTAATTTTTTTTTTTTTTTGTTATGCTTTTAACAAATCATAACCATGAGAGTAGAAATATTTAAATTTTGTTTTGTGGTAATTAAAGAAGTTTGAAGACATGAATTACTTTTCTTCGTCTTTGTTTTTTATGTTTAATTTGTTTAAGCAACGTTAAATCTATGAAGCAAAAAAAAAAAAAAAGAAAAAAGTTAATTCATATGCAAAGCTCTGTTATAAGAATGCTAAATATGATTCATCGCATAAGAAAACATCTTTAAAACATGTGTGCTTATGTACAGAGAATTTATGTTTATATTTCTTTTATTTTTTAATAAATAATTTTATCTTCATTAGAGGAGCAATTTTAAAATTTTCATATTTTGTTGTGCTTTTGAATTTATATTTGTTTTTGTTTTTAAGGGAAAACACAAAAGATTGGAAAAGTCTAGGAAAATTAAGAAAATCTGCTGCATTTTCTTATTTATTCCATTTTTAAACTCAATCATAATTAAAAAATTATTAGCGAATTATTTTTATATCGTTGAGTTTACGAGAGAAAATATATTTATTTTGTAAGTTTAGGGGGGGTAATTATCCAGAATAGAGTTTATATATATATATATATATATATGTTCTAAAATGTAAAATGAAAATAAAGCACAATATAGATAAATTTTAAAACTAGATATCAGTATGTCTGTTGCTCTTATTTATTTTTATTGCATTTAGATGAATTTTTACGACAAACAAAATAAGTTTGTTAAAAGAAATCACATTGCATTGGCATTATATAACATTTATTTACTAAATACAATTCGAACTTATTTATATTGTTGATACATAGAGTTGAAAAATAACAATTTCTCTCTCTATCGCCCATCACCACCTATAATCATTTCCACCCAATTTATTTTATTATAATATTGTTTTCTATTGCATTGCAATGCATTGCTAACAAGCGTACCCAAACTCCTCATTCTGTATATAATAATAAAATGTCGCACGACAAACGATAGAATAAAATTTGTTTATATAAATATCTAAAGCAACACAAAAGACAATGTCGACATAGGGTGTCATTGCATACATTAAACGAGGCTGGTTTATTAGTTAACAAACCCTAATTCGTTACTTCCACAAAATTTAAAACTCATTGAGTTATTTTTTCCTTTTTTTTTTTGTTTTCTGTGTTCAAAAATTATATTTTTAGGTAAAATGAGCATTAATGGTGGCGATTCGTTCCGTGTTTCAACAATTTCACGTTTTTATAATTCCGCCACACAGATTCAACCCGTCTCTTAATACTTCTTTGAAACATATATTGTTTTTCCACTACATAACTACAGTGTGATAATATATTTTAATGTGTCAGAGTGCGTTTATTTGTCTATTTATTTGCACCCCAACCAGAATTGTAAACATTTTCTGCTACTATATTAATGTCTCGTTTTTATTTTTACTTTTTTGTTTTAATGCTAGAATAATAATAGAAATTGTAAACTATTGACCGGGTAGAACCACCCAACTCTGATCTATTTGTTGTCGTTTTTTTTTTTTTTTTTTAACTTTTTATATGCACTTATGCTGTTTTTGCCGCTGCAACTACTGTTGTTAGTTTTATTATTTGTGTTAAATCTACAGAAAAAAAAGTTAAATAATTTACAGCAAGAGCAACAGTCGTTTATTTTTTTTTTTTACTGTTTATCAAACATTTTTTTCAGCTAATCTTTAACCGGATAGATTATAATGATGGAAAAATTAGAACGATTGTGTCAAAATATTGAATTTTTTTTTTTCCTACGAAAATTTATTACATATTTATCACTAGAAATAAAATAAATAAAATGAAACTAATTGATAAATAATAATAATGATTGTTGTATATTAAGATTTATTTGTTTTATGTTTTAAAAAAAAAAAATATATTTTTTTATTTTTTTTTTTGATAAAATATATGCATTTATGCTATGGGATTATGTTTATGTAATGCATTTGGTTGTGTACTACAGATAGACAAAATCAATATGTAACAAATTATAATAGTAATAAATTTAATATATATATATATGAGTCAAATTGATATTTATTACTTTTAATTTTAATGTGGTTTTCAACTGTTTGTAAAACAAAAACATAAATTAACAAAACATAAACAGAAAAAAAAAAGAATGAAATGTGTATTGTGTTTCGTTATACGTTTTTCTACTATTTCTGCCTTTTAATTTATTTTATTTTATTTTAAATTAGATAATCGAATTGTGATTTAATTTCTTTGTTACATTTTTGCAATATAAAGAAAGTAAAACTAAAAAAAAAAATCCTTTCTTTATATTGCGCAACGAAATTTTGAAGCGTAATAGAAACGAGAGCAGACAAATTTTTGGTTGTTAATAACGAATTAAGAATTTTATTACTTTTTAATTAAAAAAATACATACAAACAAAAAAAAAAAGAAGTAATTTTTTACTTTATAATTTAACAATTTTTACTTTAGCACACGATTTACTAGTTTTTATAATCGGGTGTTATGTCTATATGAGTATCATTTGCAATGAATTTAATTTTTTTTTTTTTTAATTTTCTACTTCCAACATTTTGTCAGTCCAAACGACTAAAAGTAATAAAAATTATCAAAAAAAAAAAAAAAAAAAAATGTTTAAAAGTGGAATAATAACAACAAAGAAAACAAATAAACACGAAAATACTAAAAAATGTAAAAAAAATATTATTTAATATTCATGTGCAGACACATCGTGTGTCCCGTGTTAAGTACATACGAGAAAAAGGAATTATAAAAAAAAAAAAAAATAAATAAATGAAATTTATTCATAATTATTAAAAAAAAAAAAAAAAAAAAGAGAATTTTTGAACCAAGTTTATTTTTTCCCTCGCGTCTGTAGTTTTATATATATATATATTTTATTTATTTTTTTAACTTATAACATGCAACCAACAATTCAGGTGAGATATAACCGATTATTAAGTGTTTTTAATTAAAAATTGTATTTATTAAATTAAGTAAACCAGAAAAATCAACTGTCAATTGATAATTAATTAAAATAAATAAATACGAACAACCGATCTAATTAACGTCTTTAAGCAGATTCACAAAAAAATAACAACGGAAACATCAGCATTGTCGTTGTTGACATGTTTATTTTCGGTTTTTTAATTAATTAATTTTTTTTTTGTTTATATACATGGTGGTGAAATAAAAATTATGCAGAAAGGACAACCAATTTTTGTACTTATTATAAGCGTTTAATAAAGCTTTTTCATTATATTTAAAATAATTCATTTTCACCCTTTTTAAAGCTTTTTTCATTAAACCATTTACTAACGATAATTTTTATTATTTTTATTTTAATCCTACAAACAATAATTCGCGTTTATTCTGTGTTGGCTTAATTTAATATTGGATAACACATTTTTTTTTCTCATTTTGTTTATTATATATATATATATATATATTTCATATATGTCCTGTAATAAACATATTGTATTTCTTCTGCTGTTAAAGCAGTCTCTCCCCCAAAAAAAAAAAAAAAAATAAAATAACCATACACTATAAAGTTATAATAAATTAAAGGCAACATCCCTTGTTGAAATATATTGTTGCGCATAAACAAAACGCGCGCCAACATATTTGTTTGTATTGTGTCCAATGTTTATGAGATTTTTCTACTCTGGGTATGTTTATTTGTTTTTAATAAATAAATAAAAATAAAAAAACAAGAAAAAAAAAACAAAAACAAAGAGCAGTGTGGGTGGTGGTTTATATAGTAAATGAAAAAACAACCCTTAAAACTGTTTGTTTATTCTCACTATTTAATTTTTGTTGTTTTATTATAAAACGACTCCTAAACAAACAATTATTCAATATTATTGACCTCACGGTAGAGTCTATTAAAAAACAAACAAATTACATCCGACGTCAACGATAAATTTTCATTTTCTCAATTTCTTTTATTGATTTAATTAATAAAATTTACCAATACAATTTTCTTTTTGCTTTTATTCACACAGAAAAAAAAACTGTTAAATCGTTATTAAAACAAATCGGAATGTTATTTTCTTAAAACATTTTTTTTTTTTTTTTTGCCTTTCATTCCGATTTCAACATAAATATAATACAGAAATATTTTTTTATTTTATAAAGACGTCAAATTGTTAATGTTATTATTATTATTATTATTATTTGTTGGCTGTTTTTGTTACTTAAAAAATAAACCAAAAAAACAACTTAAAACTTCAAATAAAAACAAAAGACATTTTACTTTATTAAAGGAAGAAAAAAAAAAAAAAGAAAAAGAAAAGATCTTGCGCGACATAAAACAGCAACAAAAAGATAAATAAAACGAAAAAAACGAAAAAATTCGCGAGACAATCGATGTGAAACATAACAATGAATTTTTTTTATTTATTTATTTATTTAAAATTTTTCTTTTTTTTTTTTTTTTGCTTTTAAATATATAAAGAGATATGTCTTGTATATATTTATTTTACTTGAACCAAAAATATATATATTTCGATATATATCACAATTCAGTATGCATACTCGTTGCATGATTTTTTTTTTGTTGTTGTTGTTTCTGCTGCTTTACTCACTTATTTTCGGACCACGTTTATTCTGCTGGTTTTAAATAATTCTGATTTGATTTGTTTTCGTTTGGTATAAACACGACACCGCGCTACAAAATTAAAGGATTTTTTTTTTTATAAGAATAATAATAACAACGATAAGGTTGGCTGAACTTTATGAAAAATATAAGCGTGACACATACTCGACGACTTTAGTATATAAATTTACTTAATGATTTAATTGTGATTTTTTTTTTATGAATAAAAATTCGTTGATGTCACCAGTTTGTGTCAGTTGGATTAATTAAGAGTGTAGGAGTGTAGAGAAAAAAGGAGAATCCATAAGTATATGTTTCCTGGTTTAACTATTCATTTAATTAATTAAATAATTAATTAACTAGATAACCTGAAACCGTTTAATTGTAAAATAAACTCTGGCCACTGTTAAATGTTTTTTATGGTAACGCCTTTACACTTGTTTTACACACATGAATCAACATTGTTTTATTTTTCTTTTTTCTTAATATTAATAAAACGTGATTAAGTGTGGCTATATACAACTAATATATATATATTTAT
The DNA here is from genome assembly GCA_961205885.1 of Ptychoptera albimana. Classification (NCBI taxonomy): domain Eukaryota; kingdom Metazoa; phylum Arthropoda; class Insecta; order Diptera; family Ptychopteridae; genus Ptychoptera; species Ptychoptera albimana. Next base: position 17,372,312 of record OY540805.1, read on the forward strand.
ATGTATATACATAAAGTAAGAAAATATGTTTTAGTACATTTAAAAAATGATAAATTGCTTTATTTCGTTTTATTATCGCGATTTTATTTTATTACTTTCCCGCATTAACATTAACACAAATGCAGGTAATACAAAAAAAAAAAAAAAATTGTTTACCCTTTTTTTTTTTTGAACAAGTTGGACACTTGAGCACCACATACGAGTAATAAAAAAAAAAAATTTTAAACCTTGTGGGGTCAAGAACAGTATTAAAAAAAAAAAAAAAAAAAAAATTATTCATGCTGTGCCGAAATTTTCTGTTATTTTTTTTTTTATCTTATTCTGCTGTTTTGTTGTCTTGTTACTCAGTTGTTGTTATTATTATTTTTTTTTTTACTGCAGCATCCTTAATGCGTGAATCTTTTTTATAACAATTTTGCATTCAATTTTAGTAAATTTTTAATTTTTTTTTATTATTTATTAACTGCAAAATTGAACACAAACAAAAACATTTTTTTTTTTTTTTTTTTTTGATTTGTTACAAAACAATAGGGTGTGTGCCGAAATTCATGTTTATTTTTATTGTTCTTTGATTGGATTTTTATTATTCGTAAGCGACTTAAAGTAAAAATGGTTGTCGGATTAAATAAATACAATTTATAAGTAATAAAAGAGAAAGGATTTTTAATTAAGGAACGTTAATTAATTACAATAAAAATACTAATTGATAATCATAAACCAAGATTATAGAAAAATTATGTCAAAATATGGATAAAAAAAAAAAAATGTTTTAAGAAAACGTGAAAAGTCGTGAGACATGACTTAACAAAAATATTTTTCAAATCGTTACTGTAAGACCAGTTTAACATTAACAAATTAACAATCGGCTTTAGAAGTTTCATTTTAATTTTTAAATATTTTTTAACACCTTTTAACAACACTGAACAACTATACGAAACGTCTGTATAATTCAAATGTCATTATTATACAATAGATAAATATTTTAATTAATCATAAAAAAAAAAAATTAATTAATTAATTTTTATTTCATTTGCGTGTTTATTGTTTTTTAATTAAATTTCATAATATAACCGAAAATACATTTACATTTAATTATATTATGATTGCGTATTGTGAAATAGAAAAGAAAAGAAAAAAAAAATTAAAGTTTAATTCATTAGCGCATGCGCATTAAATGATTTATTTTATTTTCAATTTTTCTCACATAAAAATTTTTTTTTTTTTAAGTAATTTATTAATTTTAATTCTTTTGTTTGTAGCTGCTTTTAGTTAATTTTTTTTTTTTTTCGCTTTTCATTCATTCTTTCTATCTCTACCTGTTTTTTCGTTTTTTTTAGCTAATCAAATAATTAATTCTGTAGTCATCTTTGAACATGATTTAAAATTTTTTGTTATTCATGTAATATTATTAAAGTTTTTATTCCTTACTTTATTATTACGTGTTTTGTTTATGAAAACAATTTTTTTTTTTGTTATTTTAAATTATCTAAAAATGAGAAATAAACTAACCAACCATATTGTATCAAGAAGATAAAACATTTTTAATTTAAGTTACTTTTTGGAGGAATGATAATAATAATAACAACCAGACACCTTCTTTTTTTTCTGGTGGTTGTTTCGTTTTAAAATTTTGTTATCGTCTTATTTGTTACACGAAAACATGATTAATATTTTTATTTTTCTTTTTTTTGTATAAATAATTTACCAAGTTATTCATCATCTTTGTCGTTATTTAATATAGAAAATGTGTGTGTGTTATATGGGTTTGCGATCGCATGCGACAAGCTTTGTTCGCGTCTTTAATGTCGTTGCTTTTATACAATCTGACATTTCTTGACTTGTTTTTTTAATTTCAAAAAAAAAAAACTGTTTGTTAGACAACGAATGTGTTCAATTTGAAAGTCACAAAGTGCCCAAGTCCCACAAAAAAAAAGACTTCCATATTTTTTTTTTTTTTTTGGTTAAAATATATAAAAATTCCACCGCAAAAGTGTCATGTTTCAAAGATTTATTACTTTTATTTTATTTCAATTTCGTTTATTCATTTTTCATTTATTCAAGTTATACAAGTTAAGAAGAAGAAGAAAAGAAAAAAAGTTTTAAGAAATATAAAAAAAAAGATAAAGGAAAGAAAGAAAAAAAAAATTAAAATTAAAATTTTTATATAACAATGTTCACGCCCAAAAACAAAAAATTATTTATTTAAAAATGAAATAACCGAAAAGAAAAAAAAACATGCGCAAATGGATTACTAAAGTAATGAAAAGTAAAGTTAAAAAAAAAATTTTGTTTTTACTCCTACATTTTATTGTTTAAACTAAACATGACTTAGTTTAACGTAAACCAATAATCAAAAAAGCAAAAAAAAAATTATGATTAAGGAATGTACGCAGATTTTGTTCGCTGTTATTTCTCTGTGTATCTAATTCAAGGTCATAAAAATTAATAAAAAAATTTTTTTTCATAATCCTTAGACGTTGTTAACCTAATTCAATTTTTTTTTTAATAACTTCTTAGCTAATTTTAATGGTTTGTTGTTATTAATAAAGAAACTACGCCTACACACAGTGTGCATTCTGGTGTCTTTACCCCATATTGTTTTCTCTGATTTTCCAATAAAAATGTTCAACAATTTTATGGATTATTTTTATGGTGTTTCTTCTGTTTATAATTAATTTATCGTTTTCCTTCTTTAGCAACATTTATCGTAACATTAACGTTAAAGAAGTGTTAAGACACTACGCCTGCTTTAAAAACAAAAAAAAAAAGAAGCAAAATATATGACAAAATATTCGGCGTTTATTTTTCTTTTTATTTAAGTGGTTTTTCGGTTATATTTGATTTGTGACTTTATTAACATTCAAGGCTTTACAGATAATTTTTGCATGAAACATGAAAAAAAATAAATAAAATGTGTACGCTGGGATGCAGCAGTGTCAATATTTGCAAAAACATACAAAACAAAAACAAAAAAAACCGTTTCAATTAGACATCTTAAGTCACAACTTGTTATCCTGTTTAAAAAGAAAAAAAAAATCTTCTTCTCCAAAATAAATTCAAAAGAAAAACATAAATCGTTGTAAGTAACAAAAAAAAAAAAAAAAATTATCAACAGGATAACCAAAGAAAAAATATTAATCGACTTGTTGAAATTTTTGTGGCCTCTTTGTATCGTTTTTTCTTTTTTTTTTTTGTTTTCTTTTAACCAAATGTGGGCAATGTGTCACCAGTAATAACTTTAATACAGAAAACAGATTATTTGTACAAGTAAAGTTTCTTTTTTTTTTTTCGTTAATTATTAAAAAAGGATGCTTGCATCGAAATTGACTGACTGACTGACGATGCAACCGCACCCCCACCTTATATACATTTTTCTTTTTTTTAATTTTATTTAATTTATTTTATTAAAATGAAATAATTCAACAATCCACATTCATCCTGTATAAATAATTTCGTTCGTTTTTTTTTTAATTTTGTATTTTTTTTTGTATTTTTTTTTTTTTGTATTTGTTGTACAAAATCAAACAGAATTAAAACCACAGAGGCTCTGTACACAAAATACCATATGTGAGCTGTATGTGTATGCTGTGTAATGTAGTGAAATGTGTATATGAGATCAAATTGTATAAATCATGTAGATAAAAATCGTACATACAAAATTTTGACACAAAAATATTACACAGAAATGAATGTTTGTTGTGCTATGGTGGAGAGTTGAGAAGCAACATTCTGATTCTTCTTTTCTATCCGCTATAGAAACAACGAGCAACACAAATAATTTTTAATTTTTTTTTTCAGTGTTCTTAAATATCATTGGAATTTAATTTTTTGATTTATTTTTATCAGTTTTTTTTTTTTTTCGGGATTTGTTTATTTAATTTCCATTTTACAACTGATTTTGTTTGTTGATCGAATTTGTTTTCGTTTAGCTTGACTTGTAATGAATGATTAATTAGTTTAAATGTTTGTTTGGTTGGTTGGTTTGTTTAGTTTATTTTCAAAATGATGACAAATTTCTATTTGATTTATCGCTTTTTATTAAAATTTATTCCAGTTTATTACTCAAATAATTATTTAAAATACAACCTCAAGGTTTTTATTTAAATAAATTATTCTAGCATTTTTCTATCTAGGTTTTTTTTTTTTCTATTCATCTGTAATTATTTATTTATAAATAATTATTGAAAAGATTAATTACATTATTATTTTTACTGTTATAATATAGACTAAAACAAGACTTAATCAAATCATATTAATTATAATGTATTATCTCAGGTGTTTTTCTTTTATAAAAGAATTATTGTGGTAACGAATCGTATAAGAAATAAAAATAATAATAATAAAAAATAAAACCTTCATATTAATATTAAAAGATGGCATTATGCCAAAATGGTTTGTGTATAAACTAAAGTGGCGCCCATATCAATGAAAGGTGATTTTTATGTTTATTTTTATATTCTCTTTTACCTTTTGATGATTTTTTTTTTTTTTTTGTATACACAACGTTTGTTCGTTTTAACCAAATAATGAAAAAAAAAAAAAAAAAAAAAAACTCCACAACAAGCAGAATAACAGAAAAAAAAATAAAAATAAAAATATGTATAAAGTGTGTTGCTGTGTAAAAATGGGAGAGAATAAAATGTTTGCTGTTACCTTTTGCCAGTTTACCATCAGCATACAATCAACGAACAAACACGTGACAGTCAATTGAATGAATTTGAAATGTTTTTTTTTTTTTTTTTTTATTGATCATTACATAAAATTATTATGATTTTTATTTCGTTTTTATCTTTATTAATTTTTTTATTATTATTTATTTTTATTTTTTCTTCATCTGTTTGTTGGCTCTGTGGTGTTAACAGATAATAAAGATAAATAAATTTTTATGATTAAATTATGTTGAGTGTTATTGCTTTGTTTATGTTTTTAATGCTTTTAAAGAGTTTTTTTTTTCCTTTTCCATTCTTTCTTTCAATATTTATTAATGAATGTTTACAGTAAGTCACGTTTGTTTTATTTATAAAATTAAGATGAAACATCGAGAGAATTTAATCTTGTAAACGCAAAGTAGTTTAATAAAAAAAAAAAGAAATAAATAAATAAATAAAAGTGCAACAAAGTGCTTTTTTTTTTTGAAAAAAAAAAAAAAAAAAAGTAATCATGTAAACAAAACATAAATTATTTAAGCGGTGTTTTTAAACATTTTAAAAAGGAAAATACAAAAAATATAAAAAATAAAAAATTTTTTTTTAATTAAAATTAAAAACTTGAATAAACACTGTTCGTCCGCCCGCTGTAATCAATTAATTAAATAAATAAAAAATTCGATAGTAATAATAATAAAGAAAACGATATAAATGACTTTAATTATGTAGTTAATAAATATTATTACCTTGTTTTTGGTGGATTAATAATAAAAATAAAACAGTCGTGTGTTATAAGGCGTAAATGGTTATGACTTTTCGTTTTTATAAATTTTATTATTTAAGTAAGGTAGTCGCGAGTAGTTAAAATTTTTTTTTTTTATTAAATTAAAAACATTCATCACTTTAATCTTAAATCAACGGAATTACTGATAAATTATTTTTTAATTACTTTAATTTGCTAAAAAAAAAAAAAAAAAAGTATCACCTGCTCACACCACAAATCCCCTATCAGCTGTAAAGCATACTAATAAAACATTTTAAGCTTTAAACTTTTATTTTTTCAACCGTCGGCTTTTACATTATTTTTTTTTCTTTCTTGAGTTACCTTTTGTAAAAAATTTAATAAAAAAAATAACGCAGCGTCAAAACAGCTATTTGTAACGCGTTGAAAAATTTTTTTTCGTTATCAATAAATATAAAAAAATTCAATTATGAAACGATTGAAATGTTGATTTTGCTTTTAATTAATTAAATTTTATTAATATACGTTTTTTTTTTATTTTTGTTGTATTTACATTTTGTAATATAATGCTGCGTGTATTTCTTAAAAAATAACGCGAAAATACAAGAAGAAAAAAAACATATGATGGGGCAAATTGAAAAGGAAATGTAATATATGAAAGAAAATGAATAAATAAAAATTGCAAGTTAACAGATCACGATTATAAATTAATCATATCGTTGTCTAAAGTCTTTTTTTTTTTTTATTTTTATATTTTTCTTTTTGATTTCAAATTAAATTTATGTACAAATGCATGCCGCTACGTCATGCTGCTGTCTGTACATTAAAAAAAAAGGAATAAAATTGAAATGATATGAAATGAAAACTAAAAATTAATTCATTTATAGCATAGTGGAATTTTTATCGGACAAGACAAGTCATACGTTTAGGTTGTAAGTTTTTGCAAATAATAAAAATAGCTCATTTGTATATTTAATTAATTAACGGTGTACTTAAATTACGTGTTTAGGTAAAAAAAAAAAAAAAACATTTCTTTAAAGGTCATTTCCAGCTAAAAAAAAAAAAAAAAAAAAACCGTTTTGCTACGTTAGATAATTAATACTCCACTTGTTTGTTAATTTTTTTTTTTTCTTTTAAAGGTAAAAAATAAAAATAGTAATCACGTGCTGTAAAATAATAAAACACTTTGTGTATTGTGTAACAAGCAGCAGAAAGAAACCAGGAATAAAATACTGGAGCCTGAGTTAGTGAGTACACCGCAATAATTTGTTCGGTGCATTTGCTTTTTCTTTTCTCTTATTGCTTGGTTTTCTTTATTTTGCCATTTTTTACTTTAGTTTTTTTTTTTTTTCACTGTGCATAATAGGGCGGACGTTTTGTTTCTGTGGCATTCGAAATAAAAAAGACAAAAAAAAACAAAAAAGCAGAATACAGAAGAAACTTAGAGATATTATTTATGACAAAACCCTCGTAACCTATATTATAAGAGCGAAACTAAAGAGCAAACAACATGATAACAACGACGTATATATAAAAAAAAAAAAAAACAAATCACATGATAAACAAGAATTAAATAATAAAAGAACGAAAAAAAATTTTTATTTTATTTTAACATTTTGCGAAAAACAAGTGCGAAGTGCTTTCAGTGAAAAAAAAAAAATGCAAAAAGTGAAATGAAAATTGTTTAATAAAAATGCAAACAAATATCGCGATTGAATAATTTGCTGTTACATTATTAAAATAAAATAAAATAAAAATAATTAACAAATGTGTGACAAAAGTAATTTTTTCTATCATTAAAGAAAACTAATGGCACTGAAGACAAGTAGCTAAGATTTGTAGAAAATTATTTTCCATTCTTATTACATTTAAGTAAAACTAAAAATTATTTTATAATAAAAATGATATAAAAATTCATTTTTATTACTTTAACGCGTGCGCAAGTGATTTACAGAGCACTCATTTATACAAAACACGATATCTTAACGTAAAATAAATATCACATCTTGAACAAATAATAATAGTACATAAAAATCATAATAATAAAAAATTAAAGAAATAAATAAAAAAAAGGCAATGAATGAATCTAATAAAAAAAAAGTTTTTTTTTTTTTTGCGGTGCACAATTTTCATTTCATTAGGACAGGTCATGATTTTATTAGTTTTTTTTTTTTTTATTTTATTTTATTGTACTTTTATTCAAGGGGTAAATTGTATAAAAAAAATAAATGAAAAATATGTAGAGGCAACATTAAAAACATAAAAAAAAAACAAAGTGATATAAAACATAATAAAAATTCATCCGAAAAAAATATTTATTTTTTTATTTGATTTACAAATAAACGCTTTTTATCATATACATAATTTTATTCATTCACGTTGTCATTAGGATGATTATTATTTTATTATTTTTTTTTTTTTGCATAAATTGTGAGGGCTATTAACATTTTAGCCCCTTTACAATTAATTGTACATAATTTAATGTAGTTAAAGTATGTAAACATTGTGGAAAAACCTTTATGACAATGACCTAAAGCCAGGTAATTTTCAATTTTATTAAATTAATCAAACATTTTTTTTTTTCGCTCTTTATCTATTCGTTAACATAAATTTGCATAGAGATTTTTATGTTGTCCTTAATGTTTCCTTAATGGCATATTATTTCATTAGACAGATTTTTCTTTCTTTCTGTATTTTTTTTCTTTAACCTTTCGTTATTATTTATTGTTTCGGGGGTTAATTTTATTGTAAGGGGTGGTAAGGTGATTAATTTTATTATTGTTATTTATTGGTAAATGTTTTACTTTAATGATTATAACCGGGTTTCAAGGGTTTTTTTTTTCTTTTTTTCTTTCTTTTTCCTTATCTATAGAAATGTAAAGTGCAATTTTAATGTTCGTTTAAACTTTTTACATTTTCCTGATACGAAGCATACTGTTATGTTGCATAACACGTACACGCATAAACAAATTATTTTTAATATCGGTGGTAATGATTTTTTTTTTTATAAAATTGAATTATGCTTTGGTTTTTTTTTTGTTTTCAATTAATTCAATGTTTATTATTATTATTATTATTATTATATGTTATTATGTTTTTCTCGTTACATAAAAAAATAAATAAAAAGAAAAAAAAAAAAAAACATTAAAGAAAGAAAAACCTAGCCCAGACTATACACAGTGGAGTTAAAAAAAAAAGAAAAAAAAAACGAATTTTTATACCATCTTTCGTTGTTGTTAAATATAAAGAAAAATAAAGAAGAAATTTAAAATAAATAAATAGAAGAATATTGTCTGCCTGTCTGTTCGTTATGCTTCGTTATGTTGTGCCACATTTAATCTTGCGCGAGCGTTTTTTTTTTTTTTTTTTTTTTTTCTTATTATTTTCTGTGCTTAAGTCGCTTAAAAAAAACACAAAAAAAAAAAAACATTTAATCTCTATAACGTTTGGGTTTAACGTTTTATGGTTTAACTCGTTTATCTAACGCGTTAGGTATTACGATTGTATTACACAGAAAATACAAAAAAAAAAAAAATTTGCACGTTTTGCGCGGTTTTGTGATTATTTTTTTTTTTTTTTTAAACCCTAAATTAATAATACATTTTTTATTTTTTTTTCTTTTTAGTTATTATAAATCGATTATATTTTTATTTATTTATTTATTTAAAGCAGAAAAAACAATCAAACGTGTTACGATAAAAATTAAAAATTAATTTCAACAGATTTCAATCAATGGTTAATGAAAAAAGTTGGTGGTCGTTTATTAATAATTTTTTTTTCTCTTCTTCTTCTTCTGTGTATCGTTTGCTGAGTGTTTTCTTCTTTATTATTATTATTTTATTTAATTTAATAATAACTATTAAAGGTGGAAAACAAAAAAAAAAGAAAAAAAAGGAAATTTTTTTCGTATAATCAAAAACTCTGTCGTCTATTTAACGTTTGTCTAGTGACTTTTTTCTTTTTTTCTTTTTTTTTATTGCACCATCATTTTTCTATTCAGCAGAAAAAATAAATAAATATAACGAAAATCACTTTGGATTTTAACGAGTTTTATTATTTTTAATGCAGAAACAGCAGTTAAACGATTAACGTAAGCAAGTATAGTGCTAGGGTTTTACTCTAAGATGAAGCACGGATTGAAAATGATTTAAAACTAGTGATAGCACACGTGTTGCCTTATAGCATATATTGTTTTATTAATTTTAAAAAAACATTGTTTTTTTTTTTAAACATATTTTCTGTTATAATGTTTTCCTATGTAAATGTAATTTTTACACCAAACAGAAAAAATTTAAAAAAAAATTTAAAAAATGAGCTAATGGTGCCTCCCAATATTTTCTTTTTTTTTTTTTTAAGTATCAGTGTTGTAATTTAAAATTTCCTATCTTTCAGCAATAAAACTAGGCAGCTAGACTACTGCATCATTATTTTTTTTTTCTTTTTTTTTAATTTTAATAAAGCTTTGGTTGTACAGTGAATTTTGTCACGGTGGTGTTTACTTTAGAAAATTAAACTTAACCTTTACTACCTTTGTGTAGCAACAACTTGAACTATTTTTTTTATTTTTTTTTCTATTCTCACCAGGTATTATCATAGAATTTTTTACAATATAAATATTGATAATAATAGCAGAGGAAAAATAATTATTTTATGCATGAAAAATCTATGTGTTTTTATTATTACTATAAATATATTTAATTGTGTTAAATATGCGTTTATTATAATTATATAAATATGTTTTGTTGTTGTATTAATTAATTATTTAAAATTTATTTCATTTTCTGTTTTGTTTGTTTGTTTATTTGTATGATTTTGAAATGAAATGCAAATTGTTACGTTAAAATTACTTGAAAAAATAAAAAAAAAAAAAAACCTTGGGTGATTTTGAAAAATATATTTTTTTTCGTAGTTATGAGATGAGAAATAAATAAAAAAATTTTTTTTTCTGTTTTTAATTAATTAAATATTTGTAAAGTCTTGTTTCGTTGTTGTTTATTTTAATTTTTGTTAAGCTAAATGGTTTTTTGATGAGTAATAATTTAAGATAGAAAAAGAAATGAAAAAACAGACTTAGATGCTGCTGTCGTTGTTGTTGTTGTTATTTAAATTCACTTGTCATTGGTTGATTTATTAGAAAACAAAAAAAAATATATTTTTTTTTTTAATGCGTAAAACTAATTTAACTAATCGCAGTTTATTTGTATATTTCGTTAAATAAATGATTTGCTGTTGGTGTTGTATCAACACAATTATAATTAAATTTTTCAATTAAATTAAATGCACTAATACAATCAAGGTAATCATGCATAACGAATAACGAAGTGAAGAAAAGCATAAAAAAAAAATAAAAAATGTTTTTTGCTGATGTTTAAAAAAATGTGAGAAATGATGTATTATCCAACGAATACGGTGTGAATGAATAAGATTTGTTACTTTTTAGTGTGCGCTTGTTATGTTTGTATTTCTTTCTTTATTAATCGGCTATACTGAATGCATAAGAGCGAATAAGGAAATCGTCATCCATTTTTATGGGCCGGCCATTCATCATACAAATTTTGTGTAATATAAAGTGTGCATTGTTGTTGTTGTTATTGTTGTTGTACCAGGCTTGTTAAATTCTTTTTTTCGGTTGATTTTTCTTTGCTTTACTTTGCTTTTCTTAAGCAAAGTAACAATAATTATTTAACTTAACCATGAACATATTTATGAACTTTCTTTGAAAGATTTTTTTTTTTTTTTTTTTTGGTGTTTTTTTTGTTTTTAATTATCATAAATTATTAATTTTTTAATTATTTAATTTTAAACAAGTATAAATATTTTATTTTTTTTTTGTTTTTTTGTTTTAATCTAATTTATTTAATTATTTAATTGTGGTTCCTGTTTAATAAAGAATACATTTTCGGTTTGTGTTTACTCAGCTGATGGATTATTGTTTTGGCTTTTTTTTTTTTTTTTTTTTTTTTTGTTTTCTTCTTTAATTATATTAAAAATCGTTATAATAAAGCAATTTATATAAATAATAATAATAATAATAATAAATTTAATTTAATCACACACAGAAACAATAACAGTAATGATTTATTTAATGAATTTATTTTTTTTTTTTTTAATTCTTAATTTATTTATCTAAAAAACAAAAAAAAAAAAAAAATGATAATAATAATAATGGGAAAAAGTTTTTAATTAATTAAAATAATTTAATTTTAAAGTCAACTTAAAATTCTATTTCCTCTTTAATAAAAAAAAAAAAAAAAAAAAAAAAACTCTTTATTAAAAATGATTAAAAACAAACAAACAAACAAAAAAAAAATTGAATTTAAGCCACCGCAAAAAAAAAAAAAAACATAAATTCATTGACCATAAATTAAAAAGTTAACAGTGTAAAACCGTATGCGCAGTCGCAGTGTTAAAACATTTATTATTTTTAATCTTTATTAAATTGTTGCAAATTTATCTTTTGTTTAACAGGAATTATTAGTTTAAAAAAAAAATTGTTTTACAGTGTAATCCGTATACGCAGTCGTAGTAGTAGTATTTTTATTATTTTTTTTTTTTTTAATGATTTAAATAAAAATTACGCATATTAATTGTTTGTAACGTGAAGAGGTTAAAACCAAAAAAAAAATAAAAAAAAATCCTCAAATATTATATGTTTAAGTAATAAAAAAAAACTTGCGTAAACCTGGTACCTTGTATGTTGTTCTTAAGTGTATTATTATTATTATTATTATTATTATTATTGTTTAAGAAAAACAACAGAAAAGGTAGGAAAAATAAGATACAGGAGAGTAGAGTATCTGAATAAAAATAACAAACACACCACACATGATGGTGGCCCCGTGTCGCGCACGTTTAACCAAAAATATGATAAACTACCCACCAATTTCTTTTTTCTTATGTTTTTATTATAATTTATTATGCTTCAAATATTTTATGCCATCTCTCAGTATTATCATTCAAGAATAACAAAAAAAGCTAAGAAAAAGAAAATTAAATTTGAAGACTAAAAAAGCGTTTCTGTTGTTTATTTTAATCAGGTTTTCTCTTCTGGCGTTTTTTTTTTTGTTTTTTTTTTTAACCCGTCTTTCTTTCTGTTTGTTTCATTTCAACAGTGTGGTAATTTAGTGTGTTTAATGCGGTTTAATATTATTGCAGGGTGGCTGCTGGTTAATCAGCTCATTTAAAGTTTTTTTTTTAATTGTTGAATTATTTATTTCTCTCTCTCTGTGTGCCTTGTTGTTTAGTTGAATTAATTCTTTTTTAATTTATTACCTGTTTGACTGTAAAACGTATCACGGTAATAAACGGTGGGTATTCTCAACAGTACGGTTACACTGAGGAGTGGTTTTACGTTGTAAAATTTGCGAGATTTTATGAATTAACCTAAATAACTGGCTTAACAAAACAAATGTTACATCACTTAAATTAACAGTGTATCAAAAAAATATAAATTTATTTAAATTAGCACACAACATCCGAAATATATTTTTATTTATTTTTTTTTTTTTTTTCATAATCAAAAATCATAGATTTTTGGGTTTTCTTAAGACATTTTTTTTTTTTTTTTACCAATGTCTTAAGAAATTTCTTCGCTTCAGCTTTTTTATTTTTTTTTTTTTGTAAAGAAACATAAATTCATCTTGTTCTGTTTTTTTAATTTCATTTGTTATTAGTGCTGGTCTTAAGAGTTTTTTTTATTTTTTTTTTGTTAAAGTTAAATGTTGTTGTCGCTGTTTTTTTTTTATTTTTTGTATATAAATATTTTTAATTTGAGTGTTTTTAGATTTATTTAAAATTTATTGGTTAAATTATATTTTTTGTTTTATGAATTATAAATTTCGATTTTATTAATGTGAGAATTTTGGGTATTTTATTAAAGACAACAACAGCAGGAACAACCAACAACAACAACAGAAAAATTTAAAAAAATGGTTTATTATGTGATGAAGAAAAATATTTTTATTTTTTCTTCTTTTCTTTATAACGAAAAATATTACGAAGATGATACACGCGAGACAAAATTAGGTTTGTTGTTTTGTAATTTTTTTGTTGTTTAGAGAGGAGAAGAAAATTGTTTTTCTGTGTTTTGTATAAGCAGAAAAAAATACGAAAAAAAAAAAGAATGTAAAAGGAAAATACGTCAAAAAGAGTCGAAAATAGAAATGTTATTAGTAAACAGACGAAAATTTGTTATTTTTGTGTTTCTCTCCTTTATTTAATCAACAACAAAATCGCCATTTATGAACGATTCACAATGTATTTGTTTTTTAATTTATTATTTAATTAATTAATTTAAATTTTTTACACAAAAAAAAAAAAAACAAGAAAAATGAATGAATTGACGTTTAAGCTTAAAAAGAGATTAAAGTAAAAAATAAAAAAAAAAATGTTGTTGGTGGTTTTTTTTTTTTTTTTTGCTGGTTGTCGTCGTTTCGCTGTTTTTTTTCTTCTTTTTTATTTAAATTTTTTTTTATTTTTTTTTTTTTTGTTTTTACTTCAATTTAATACTTAATTCTGTTTGAAATAAAACATACACAAAATGTGTAGCGATTTTTGCTTTTTTCGTTTAATTTTGGTTTACTTATGTATAGCTGAATCAAGTACAACAGTAGAGGCTTACTAATATAGTAAATAATGCCAATAATACGTTGTTATTATTATTTATGAGGGAAAGTTTAATGAAATGTAGAAATTTAATGTAAATAAAATCAAGCCACACAGTAAACCAATGCTGATAATTTTTAGCTGCAGCTGAACAGTTATAACTGAGACACACAATTAAATTTTTTGAAAGCCATTTGGGCTAGTATGTCAAATTATTATTATAAAAAAAAAATGTAATCAAGATTAAAATTATAAAAACGCGCTATACACACTTAGGCACCCTGTATCATTTTTTTTTTAATTAATATTATAAAATAATAATGTCTATAATTGATTATAAAATCACAAAACTGGGTTATTAGATTTATTATCAGAAATAAATACAAAAAAAAAAAAAACGCACTAAAAACGGACTCATAAAACAAAAAAAAACAAAAGCCTAAACAATGTAACGTGAACGCGTTCTAAATGGGTTAAAAGAGATGACCATAAATTAATAATTTTCCTTTCTATACATCTTAAATTGTTTGAACTGAGTCGGATCGAATGAAGTTTTTGTTTTCTTCATTGCCTAGTGAAGAGAGTGGACAACTGCTGCTAGTGCTCCTAGTGAACGTACATTACACAACGGACAATGTACCCTAAAGTATTAATTTTATGTAACTTAATAGCTGTTATGTTTACAATTTTATGTTTTATTACACACACACACACACAAAGTGTTTCTTTACTTTTTTTTTTTTTTATTTATTTATTTATAATTATCTACACTGCTAATAAAAATTTTCTTTTCAAGATCAGAAAATTTATTTATTTATTTTTTTTTTTTTTTTACCACATTTTCACGCAATTATTCACTCTAATGAGTAGGTAAATTTATTTTTATTGTAATTTAAATAAAAATGGGCGTTGGTGATCCTAATTAACTAAAACAAAAAAAAAAAAAAAAAAAAAAACATATTTAACGGTAAAAATACAAATTATGTAAGAAATTTTCTTTTTGTCTATTTCACGTATTTTATTGTTCTTTCTCTAAAACATTAAAAGAAATTTCTCTAATGTCACGTTTTTTTTTTTTTTTTTTGTAATAATCATAAAATAATAAATGTAAGACGTATGAAAATTTCCTTTAGTTCGTAAAATGTTAGGTAAGACGCGCTGATTTATTTTTGTTTTTTTTATTGGCATAATAACATCAAGGTCAAGGGATTTTTTTTTTCAATAATAATTTTAATAATAATAGACACAGGTTGGTTTTGCTTTTTTTTTTTTTTTTTGTATATATTTCTGCTGTGTGTGCAAAAATTTTCGTTGGTTGCATGCCTCGTTAGAGTTTATTCGAAATTTTTATGTATGTTTTTTTTTTTTTTTTCGTTTTCACCATAGCATTGATTATTTCTTCCTCGGCTGTCATGGTCAGAACAAGCATAACAATTTTTTTTTTTATTATTTTATTTTAAATACTTGTTCCTCTTGTTACTTAATTAATTTTATTTTTGTGGTAATTGCTGGTGTTTATTGTTAACAGTGTATTATAATTGTTTTTCAAAATTAAATATATAAAATTGATGGAAAAATGAATTTTTTTTTTTAATTGTTTTGTAATCCGTTTTTTTTTTTTAAATATTTAATAAGAAATAGTGATTTTAAACTGTAGAGAAAATATAGTTTAATATACTTTATATAGATTGTGTATATAGCTACGTTGTAATTTAGCTTTAATTTAGTTAATAATAATAATAATAATAATAAAGCATACAAACTTGCACTTTTTAATACAAAAAAAAATAAAATATAAATTTATATAAAACAGAAAAGAAAAAAAAGAAAAAAAAAAAACTAATTTATTTATAAAGTTGTTTAACCATATAAATGGGTGTTACAAAAGTAAAAATTAATATTATTGTTTAAATAATTTATTATTATATTTTTTATTTTATAACTAATTACAGTGATGATTCAGTATAATTAATGTGGTTCTTAGTGTCTTCTATTATAATTAATTAATTAAATAAACTTTCTCGACTTTCCAGACATAATATGCATTATAGTTTATTTATGAATCACACTATTTTATTTATAAATATCTTGCTTTATAGCAATATTATTAAATTTGCGCGTAAGAAAATTATTATTATTATTTTTTTTATTTTTTTATTTTTTATTCTCCTCCTGATTTATATGTAAAGAATTTAATTATTATAATTATTATTTTAATTATTCCAGTTATAAATTGTTATTCTATACTAAAAATGTTCCTAATTGTAGCAATAAAAATACAGGGTGTGCCATTTATTAACAAAATTATTACATCTTGATTAATAATCATAATAATAATAATAATAATAATAATAATAATAATAAAAAAAAGAAGAAAAAATTAATACATTATTTATGTTGTTGAATAAATATTTTCAAGTATCTTGTTATTAGAAACATAACATTTATGTTAAGTAAATTTTAAAACATTTTATTATTAATTAATTTATTTATTTATCAAAAAAAAAAAAAAAAACGTTAAGCGTCGGCAACAAATAACAAAAAATTTATTCTTTCGTCATATAGTAAAAGTATGACCAACCAATGCTTTAGTTGGTTCGCATATACA
Organism: Ptychoptera albimana; assembly: GCA_961205885.1. Classification (NCBI taxonomy): domain Eukaryota; kingdom Metazoa; phylum Arthropoda; class Insecta; order Diptera; family Ptychopteridae; genus Ptychoptera; species Ptychoptera albimana. The sequence goes on from OY540805.1 coordinate 17,388,912, forward strand.
TAATTCACATTCTCTTCTCACTCACAAAACATGTAACAAAAAAAAATAAAAAATAAAATAAATAAATAAAATAAAATAAAAATTCTGTACAGCTTATAAAAGAATTTAATTAAACCGCAATAACAATAACAACGGCGAAATCCAACAGCTGATTTAACTAGAACAACGCTTCACGACTTTATATACGATTATTGTCGTCATTGAATTTATTTTCTGTTTCTGTTTCTTAAAGCATAAATTTTATTTAAAATAGGAGTTACAGTGGTTTGCCGCATTAAATGTGCGTTAATAACGCATGGCGTTGTTTTGTTTTGTTCTTTTTTTTTTTTTTTTTAAGGAAAGCACGCACGCACACATTACCAAAGCTAAACAGCTCATCAAATTGTTTTCTTTTATTTTCTTTTAATGTTTGTTAAAAAAAAAATTTTTTTTTTTTTTTTTTAATGGGCGTACACTTGTGTGCTTTTTTTTTTCTTCATATATTATTTGCTATCATTATTCAGTTGTGTTCAGCTGTAAGTTTCCTTGCAAAAGTGTTTGTGCGTGCTTTTATTGATGTGTTTACACTGTTAGTTGTGCATTTTTATTAACATAATTAATTTATGTTAAATAATTAATTATTTAATATTTTTTTGATTATTGTGGCGTCATTATTTAGTTGCGTTGTTTATGTGACATTTTTATTTAATTTAATTTAATTTTTTTTTGTTTGTTTGTTTGTTTTCTTTATTGTTTATTAGTTTGTCAAGTGCATAATGGCATAATAGATAGTAAAAGTTATTTGAACACTTTGCATATTTTTTTGCATTATGGGAAAATATGATTAATGCGTTTAAATATTCTCTTGTGTAGTTTTACTTCTTTTTTTTTTTCAAACAATAAAATATAACAAAAATAAACTATTTTAATATGCATATCACACAGTTTTAAATTTATTTATTTATTTATTTATTTACCGCATTTTATTTGTGAATTAAATACAGCAAAAAAAAGCGAAAAGCAAAAGTAAATATTATAAAATTATGTTATTATGTTTAACATGTATAATTGGAAATAAATATTTTTCATAGTTTTTCATATGTTGAGATGTTTATAAAAAAAAATAAATAAATAAATAAATTATTTACAGATTGACTCGTGTCAAATTGAATAATAATTATTTTATTGTTATTGTCTGCCGGTCAAGTGCAATAACTTTTATTCGTTTTTTCTTGTAATCGAAACAACAAACCGCACATGATTTAATCAATTATTAATTACATCATGATTATCCGTGAAATTACAATAATATTTACTTAATCAATAAAAAACAAAAAAAAATTAATGTTTTTCTATATTTTTCATACCTGATTTATTACATGTAACAAACAAAACAAAACTATTTCAAGTTCTAATAAAAAAAAATAAAATCTGAAATACCTCGTGAAACATGCCAAAAAAAAAAAAAAAAAATTAAATGAAAATAAAATTTACATAAAAATGAAGCAAAAGAAGGAGATGAAAAAAAAAAATAGTGAAAACACGTTTTTGTTCTTACTTAAGGCTATTTAAGTGTTTTTTCTCATTTTTTGTTTTTCGTTTATTATTGTTGCAAATTTTTTTTGTTTGTTGAGTTCGTTTCTTTTTTGTTTTTGTAAAAGTTAAGTAACTTGCAGCAGCACAGAGTAAAGTAAAAACTAAAGCAAAAAACCCTTATCAAGTTTAATGTAACACTTTGAAGATTTTTTTTATTTTTTTATTATTATTATTATTGTTTCGTGTTTTCTGAATAAATGTTTAAAAAAAAATTAATAAATTATTAATAACAATCAACAGCGCAATGAATCAATACATTTGATTGGTGATTTTTACGCTTTTTTTGCTTTTTATTGTTTTATTGTTTTACAGGAAAAAAAATTATTTACTTTATACCCGGTATACCCTGTAGCTTATAAATCTCACTAATTTATTTAACAAAATTTATAATTATAATTATTAACCAAATATGGTTTTAAAGAGCCCAAAAAAAAAAAAAAAAAAAAAAAAAAAAAATTATTACCTCATATAAATATATAATTATTTATTTATAAAAAAAAAAAAAAACATTTAATTAAATTTTTGAGTTATTTAAAATAAAAAAATTGTGTGTTGTTGTTTTTTTTTTCTTCTGCATATTATAAAATTACAAACAATTTTTATTTTTTTTTTTATTTAATAAATGTTATTTTCATGGAAAATACATATTATTATGTTTGCTGGTTAACAAGCAAGTAATTATGTTGCACGCTGATAAGTGAATAAAAGTTTTCTTGATTTATATATAAATATATATATATATTAGGTTTTAGGGTGTTTTATTAAGGTAAACATTATTTCCCATTGGGGTTTTATTAATTACGCTTAAAAACAACAAAAAAAAAAAAACTAAATAAATAAAATAAAATGAATTACATTGTAAAAATAATAAATGATTAAAGACATTACCCTACTACTATAAAATCGCAGTAAAATATCTCATAGAAATTAATTATATAATTATTTAGCTTAAAAAATTATTTAATTATAAACATTATTATTAAATAATTACTGCATAAACTAATCCTTTCTTGTTTAATTAGATGTTAACTGAGGTAAAACCTAATAATTTGCTTATATTTATAGCAAAACTATAGACAATGGGATGCAATTTAATTAATGATTGTATTGATCGCTTTGTTGCGTTGAGTACTTGTTAACAAATTATGATTTTACTTCGTTTTTATTTTTTTTTTTAATTATAGATAATAAATATTATACAAAAAAAAAAAAATAATAAAAAATATTTTTCTTAATTCATCTTTTGTTATTTATTTATTTAATTAAATTTTTTTTTTTTTTTTCTTTATTTAAGATTGGCAGTAGCAGCAGCCAGAAACCAGCTAAAATAACATAAAAACAATTTATGTTGTGTTTTTATTATATATTTTTCTTCTTTACATTTTTAGATTGATGGGAACAGAATTTTATATAAAAAAAAAAATAAAATAAATAAGCAACAATTTACTCATGCTTTATCAATTTGTTAAGAAAATTTATTTACATCGTAATAGATTAAAAATAAACAACAGAAATCAAGAAAATTGAAAAAAAAAAAATTTTTTTTTTCTTTGCTTCGTTCCGTTTTACCCAAAAATTATTTTCGAAAAATGATAAATATTTTGTTGACTATTTTACTTGTGGTTGGTATAAAACGAACGAAACATAACAAATATTTTTATAAAACAATTTATAAATTAAATTCAGTGGAAAAGAAAATTCAAGGAATGAAAACAAAATTAAATAAAATTAAAAATGCATAATGCTTTTCTGTAGGTTTTATAGCAAAATTAAAAAAATTAAAGAAGATAAACTAGAAGAGACAATGTGACGAAATGTAATGAATAAAGCGATGAATTTAATTATTTTATCAACAGAAAAAAAAAAAAAACCGTAGAGATGTTTACAAAATAAAATTACAGGCAAATTGCAGAGACAGTGCATGTTTTTTCACTAAAACTAGTTATTGTGACAATTTCCATTATTTATTTTTAAAAAAAAAATTAATTTTTTTTTCCTATTTTAAAGGACGTAATTTTAAGTCATAGTAATATCCGTGTAATAAACCAAAATTTGTCTAACAGGTAAATAACTTTGATACCTGTATTGAAGTCACAAACCTTTAAAAATTCCTTAAAAAAGAGCAAAAAAAAAAAAAAAATAAATAAAAAAATGGAAGAAAGATTATCGCTAACGTTTATTGGTGGCCTAGTTTCTAGTTGATAATAAATAAAAAGAAAAACACTAACAGCAATAACAACTAAAAACACGATTATTGCCCTTTTTGTTCTGTTTCTTTTGGTTTTTAGGTCCTTTTTTAAAAAGTTAAAAAAGGCGAACAGGTAGATTTATTTTATTTAAAGGCAACGGTAGAAAAGTGTTAAACTGAAAAATGATTTATCTACCAATAAAACTAGTTTCTTAGCATTTTTTTATAGTTATTAACAAAGCGGACAAGTAACACATTTATAACAAACACCATAAACAATTTAAACTCATTGACTTTTTTTTTTTTTTTTTTTTAAATAATGTGTTTAATGCGCTAAACTGAATAGAGGAGTTAAGTTTTATGTTTAAGAAAATAATAAAATAACAACAATAAGGATGGAAAGGGTAACATAAACAAAACAATGAACAAACAACAGGGATAATCTCGGCCGTAAACTAATAATCTAACAATAATGATAATAATAATAATAATAATTGTAATAACAATAATAATAAAACTAGAGAACCCACAACAAATGTGAAAAGGATGTAACAATTTGGCCACAATTATTTTTCCGGCACATAAAGAAGGAAAAACTTTAAAGTGTGCGTGCTAGAAATGCGCTTTTTTATTTGTTGTTTATAAGAATTTTATAAATAAAAAAACTGACTTTAAAAGCTCATTAATAACAACAATAAAGCTTTGCTAAGTGTATTTTAACAGCATTAAAAATAATAAAATTATCATCTGACTTAAGGGCGATTAATTTGCATATCATATAATACTGTACCGTAAAACACTTGTTTCACTTTTTTTTTTTTCTTCTTCTTTTTTTTTCATTTTTTATAACGAAGTTCACACGTGTGCAGGTTGATCGTGTGTGTTTTGTTGTTAATAAAAAATAATTTTTTTTTTTTTTTTTATTTAAATGAATTTTTATAGTTTTTTAAGTGCCTATAATCGATTGTTGCTGGGTTGCTTTTTATTGTTATTACTATTATTATTATTATTAATATTTAAATGATAAACAACTATAAATATATAATAAATAATATCACGCAGCGATTTATATCTATATATATATATATATATATATATATATATAAATGAATATAATATTCACACAAATATAATACATATATTGTTAAAAAGAATTAAATAAAAATTCACTGAAAAAAGGGCGGAATTAATTTTTTCTATTTTTATAAATTAATTTTTTTTTTTTTTTTTTTTTTTTGTTTATTTACAAAACTATGATTAAATTACATGTGACTGGTGTACAACAATTATTAATATTTATTTTATTCCTAATTATAATCGAACAAAAGGAGAAATTTTTATAAACAAGGTGAACGAAAAATAAAAGGGGTAAGCAGCGGTTTATAAATGAATAGGGAAACAAACTATTCTGTACCCTGCAGCCGTGTCATGTAGTTTTTTTTTTTTTTTTTTTATTATTTAATTTACGTTAAATTACATGCGATGGGTTGTTGCTAATAAATGTAAAAAAATAAAACAATGTGGGTGGGCCTCACCATATTAATCGCGTGTCTTAAAAAACAAAAAAAAAATTATATTTTTTTCTCTCTTTTAATACATTTCTTCGATTAAATTAAATTAAATTAAATTTTTTTTTTTTTTTCTTTAATAAATAAATTATTGCTTTAATGTTTTACCAATCAACGATTAATTTGTTTCTTATCAGGGCAGAAAAAAGCCAAATAAAACAGTAAATATTATTGACAATTGTGTGTAAAGGTTTTTATGCTCAGTTTTATTGTTTTAAAATTGTGAAAATAAACCGTAAAAAACATAAAATATGAAAGGAAATTTTTTATTATTAATTATATGATGCGATGGTTCGGTCTTTTTTTTTTTTTTTTTTCGTAACAATGTTTTAAGCGCGATATTCAATGTACAGTTTAATTTTTTTTTTTTTTTTTAGGCTGTTGGTTGTCATATCTTGATTTTTTCACTCAGTTTTTTTTTTTTTTTTTCATTGTTTTTTTCTTCTGCGGGTTGTACTCGACGAGTGTCTTACATATTTTTGTGTCCTGTAGTTGTTGCTTTTATTATTATTATTATTATTATTATTATTTAATAACAATTTAGTATACCAAAAGGCACGTAAATTTTCATTTAAGAAATAAAAAAAAATTAAAACAATAAGGAAAAACCTGTTCCCATTGCTTATCATTTTTGTTAAACATTTTTTGTACGAAAAATTATTACAACGAACAAAAAATGAATGCATCAAAAAAAAAAAAAAAAAATCTGCATAAAATCATGCGTTTTTACCGCAATTTACGAAGTTCTCTTTTTTTTTTAGATATTTATTATTAATATTATTATTATTATAATTATAATTATGTGATGAGATTTTAATTTATTTATTTATTTACCTTTATTATTTAAAAGACATTAGCTCGCGCCATTTATAAGCATTAAAAATCAATTCAAAAAAAAAAAAAATAATAAAAAATTAAATTAAATTATTTATCCAAAAAAAAAAAAAAAAACATAAATAAAACAGCGAATTAATATAATTTACTTTAATTTGACATTATTATATTTTATAATAATGTTTTTGTTTGTTAATTAGTGTGCATTCGGTGGTCGAGCGTTCGTTGTTATTTGTTTGTTAAATATTTAGTTTTTGCTCTTTTGCAAGGAAATTACCAAATAAATAAAAAAAAAAAGAAGAATTTATTAATAAGCGGCAAAAATGCAGAAAAAAAAAGTAACAAAACATAAATGTTTTAACGAATGAGAGGAGAACACATGTAACCACGCGCGATAATTTATTTTTATTATTTTTCTTTGCATACATTAAAAAAAAATTAAACTAAAAATGCCTTTGTGCCGAAAAGAAAAGAAAGGAAAAAAAAACGATGAAAAATGTGCGAAAAAAATTGATGAGCTTTTGCGTTAACAACAAAAGCTTCCTTTTTTTCTTCTTTTTGATGATTTTTGTCACTTGGTTTATTTTTTAAAATAAATAAAATTTACGTTTGCGGATATTTCGTTTTGTTTCGTTTTTAATTGAATTATACGTTGCAGAAGGTAACGCTACGTATGGTGAAAATCTTGACAATTCTGTGCTCTCTTTACGACGGTTTCTTTCGACGATGGGTAATTAATTTTTTTGTAAGAAATACTAAAAAAAAATTTAACTTTAACGTAATTAAGTAAACGATTTCCGTTTTTTTCTTCATAAAATTCGTGTCAAACGTCAATCAAATAGGAGGGTCCAGTGTTTGATTTTTATCTGAACAATTTTTACAATGTTAAAGTATTTAAATATTGCAGTAAACGCCAGGTAGAATAAATAAATTATTGCAGTCGTATTAGATTCTTAATGGTCGATGCATCCACCGTTCAGTTAAATTTCAACGAATCATTTTTCTAGGTAAACAAAGTTTGATATTTTTTTTTTTTTATTTATTATTTTTATCACAAAATAAAAACATCACTTAGGACATGATAATAAAAATAAAAAAGATTTTTTTTTTCCGGTTGTACGTGAAAATATTCAATAATAAAGTTAAATAAAAAAAATGCAAAAAATAAAAACAAAATCGTTGTCATTTTTCGGAACTTTTTTTTTTTTTTTTGGTTCGTACGTTTTTAATACAGACAACGATTTTCATAGTCTCATAATAACGTGATATCAACAAAAGTACTACTGATAAAGTTTTCCTTTTGTATATCTTTTAGTAAGTAGTTGATGATGATCAAGTCGGATACAGATGAGGTGAAATGATGGGGTGAGCGCTCTCTATCGTTTACTAGAATGATTTTTATTATTATTCTTCTATAAATATCTGAATCTGATGATATGATAAAAGGAAAGAGGATTGAATTTTTTTTTTTTTTTCTCGGTGTGCTTATAAACTTTTTACGTGAAATTTTCCTTCATCTATACATTTCGTTAAGTAGATACGTTTAGATATCTATTGGATAGGCAAAGAAAGAAAAGCAAAAAAAGAAACAGGGCAAAGAATGAAATGTAGGTAAAGATAGGTAATTTTCTAAACGACATAAGCACCCATCAACAAGCAAACAAACAAACCATCGAAGCAGCATAACTATGTTGTCTTGTATATAAGTGAAAAATAAAAATAAAAAAAAAAAGAAAAATGTGTAAGGAAAATAAGTAAGCAGAAAACAAAAAAAAAAAAAAAACTACAACATAACACCGACACACAATCATCATCACCCAGAAGCACAAAACCCAGTTGAGGAATGAAAATATAATAACAGAGAAGGTTGTAGAGTAACGAAAAAAAAAAAAAAAAAAAACTAAATAATAAAAAAGCTCTTTATAATGCGCTGCTGCTGTTGGTTTCTGTGCTTTTTTCTGGTTGTTGTTTATTTATTTATTTTGTTTATATTTTTGTTTACACATCGTAAAAATCGTAACATGATGATTTTGATTTTTATTATTATTATTATTCTTTTATTGCTGTTTTATTTTTTATTTTTATGTTATTTGTACGTTTTATGTTTTATGTTTTTTTTTTTTTTTTTTTTATTATAAATGCTATGTTTATGTTACTTTTATTTAATTATTATGATTATTATGATTTGCACAATTATCAATAACACGTATAAATGTTTTAATTTGTGTTTTTTTTTTTTTTTTTTGATTAATTGCTTTTAACTTGTTATTTATTTTTTTTTTTTTATTCAATTGGAGATAATTTAATTGCGCGTGGCGACGGTAATCGTTTTTGCGTTTTTTTTTTATTGTTGAATATTAAATGTAATGAATAATTTTGACTAACCTGCGATAGCCATCCATGGGTAGAATGTATGATTTGATGGTTGATGTAGTCCAGTAGCTGCACTTTGTCCACTGCTTGCGGTTGTTATTGAACAATTTGCATTCCATGCACTTCCTGTAACTCCTGTTGCTGAACCACCCCGACTAGCGGGACTGCTACCGGCTGCATCTAAGTAACCACCGACACGAGAATCTGGGGTACATGCGGATGGTCGAACGGGAACTGAGGCATTTTGTCCAGCCGAACTACCACTTGACGATGTATTCCACACATCTTTGTAGCCATTTGTTTCAGTTGTCGTTGCCGACGTTTTGGCACAATCTTTATTCCCATAAGTACCATCATAGATTTTACTACATGCCGCCGTTATACTAGCATCGTATGGAGACTCTTGCGATGTTCGACTTTGATGTAAGTGGTGATTTGCGTATGGTGACATACCCAACGACAGTGGAAAACCTCTGTATGCCGCTGTTGTTGTTTGATCATGATGTGATGCCGATGTCATACCCATTCCTGTTGTTTGATGCGGATGTCCATAAAAACCCGATTGTTCAAAATATGAATTCATATTGGCGAGAATTTTGGCGGGTTTTATACAAAAAAATTAAAAAAAAAACAAAACAAAATAAAAATCACTGATTATTACGTATATCGTTGATTCTATTAAATTTAGCTTAAATTTAAGTCTACACAAAAAAGTTTTTATCACTTTTCTAAAAAAAAAAAACGATTATTTTTTTTTTATTTTAAATGTTAAAGAAACAAATAAAAGCACAAACTGTAATCACATCACACTTTAATTAATTTATGTTTTGTCGAAAGAATAATCCAAATTTTTTTTTTATAATTATTTTTTGCACTGGATCACTTGGAATTATTATTTTTTTTTTTTCTTATTTTTGGCTCCACTTTTCTAACACATTTAAACTTTTTGCTTTATTTATCAGGAGAAACAATTAAAATTAAACGTAAATCAGTTAAACAAATCGTATACAAGTGATGAGGATAATGATTATCGTGAATAAATAAATGAAAATTATAATAATAATTAATAATAAAAGCTTTCAAAATGTCAATGCTGATAATGACAATTTGTTTTTATCATTAAAATTGTTTTTTAAATTCATTTTATTGTTAATAAATGTCATCGTGAAGAATTTTTTTTTTGCTTAATTTAATTTGCTTTGAGTTTATTATTTGGTTGTCGTTGTCTTCTTTAGCGCAAGCTTTTTCAAAATTTTTATTTATCAATTTATAATTTAATTAATTTCAATTTATTTATTTTGAATAAAATTTTTATTTCTTTTTAATCATTTAGCCAGCGAGGGATCAAACAAAACAAAATTCACAAACAAATTCTGTGTGTTAAAAAAAAAAAATGAAAAAACAACCAAAAATTAAATCATCGGTTTTATTGATGATAAAATTTTTTTCTCTCTTGTTGTTGTTCTCGTATTAAAATCGTGTTTAATTAATTTTTTTTTAATTTAATTATCCTTTATTGGTTATTATTGATAATATTTCTTCTTATTTTCTTGTTAAATTATAAATTCCATAAAAACCAGAAAATAAGTTTTCGTTTTTATAACAAAATCACAACACAAATTTCTTCTTTTTTTTATTAAAACACTTTTAACACACACTCGTCACGTTATAATTATTTATATTTATCCTTCTTCTTCGTATTATTAATTAATAATTTAATTAATTAATAAAATTATTAACACAAACACAATCAAGTCCTTTTTAATCGTTTGAAGGAGAGAATAAAAAAAAAATATTTTTTTTTTTTTTTTGTTCCTATTTCTGTTGATAATTAAATTTTTTAAAAGAAAAGATTTTTTTTTTTTTTTTATTAGTTAATTAATTAATTTTTTAAATAAAGAAAAATTAAATGAAAATAAAATTTGTATAACGTAAAAACTAATAAATTAAAGTGACAACAAGTGAATTAAAATAAAGAATATTTTTTTTTTTCCGTTTTTTATTTATTTATTTATTTAATAAAATAATTAATAAAATTTTTTTTTTTTGTTATATTTGTTGATAATTTTTTGTTGAATTTATTACACGCACAATATTTTGTTGTTTTTTGGTTTTATTAAAAATTTAAATTTAAATTTTAAATTTAATTTAATTTAATTTATTTGTAATAAAGAAGAAAAAAAAAATAAATTAAATAATAATAATGATAATAGTTGTAATAATAATAACAATAATAATAACAATAATAATAATAGTAATAATGATAATAATAATAATAATGATAATAATAATAATAATAATAACAATAAGAGGAGCGTCGCGCCTGTTCTAAGCCGTTGTCTTTGAACGAATGAATCGAATAATGTGTTTTATGCTTTAAATTGTGTTCACTTTTGGTTTTAACATTTTTTATTTCTTCTTATGTACTTATGTATCATAGTAAAAATAAAACAGAAATTAAAGGTACACTCAACATTGTTATTATTATTATTATTATTATTATTATTAAAATAATAAATAATATTTATTATTAATTAAATTAATTAAATTAAAATTGATTTAAACAAAAAAACGAAAAACGAGAAAAAAAAAAAAAAAAAAACAGAAAACACTTTGCTAATTTTTTATGTTGTATTACCGTATAGATTTATTTATTTTATTATAAATTAATTAATTTTATTTAATTAATGTTAAATAATAAAAATTTTAATTTTTTTTTTTTTTAATTTTTTTTTTATGTTGCTATCAGTCGATGGTTACTGTTATTATTATTATATATATATATATATTTTTTATTTTTATTTTTATTTTTATTATTGTATTAATGCTATAATAATTTCTTTTTTGCTTTTAAACCGTACGAGCACCGAGAAAACACTGTGCTTATGTTACGATGATGTCTATAACACTACTCTACTCTATTCTCTAGAATACAAAACAAACTCAACGAAAAAATGAAAAAAAAGAAAAAAAAAGCCAACAACAACGCAGCACATATACGAAAAATGAAAATGTAAAAAAAAAAAAAATAAAATAAATAAATCGAAAAGAAAATAAAATAAAAATTTACTTTTATATATATATATATTCTACAGAGATATTATGGGCTGACTGAAATCGTGTATTATTTTCTGTGTTGTATTTGAGTTGAGTTAGTTAGTTGGAGATGGATGGCATGGAGTTATATACTCGTGCTCGGGTATTATATGTATATAAATGTAGCCGTTGCTGCTGCTCTGCTGTTGCTATTGCTGCTGCTGCTGCTGCTGCTGTTACTGCTACTGCTACTGCTGGTTGTATTGTGTTGTGTTTTGTTGATTCTGGTTATATGTATAACAAAAAAAAAAAAAAAAAAATTAAATAAAATAAAAAAAACGTAAAAAATGCTTTATAATGTTGAGGAAATGAGCAAACTCTAACTAAGCGGTGATTCGAATCAAATCATGGGGTATTTTCACTCAGTTTATTTATTTTATTTTTTTTTTTGTAATTTTTTATTCTGCGTTTTGTATTCAGAGTGAAACATCATTAAACTCAAAATCAAATGACTTTTATAATTTTATTATTTTTATTTTGATTAATTAGTTTATTTATTTTATTAATTCATTTATCAAAATCTGCGATTATATTATTAATAAAGTTTCTTATGTTGTGCACAAAACCTATCAAAAAAAATATTAAAATAAATTAATTAATTAATCAATAACTAATTGATTAATTATAAATTAGAAAAAAAAAAAATTATAATTAAAATTTCCTGAAAGAAAATTCTTATAAATTTGACAAAAAAAAAAAAAAAAAAAAAAATATATATATATAAACTCCGGAAGTATATTTAGCGAAATTTCCGCCTTATTAAAAATTTTCTATAGTTAATTATATTTTTAAAAGCAGAATGTATAAAAGAATTAACAACTATGGTTAAATTAAATAATGAAAAAAATATGATCGAACCGAATCACATGTATAGCGATAACATTGATTTCTATGTGTAAAACAGAAACGAAAACATAGTTTATGATTTAACCTCTTTGAGCCTTTAAAGAAAATAATAATAATAATAAAAAAAATAAAAAAAAAAGACAATAATTGCTTTATTAGCACAATATTATATGAATTTATGGCCCTACAATTTGGCCTTTTATTATTAATTCGCCTGTTAGCGTATACACAAACCGATAGAATTGCTACAGCAAAACAATAAACTCAAAACGGATGATTAAAGATCTTCTTATAAAATACCTTCCGAAAGTTCAAGAAACTTTAATGCAAAAAAAAACTAAATTAATAAGGAAAACAATATAAAAGAAAAAATCTTTTTTTTTTTTTTTTTTTTTTTTTTTTATTTTGGTTAATCGTCGATTTTTACAAATTTCTTTCGGTTTAAATTGAAAATAAAAATTTAACCAACGACCGAACACACATTTATGGTTGACGGTAGAAATCTGTATAAAACTACAAAACTGCAAAAGCTTACATTGCAAAAGCATAAAAATATTCGCTCCTCTCTTTAAAATACAAAAAAAAAAATATGTGTTAGTTTTATCTCTTTCTATATTATATGTTTTATGTTTTATTTTAAATTTTTTTTTTATTTTCCTTTTCCTTCTTCTTTTTACAAAGATAAATGACAATCATCTAACACACAATAAAAAGTTGTACAGAGTCAATTTTTATTCCAAACAAAAAAAAAATACCGATCTCGGCAGCGTATCATACATAAGTGAGTAGAAAATTATTAATAGGACGTGTAACGGAGATAGAATGATATTATGCTGTTTACATAAAAAAAAATAAAAAAAATAATAATAATAAATACATAGAAATGGGTAATTTGTGTTTATGTGCAACAAAGATGGCATCTTTAGTGAGCGCACAAGTGTTTTATGCTTAAAAAGAATTTTTTTTTTTCTTCTTTTTTCTGTTAGTGAATTTTCGGTTTTTCCATTTCTTTTCTTTTCTTTTCTTTCCTTTGCATTTTATTTTTTACGTTTTGGCATTTTTTTTTTTTTTTTTTTTTTTTTTGATGTAGATTTTTCATTTTATTATTTTCACCGCCTGCACAAAAATGAGAGAAATTGAGATAGAAATTGTGTGTTTTTATTAAAAATTTTTTTTTAAATATTTTTATCTTAGAAGATTTTTTATTTCATTTCTTTGATGATTTTTATTATTATTATGTTGCGATACGTTTCTTACTTACTGATTTTTATTGGGTAATATGTAATTGTTGTTTGCGTTTTTCAATGTTGTAAATAAATAAATATGTTGCGCTTAGTGGTGGTAAAATAAAAACTACTACTTGCATTATGATCCTTTATCATCATCATCATTATTTTTTTTTATAAATTAATCCAAGAAAGAAAGATAAAAAAATTAATTCTCTTACCTTACCTGTATGACAATGAAATAAATTAACAAAATTTAAGTGAATGATTTAACATTTGTCATCATTTCTTTTCCTTATTTGTGTATGTTTTATACATTATAAAGGGAATTTGCATTAAAAATTCATAAATCATAATTATAACACTTTCGCTTTATTCAAATAATTTATACGATGCATATATAATTGTCTATTATTAATTAACATAAATGTTTATGAGTGAAGTGTCATCAATTTTAATAAATAATCTAAGCAAAAAAAGTGAGAAAATTCTTCCAATATTTTGTTGTAAAAGAAAAAAAAAAAAAAAAATGAAAAACACTTTGTCTGCCGTTTTTTGAAAAGTTTTCGTAGTGAAATAATAAAACTACTGTAACTACTACTGTAAGCGTTTTCAAACTTTTTTTTTTTTTCAAAATGTATGTAAACGGCTAAAATGAATACAAACAACCACAATGAATATATAAAATTATCCACTTAACAGTAGCACAAAGTAATAATAATAATATTCAAGTGGTAATAATAATAATAATAATAATATCACAATAAAATTGTCGCCTAAATTTTGTCAATATGTAGAAGGAAAATTATTATAATTTTTTTTTTTCATTTTCTTTAAAACAAAACCAAAAAAAATTTGTGGTTATTCAGTTATGTTGTTGGGATTATTTTTAGAGTTTAAATACTTCTCATATTAACACTTGGAATTAATTTTGAACATAGATTTTGTTGTCTATTTTCGATTTTTCTTATTTTTAAGTGGGAATTTCTCTGTTGAATTTCTTTTACTTTAAATTGCAATATTGGATTAATTTTTTTTCTTTTATATATTTATTATTGGTGTTATGTTCCATCCTGATAAATACAGTGAATTCAAAAATAGTAAAAACGATAATAGCTGTTTATCCACAGATTGTTATGTGTTTGTCCAGCTAAAACATTAACAACTTTCCAAAATATAATAATAATGCTGCTGTAACATGCAAAATAAATCAATAAAGGATAATTATTTATCTGGTTATTACGGTTGGTTGACTTGTTGTAGATCAATTATTTTTTTTTTTTTTACGTTTTTACGGTTTTAATGAGCAATTTGTCAATTGTCCCGATAATTATTATTTAATTTTTATATCAGCAACAAAGTATTTTCTTGATGTGTTTCATATTTAATCGTATGTATCAACGCCATGCTAGGTAATTGCAAATAAAATGTTGTTTAGTACAGTTAAAACCATAAAAAAAAAAAAACATTGCAAAGCAAATGGGTTGTACTTAGTTAAATGTTATTAAAAATATAAGAAAATGCTTAGAATAGAAAACCAAACATAAAACGGCTGCTATAACATTTCAATTTTCCAAAAAAAAAAAAAAAAAAAAGAAAAAATTATTCATGATCCATTTGAGATAAATTTCCTTAAAAATAAAACAGCTGCGACTATAGTCAGTTGTATTTCAGTTGTGTTGCTTCTTCATTTGTACAAAAAAAAAAACACAATTTTTTCCTTTACATTTCACTAAAATTATTATGCTAAGGAAATATCAAGAAAGGGTGATGGTGGTTGAAGAAGAAAATTATTTTAAAAACGCTTTTTATTTTTAATAAATACATTTTTTTTTTATTAAATTTAATTAAATAATAAATCGTATAACAAAAAAGAAATGAAACGAAAAATTTTAATTAGATTAAATGAAAAAAAAAAAAAAAATAAATTAAAAAATTAAAAATTATTTATAAATTAAATAAGATCATCATAAGGATCAGCAAAGTTCATAATTTTTATTTAAGCATAAATATGAAAATAATTAATTAATTAAAATAAATAACAAAAAATAAATAAACAATTAATTAAAAAATCATTAAAATAGATAAAAAAAAAAAAAATTTAATTAATTTATAATTTTTATTTTTATGGCGACAAATAAATCACAATGTGATTTACTAAACGAACGATCTTGCTTTATAGTATAATAAAAAAATCGTTTAAAAAAGTTTAAAAGTCATCAAATTAATAGCTAAACACCTAATTAAAAAAAAGAAGGAAAATTGACTTGTGCCATATTTAACACGGTTTAACACTGAAACAGTACATAAAATATTTTATTACAATTTAATTGGCATTTTTATTTGTTTATATTATTCTAACAAACTAATTTACTTACTTACTTACTTACATACTTGTAACAAATACTTATATAAAAAAAATAATAATCGTAAAACACCATATTAAAGCCGACACATAGGCTGTCGGGTAAATAAAACATAAAAATAATAATAATAATAATAAAAAATCGTTTTAAAAAACATAAAAATGATCGTAAAAAAGTAGTAAAAATAAAATAAAATAAAAAAAAGAAAAAAAACTGACTGACTGACAACCAATGTCTGTCATGTTTAATGTTTAATGTTAGACGATGTTTTGATTCTATTTACTTTTATGTTTGTGTTTGTTTTATTTTTTCTTTTATGTTTAGTTAAATTAAGTAAAAGTAAAACATAAAATGTGCTAAGAGAGACGTTAGTTAGAGAGGAATGAAATAAAAAAAATAAATAAACCTTTTATGCTGCATTGTTGTTTATATTGTCCTTAATTCCTTATGCTTT